>JAOWBW010001105.1:54617-270567 GCA_026119855.1 Campanula takesimana
TCAAGAACCAGAATCGCCACTTCTTCATGTTCTTCATCTTCTTCTTCTGTTATTCTGCACTAATCACTTCTGCAGGGGTTACAATATGAACATAGGACCAGGGCAATCCCCTGAGTCCAAAGTCTGACATTCTGACAGGGGTTCCCCAGAAGCGCGCGCCCAAATAAGCATTGCGCCATGCGCGTGCGTCCCACATCAGCACTCAGAGGCGCACGCTTCTGGGTTGGTTTCTAGAACAGAAAACAGGTTTCAGTGACTGAGCAGAACAGGGGGTGTGGGCACAGTTGCTGCATCAGAACAGAATTGAACCCTCGGACTGTTTTAATTTGTGTTTTATTACCGGTCACACGGGTGATTCGGGAGTTGTAATTTTATGTGCTTATGTGTTTTGTGTGTTTTTTCTTTCTTTAAAAAAAAAAAAATAAAAAAATAAAAAAAATAAAAAATTGTCACTTGTTAGACCTCACACTACATGGCACATATCCTATGAACTGCTCACTATCGAGTCGCACAAGTCCAACCCCAAACCCGTCGAGGCCCGTCCTAGAAAGTTTCAAGCTCCACCAGACCTGGGCTCTTTCGAAGCGGTAAACCTCAGCCCGTGGGCGTAGTTCAAGACTACATGCGGGGGTGACCTTTGAGCCTCATATTCAAGCCGAGCACAAACCACACAATTCTAGTTAGGGTCTAACACTCCGTGACTCAAGTCGGTTTCCATGTACCGAGATTTCCCTAAACTAATGTCTTCAAATCATACATGCCAACTTGTTGAAAGGACGCATAAAAATCCGTCCCCAAAAGTGGTTATTTTGGACGAAAATAAAAATCGTCCCCGCATGTATGCTTTACTACATTAATTTAGTCTAATCCGATACATGTAGGATTCACAAGCGCGATGGAATCCTCCGATGAGTATAGGGACCGCGAGATGGTCATATACTAGTGTGACGATTCCATTATTTTCTTAGAAACCCCAAAAGGGATTCATCCCTCCGACTTATTAAAAAAAAAAAAAAAAAAGAGTCTTTTTTATGTGGTTCGAGTCGTGTGCCCAACTGGTGTTCTAAGCCTCTTCATGGACCGCAAGTGTTACTCAAGACTGACAAGGGCCTCTTCTGCAATATAGGTTCAATTGGGTACTTACAAAGTCTACACGGGATTCAGCAAATCGGTTAGTCCGTGAAGAGATCACTCTCAACAGCTCCAACACCAACATGACCGGCAGCAGCAACACCATGTCTCTCGAACAGCTCTCAACTATGTCCAACTCCTCCAAGAGCAAGTCTCCACCCTTAACAAGGAGGCACAAAGCAAAGACGACATTTGGCAATCCCACCTCGACAGCCAAAGGGAGGCCCCGAGGCCGAAATGGAGCTAATGAAAGAAAAGCTCACCAACCTTGCAAGGGAAAGAACAAGAACAATGATGATGAATCCGAATGGACCGAGGGTTTGTTCAAGAGTCCTTATGTCAACACCCGCACCAAGAAAATGGGGGAACCAAGTTCCGAGAACAATGAGCCCAAAATGGTGGATTCTATCATGGCCTACATCGACAAAAATTCAATGGGCTCAACATGGGGAAAGGCTCCGACACAAGCCTTTATCAATCATCCATCCTCATGAGTACTATGGCCGCTTCCCGATAAGTTCAAGATGCCCGACATAAGCAAATTCAAGGGAAACTCTTGTCCTATGGCTCACATTGAGAATTATATTTGGGCAATGGTTCCAAAGAAGGTCTCTACCAAGGGATGGCTCAATGCTTTCCTCTCACTCTCGAGGGGCGGCAAAAGATTGGTATGCTACTCTCCCGCTCACTGTCCGTCTTGATTGGGACTCCGCCATGCTTGCCTTCAAGAACCAATACCAAGGCAACACCACTCACCGGCCCACAAGGAAAGAGCTAGAGAACACTACTCAACGAGACAATGAGTCCTTCATCGACTTCACAGGAGATGGAATGACAAACTCTCTGAAATTGTTGAGAGGCCGAACACAAAAGAGCAAATGGACATATTTCTCAAGTGTCTCAAGATTGATCTCCGCACTCACCTAAGTGGGGCTTGCTACTCCGACTTCTCCCAAATGTATGAGGCGGGGTACGCATGGATGACTTGCTCAAGGAGATAAGAAGACCATCCTACTTACCGCTACAAGGCCGCTCCAACTCCACAAAAGAGGCCTCGGTCAACGCCGTCACTATTGACAAGGGGAATTACAAAAAGGTTCCTCCACCTCAAGGGAAGAAGTCCCGAAGTGACCGTGTCTACACGCCTCTCCAAGGCATGACTCAAACCGAAGTTCGAGGTCCTCAAGGCAAGGGTCAAGTCACACCCGTGCAAGGGTACCAACCAAGACGATCCACCCCAATCATGCTCACCACAAAATATGTGGCTACCACCAATATAGTGGCCACACCACCGAGGATGCTTCGTTCTCCGCAATGTCATTCAAGATCTCATAGATAAGAAAGAATTTGTAGTGACTAATGACGAGCATGTCAATGTAATAGAGATAGGAGAACTCGAGGGGACCACCCATTCAATCCCAATTGTGAATGGGGGCCCCAATGTTATGAATAAACTTGACAATTCTTGTTAGTAGTGACTTACGATGAGGTAATGAGGGAAGTACTAGAGAATAGGAAAAAGAAGCAAGATGGGAACGTCAACATGCTAACTCGATCCGGTCGAGTCATAGCAAGCAACCCTTCCACTTCCGCACCGAGAGCTCCTCTTCAAAAGCCGCAAGCTCACAACGCTCCCGAAGATCCTCTACTTGTCCAACTCAAGAAAACTCAAGCCAACATCTCTATTTGGGACTCATTGCATCCTCAAAGAAACATCGAGATCTTGTTCATCCGCAATCTCGATGATACATCAGTCTCCCCGATACTACTCCCGAGGACCTCACGGCAATGATTGGTCACATTCATTTAGCAACGTCATCACCTTTGCCGATATGGACCTTCCACCGTTTGGTTCCGACCACAACGAAGCTATTTACCTCAAGGTACGAGCAAGGGGGAGGCCCGTCTCAAGAGTCTTAGTGGACGGTGGTTCCGCACTCAATCTCATGCCTGGTAGAATCATGGGCATACTGGGGCTTAAGGATTCTGATTTGAAGCCTTCTACTCAAGTAATCCGAGGTTATGACAGCACCGCCCGTACAGTCATGGGTATGATCGAAATAGACATTGAGTTTGGGAGCATGGTCATGTCCGTTCCATTCCAAGTGCTTGATATCCCGGCCTCGTTCAACTTACTTTTGGGTCGACCATGGATTCACAGTGCTAATGCCGTACCGTCAACTCTCCACCAATGTGTCAAGATCCGAAATGGTGATGAAATAGTGACCGTAATGGCTGAAAACATCACTATCCACAGAAAAGGTGAGCCCGTCCACCAAGTTCAGCATGGTCTACCAGACTCCACTCTCTCCGGCGTCAATCAACGCCATTGATAAAGAAGGGGGAAACGGATCATGGACCCCCAGCAATCACAAAGTCCTCCGCATGATGAGGAATATGGACTACTTCCCTGGTTTAGGCTTAGGGAAATATCAGCAAGGAATCCTACATCCCGTGCAAGTCCCATTTGTCAAGAACACCTTCGGTTTGGGGTATGAGCCTTCCAAAGAAGACTTGAAACAAGAGCAAGCGATCAAGAACGAAAAGGCCCGAGCTCGTAAAGAAGGCCGTCGTTATGAAGTCCTAATCTAAGGCCTTACCGCAAGACGTTGAATGGTTATTTTGTCCGCCAAGGGGAAGACGTTCCATACATGATCTTTCCCGAGCCGTGGGTTAACAATAAAGGTGTCAAAAAGCCCGGCCTCGAAATCTTCTCCGATTGTGAGATCCAGAAATCCGAAAGGGAACCAACTCCCATGTCGCCCGTGAATGGTGGGGAGGAAGATGACTATAGAGTCGAGACAAAATCACCGTGGGGGAAGAACTGACAGATTTAGCCTCCATATTTGAAGAGCTTGCCATGATGAATGATTCCAAGTTAACGCCATCCATGACACCGTCATCATGAACGAGACTATCAGTGAGATCCCGCCAAGCTCCGAGCCGATCAACAATTGGTATTCAACAAAGGGCCCGTGGTATCCGAGGAATTCTTAGTCCAAGAAATGGGTTGCATACCCCGCACAACAACAAAGGAAGAGCAGCTCACACTTACTTTCGAGTCCGAGAGTGTCTCTAATACCCACCCAAGAGGATTTGGAGGCCATAGCCGAGCGTGTGTTTCCTTTTCTTTGCTAATGAAAAATTTGATATTTCTGAGTACCCTGAGATTGCAAACATCATAAATGATGAATTAACTAATAATGAACTTAACAAACAAGTTAATAACGATTCAAATTATGATGAAATAGACCACGAAAACACAACATACTTAAAATGAACTTGCTCAACAAGTCCGTAGTCGTGGCGAGAATGGTCCAAAGGCTGACGAAGAATTGCATGTTGTTAATCTGTGGGTACCGAAGAAGAGCCAAAAGAAACCAAGATTGGAAGCTCTTCAAGGGAGACGACAGAGACAGATTGACTGCATTACTACGGGAGTTCGTGGATGTGTTCGCATGGTATACAAAGACATGCCGGGTTTAGACAGAAAGGTAGCGGAGCACAGGATTCCGATCAGAGAAGATGCCAGGCCAGTAAAACAGAAGCTCAGAAAGATCAAGCCAGAATGGTCTCTGCAGGTCAAAGAAGAGATTGAGAAGCTCCTCAGTGTGGGTTTCATCAAGTTATCGAGTATCCGACATGGTTAGCCAACATTGTGACAGTCAGGAAGGCGAACGGCAAGGTTCGAGTTTGTGTAGACTTTCGGGATTTAAACAAAGCTTCCCCAAAGGATGATTTTCCACTCCCTAATATCGACATGCTAGTCGACTCCACTGCTGCCTACGAGGTTCGCTCATTCGTGGATGGGTTCGCTGGGTACAATCAGATTCTCATGGCGAGGAAGATCAACATAAGACAGCCTTCACAACACCGTGGGGTACCTTTTGCTACACAGTCATGCCATTTGGGTTAAGAAATGCTGGGGCTTCCTACCAAAGAGCCGTGACAGACTTGTTCCACGATATGATTCACAAAGAAATCAAGGTCTATGTGGACGACATGATCATTCACTCCAAAGGAACCGATGGTCAACACCTAATCGATCTCCGCAAGTTCTTCGAAAGGCTTCGTCAAACACAAGATGAGGCCAACCCGCAAAGTGAACATTCGGGGTTATCCGAGGCAAAATTCTTGGTTATATGGTCACTGAAAGGGGAATCGAAGTAGACCCCTCCAAAATCAAGGCAATCATTGACATGCCTCCTCCAAAGACGCAGAAAGAGATTAAAGGTTTCATGCGCAGACTACAATACATCAGTTGGTTTGTGCACCAACTCACTTCCATGTGCGAGCCAATCTTCAAGCTACTCAAGAAGAATGTGGCTCTAGAATGGACCGACGCGTGCCAAGAAGCCTTCGATCAAGTGAAGCATTACTTAACGTGCCCTCCTGTTCTAGTTCCGCCGCACAAGGAGAAACCTCTGTTACTTTATCTCACTGTCAATAATGAAGCCCTAGGGGCTATGTTAGCACAAGAGCAACGAGAGTCCACAAAGGAGAACGCCATTTATTTTGTCAGTCGCCGATTCCAAGGAGGCGAAAAGAACTACTCTGTCTTAGAGAAGTCATGTGCAGCATTGGTTTGGGTCACTCAAAAGCTCAAACACTATATGGAAGCTTTTCCGATCAAGCTAGTAGCAAAGGTGGACCCGCTCCGCTACATCTTCGAGAAGCCTTTCATGTCAACGAGAATAGCCAAATGGTACTTCATGCTCGCCGACTATGATATCACTTACGTCACACTAAAATCCGTCAGGGGAAAAGTGTTCAGTGACCAGCTTGCCGAATTCCCGTGTGACGAAGTGAAGGGGGAAGATGTACAGTTCCCCGACGAGCATTTAATTTATACTGCAACCGAGGAAGACAAGTGGCAACTTTTTTTCGATGGCGCCGCCAATAAACACGGTTTTGGTATAGGGGTATTGCTTGTCGATCCAAAAGACATCTACACTCCCATTGCCATACGCCTGGAATTCGAAGCTACCAACAACATCGCCGAGTACGAAGCATGCATAGCAGGGCTCGAAGCAGCTCTCGAAAGAAACGTCACGGAACTAGAAGTGTTCGGCGACTCTTTGCTCCTTATCAATCAGCAATCGGGTAAATGGCGAACCCAAGACCCGACTCTCCAACAATATGGTCAGCACCTTGAAGAACTGGTTGAACAATTCCAAGAGATCACTTTCAACTACCTGCCAAGGGATAAGAATCGCTTCGCCGATGCACTGGCCACTATAGCTTCATTAGTTGAAATGCCCAAAGGGAAAATGGTGAAGCCTTTCAAAATTGCTCGAAGGAACAGTCCGGCATATTGCATGAGTATCGAGATCAACGAGGTTCAAACAAACTCTCCGTGGTATTCGGATATCATGAACTTCCTCAAAGACGGCACTTATCCCGAGAACATCAATAAGAAATCTCAAGCAGCTCTGCAAAGGTTAGCCTCTCGGTACGTACTGATTGGGGACCGAGTCTATAAAAGGCACCACGACGGGATCAATCTCCTATGCGCCAATGAGACCGAAGCTCAAGAGATAATGTGTGAAGTGCACGAAGGAGAATGTGGACCCCACATGAATGGGTTTATGCTAGTCAAGAAGATACTTCGCATTGGTTATTATTGGAGCACAATGGAACGAGACTGTATCGAGAAAGTCAAAAGGTGTGCCAAGTGCCAATTCCACGCTAATCTGCAACATGCTCCACCCTCACAACTTTACAACATGGTCACACCTTGGCCTTTCTCTTGTTGGGGGATAGACATCATCGGTAAAGTTCATCCTGCCGGGAGCAATGGGCAGTCATTCGTCCTAGTGGCAGTCGACTACTTCACAAAGTGGGTCGAGGCACAAGCCTATCGAACCCTCAACGCCAAGAAAGTGACCGAATTTGTAAAGATTAATATCCTGTGCCGATACGGCGTACCTCATGAAATCATTTCCGACAACGGCTCTCACTTTGAGAAGGAAATGGATGCACTTTTGGTGGAATACAAGATCACCAAGCACAAGTCATCTCCTTACCGGCCCCAAGCAAATGGCGCAGTCGAAGCAGCAAATAAGACCATCGAGACCATCGTCAAGAAAATGGCCTCAACAGGAAGGGATTGGCCCGAGAAGCTACCATTAGCATTGTGGGGATACCGCACATCCATACGGTCCGCAACAGGAGAAACTCCTTATGCATTGGTCTATGGTTCTGAAGCCGTACTCCCTATCGAACTTGAAGTCCCATCTCTACGGGTCCTCCTTAAATCGAGTCAACGAGGTCAACTGGATGCAAAGTCGATACGAACAGCTAGCCTTACTCGACGAGAAAAGGTTAAGAGCACTCGAACGCACGAGGGCATACCAGCAAAGGATGGCAAGAGCTTTCAACAAAAAAGTGAAGCCTCGAAACATCAATGTGGGAGATTTGGTCTTAAGACAACATCCTCCTAATGCCATGAATCCCCTGGGGAAATGGGGACCCCGATGGATCGGTCCGTACGTGGTCAAAAAGATACTAAGCGGTGGTGCAGTCCGGCTCGTGGATTTAGATGGTGACCAGCTGCCAAAGGAGGTCAACCTCGACAAACTCAAGAGGTTCTACGCTTAATAAACAAAGACCATTAAAAAAAAAAAAAAAAATCGCTCGCTAGGTTGAAAACCCGCAAGGGCGGCCTAGGCAAAAATTAGAGCACGTGCAAAAAAGAAGCCCGCTAGATTGAAAACCCGCAAGGGCGGTCTAGGCAAAAAACAGGGTGCACAAAAAAAAAAAAAAAAAATGGTCTTTGTTTGTTTGAACTACGAAGACCTGAGCCTCCCAACTGGAGGAACGTAGGCAACCTTCGGGTGCGGTCTAAAACATATCAAAAATACCCAATTCACTTCAAATAACAAAATGCAATTTCCTATTCATTCAATGAATTATTCAAACCATTACAACGGATTTATTGAGCAACAAAAGACATCAAAACATTAAATCCTAAAACAAAGCGATCTAATTGCAATCTCTTAGGGTACTAAGAAAAATCCAATTTTCTCTTAGCTTTCGAAGGACCACCCGAGCGTCTCTCAATCCTTTTCTTCTTGGGTAACAAAGGAGCACTAATACGCACCGAAACCTTCTGTGCTGCAACACGTCTCCTAGAATAAAAGTCATCCAAAAGAGTACCGAAAGGGTCAGCGAGAATGTTACTCGAATCAGCAGCAGCCTCCCTATATCTCAAAGTGCTGCTAGGCTCAAAACCCTGTCCCAACAACTCGGCACGAAGCACATCAACCCAAGGGATGCCACGGTAAAGGGTGCCAAATAAATAGTCCAAGTAGCTCTCAGGAAGAAAGATACTCCCCCGATACAGAGGAGCGAAAGCCCAAAGATTGCGGTCATCTCCCCAAGCCGACTGAAGCTCACTCGAGAAGTCAGGACCCATGTAAGCAATTGGACGAAGCATTCCACCCCTCGGAAAAGGAATTGTCTGTTGGCGACCGAACTGCCGCAGAACCCGCTCTGGCTGGTAAAATGAAGAATCTCTCAAACCGGGTACAACCACGTGCTGAAAACCAAGAGTCCATTCCACAAAAGGACGAAGACCCCAAGAAGGAGGACACCACTCAATATCAACGGTCACCCGAGAAGCAAAGAATTTCTTCCAACCATATTCAGATAAATCACGGATCAACAACTTCCTCCTATGAACAGCAAAGGGAGACAAATCACCATCCGGGGAATAAATCTTGAAGTGTTCCCGGAGCCATATGGTCAAGAGCAAAGGGCTTCCCCGACACATCTTGCCCGTCCTGTGTAACTCATCAAGGCCGTGCAACGTCTCCCCTACAATAAGAGGGATTACACTAAATTGCTGGTCCTTAGCTTGCAAAATAATCTCAGCCAACTGCGCGTCCACAGTATCGAAAGGTGTAACAAACAGTACTTCGCTGAAGAGACAAACGGCCATGGCATTTCTTTTGAAAGATTGAACCACCGGGTCCTCCGAGTGTAAACTGAAGAACATCGGCAACTCAGTTATGTCAATCACGGTACCGTGCAACATCTTCCTCATGTCCTCAACAGGGAGATTCAGTAACTCAACCCAAGAGTCGACGGCACCACGGTGATATTTAGGGACGGCAATCCGACCGGCCAAAGGCATGCCAAGGATGGCCCCGAAATCGTCAACAGTCGGCACCATTTGATTAGCTGAAAGGTTGAAAGTATGGCTGTCGCAATCCCAGAAAGCCGCGGCAGCTCTCAACAAATCCCAATCCGGTTTCAACGTCCGCAAAGTGAAAAGAATTCGGAACCAGAAGTCTTTAATGAAGGCCTTCTTGGGATGGGTCTTAAAAGAATACACAAAAGTGCCCAAGTCCTTTTCATACTCACTAACAACCTTGTTGGGGGCTCTTTTGGTCAGCAAATGTCAAGCCCGGAATTCCGCCTCCCAGACACGCGCGCCACCCGCCAGCAGTCTGAAATACGCGCTCGTCACAAGCCTACATAGGAAGGCGCGCGCCTCCCAGTTCTAAATCGCTTCAAGAAAAGGGCCTTGTCAGAGATCTCCAGCCTAAATCAAGACACTGTCCCGATCCTCGGACACCCAGTTGGGCACACCTTTTTCTGGTCCGCCCTTAAGGCATGTCAAAAATCGAAAGTAAGATAGAAACTCCCACTCAAAAGTAGGCTGTCCTCTTCAAAATTCCGAACTCCCTAAGTTCTGTCACGGGTGCCACACCCCCCTCAAGAGTCAATCTCAGCATTTCATCCCCAGCAGGAACATTTTTCTGGTCGCGGTCAACTGTGCCCGTACCCCACAATTCAAAAAAAAAGTCAAGTGTGACTCCAAATGGCACGAGACTTCAAAGCAATATTTCATCAAACGGATTCACTAACGGATTCGTCAACAAGGGTTCACCAACGGACTCATCCAAGGGATTCACTAACGGATTCATCAAACGGATTCACTAACGGATTCGTCAACAAGGGATTCACTAACGGATTCATCAAACGGATTCACTAACGGATTCGTCAACAAGGGTTCACCAACGGACTCATCCAAGGGATTCACTAACGGATTCATCAAACGGATTCACCAACGGATTCGTCAACAAGGGTTCACCAACGGACTCATCCAAGGGATTCACTAACGGATTCATCAAACGGATTCACTAACGGATTCGTCAACAAGGGTTCACCAACGGACTCATCCAAGGGATTCACTAACGGATTCATCAAACGGATTCACCAACGGATTCGTCAACAAGGGTTCACCAACGGACTCATCCAAGGGATTCACTAACGGATTCATCAAACGGATTCACCAACGGATTCGTCAACAAGGGTTCACCAACGGACTCATCCAAGGGATTCACTAACGGATTCATCAAACGGATTCACCAACGGATTCGTCAACAAGGGTTCACCAACGGACTCATCCAAGGGATTCACTAACGGATTCATCAAACGGATTCACTAAAGGATTCGTCAACAAGGGTTCACCAACGGACTCATCCAAGGGATTCACTAACGGATTCATCAAACGGATTCACTAACGGATTCGTCAACAAGGGTTCACCAACGGACTCATCCAAGGGATTCACTAACGGATTCATCAAACGGATTCACCAACGGATTCGTCAACAAGGGTTCACCAACGGACTCATCCAAGGGATTCACTAACGGATTCATCAAACGGATTCACTAACGGATTCGTCAACAAGGGTTCACCAACGGACTCATCCAAGGGATTCACTAACGGATTCATCAAACGGATTCACTAACGGATTCGTCAAAAGGGTTCACCAACGGACTCATCCAAGGGATTCACTAACGGATTCATCAAACGGATTCACCAACGGATTCGTCAACAAGGGTTCACCAACGGACTCATCCAAGGGATTCACTAACGGATTCACTAACGGATTCATCAACAAGGGTTCACCAACGGACTCATCCAAGGGATTCACTAACAGATTCATCAAATGGATTCACTAACGGATTCGTCAACAAGGGTTCACCAACGGACTCATCTAAGGGATTCACTAACGGATTCATCAAAGGGATTCACCAACGGATTCGTCAACAAGGGTTCACCAATGGACTCATCCAAGGGATTCACTAACGGATTCATCAAACGAATTCACTAACGGATTCGTCAACAAGGGTTAACCAATGGACTCATCTAAGGGATTCACTAACGGATTCATCAAAAGGTTCACTAACGGCCTCATTCAAAACATTCTGCCGGCAGGTTCACCTAACGGATCATGCCACCCCCTCTATCAACAAAAGCCGCTCACACAGGGAGCGCACCACTATCTCTCGCTATTTCAAATTCCTGCTTTCATCGAGTCTTTGCTTTTTCTTGGTGATGTCCTCGGTGGGTGTTTTTTAACTTTCGTCGACGCGTTTTGCTTTGCAGTCCACGTCGCCGAGGGGCTCTGTAGACACCCTGCCTTGGACCGGTCACCCTGATTGCACATTTGGTTTTGTGTCTCTCCCCATTTTAAGTGTTTCTCGTTAGTTTCTGTCACTTCCGTTAAGTTCCTGACTGACTTCGTTAAGTCCATGGACTAAACTGAATAACAGGGCTGACTTTCTAGTCCATTCTGTCAAAATTGCCTTCTCTGAGTCGCGCGCCTCCGACAGGAGGAGCCAGGCGCGCGCGCCTCCCGCCCCAAAATCAGGAAGCGCGCGCCTCTGGGCGTCAGTTACAGATTTCTGGCCAGGATTCTCTCCCTTGCTCAATTTACAGGATTTTGCCCGGGAATGATTTCTTGGTGACTGAGTTTTGGCACCAAAAACACCCCTCTTTCACCTATAAAAACTTCTCTTCACCTCCATTTTCAAGGACCGAAAATTGAACTTACAAAAACTATACCAAAATCACTTTCTAAAAGTTCTCCAAGGATTTCATCAAGCAATACTTGAAGGTCTTCAAATTGTAGGTAAAAGTCCATCTTTTCCTTTCTTTTCTATTTCATCTCCTCTCTCTTTTTTACTCTAATCAAATGTGCAATCACCCAAATCATTTTGGGACATGACTCTAATGATCACCTCATCTCATTGAGGTTGGTTAAGGAGTTATCTCCTACATTCCAAATCCTATTTTAAACCCCCTTTTTATGACTTAAAGAAGAAGAAGAAGAACATTTTCATTCATGTAGATTTTGATCAAGCAAGACCAACTTAAGTTGGGCGAGATGGGTGTTTCGGTACTTCCCATCTCGTAATCTAACCCCCGGACCTCAAAAAAAAGAATCTCTGTTTTCGTAATCAAACTTAGGCTACAATCAATAGGTTTTTCTTATGTTCCTCAAAACATAGGTGGCGACTCTAAACAATCTAAAAACAAGTTAGACATCCTAGGATAATTCACCGCTCTAGCCAAGCCGTGGTTTCCCCGGGGTATCTACGGGTGTGTGTGTGGAAAGAAATCAAATGCTCTAAGTATCTAAATGATGGTTTGAGCAAATGAAGAACTTTCGGTGTAAAGGCTGAGTATGGAATGGTTTATGGCTTGAAGCTTGATGAAGGAATTCTGGGTTTGCTAAGGAGATGGTTTGAAGGTTTGAATATCTGGGTTTCAATCTTCAGAGCAAACTTGAATACTTAGGAATAAATCTCTTGAAGCTCAGGAACCTTCATTGTTGAGAAATGAAGGCTATTTATAGGCAGTGCACCCTTGTGACAGTTGGGTAAAGATTTGAATCAAATCTGAAGGGTACAGTGCTGTCGAATTCCCATTGGTTGAGCTGTCATTTTCGTCCTTGGTTTTTTCTTGTAGTCCTAGGTAGTTGTAGCACCACTACCTGACAACTGTCCTTTGTTGCAGAAAGGACTAACGGTAAACAATTCAAATTGCTTGGACAAGACCGACATTCCTTGCAGTAACTCCAAGTTAACTTAGAGTTATTTTGACATGACATAAAATATTCCTTTACGGTTGAAAAGAGAATATTTGTCTAAGGAATAAATGACTTCTCTTGAATTCTTTATTAACTGATCGGCGGTTCCACCAGGCATAGGAGCGGTTCCGAGGATGAACTTGATGTGCGGTTTCATAAGAAACTGAAGCACGCGGTTACATGATTGCGGTTCCATCAAGTGTCATCAGTGGTTCAAAGAGAGACTTGAGGAGCAGTTTCATCAAAACCACAGAATGCGGTTTGATGAAAAATAAGCAACTCTATGCTGGCGGTTCTTAGATAGCACAAACGCGGTTTGAAGATCTTAACAGCTAATCTAACTGAACTCAATACTCAGCCTAGACAAATAAAAATCTAGAAATGGACTTGTCTAAAAGTTGAAGTAAAACTTCATTACATGCGGTCCTAAAGTCCATAAAAAGACACGTGGCATGATCAATCAAATTAAGTGGGTGTACTAACAATGAGTCCTAACATTTTCCATCCCCTTTCAAATTGCATAGACATTTGAGGGTCATTTTGGAAAAATGTGTCTCCGTCCCCTTTCAAATTGCATAGACATTTGAGGGTCGTTTATTTGGAAAAATGTGTCTCCGTCCTCTTTCAAATTGCATAGACATTTGATGGTCTTTTTGGAAAAAAGTGTCTCCGTCCCCTTTGAAATTGCATAGACATTTGAGGGTTATTGTTTAAAAATGTGTTTCCGTCCCCTTTCAAATTGCATAGACATTTGAGGGTTGTTTATTTGAAAAAATGTCTACGTCCCCTTTCAAATTGCATAGACATTTGAGGGTCATTTTGGAAAAATGTGTCTCCATCCCCTTTCAAATTGCATAGACATTTGAGGGTCATGAAATTTTAGGGTCTAAGTCCCTCGCAAGGAATAAACAACATTTCTTAGCACGAACGTAGGCGACAACATCCCGAGACGCGCTTAATAACTAGTCGGAGCCTAGGGTACAATCATTTGATGCACAAAAGTGCGGACAACACACTTTAAATTTTAAAGTATGGCTAGGCACGTCCGATTGAGGAAATGAATGCATGCCCATGATCCTTAAAACTTCAATTTCATGAAAATGAGACCAATTTTGAAAGATGCACCAAAAGGCCCAAGAATCCCTATTTGCATGAACATAAGCCCTAGGTCTAGGCAATGCACCCATTTGAACATAGGAATGCTTAGGAATGCTTACCCTCTCGCCTTGACACAGATGCACGGTGGGAGACTTGTAGAAACCCGCTCCCGCATCCCGGAGATCAACGGTGTAGCCACGGAAATTTCGAGCCATGTCGAGCCTCTTCTCCGCCCCTCTAGGGTAGCCCACGCGCGCCCGTACCACCATAAGTAATCCTTGAACAATATAGGGAAGAAAATTTGAAATTGATGGAGTTTTCCCTCTCAATTTCGCCCATACCCTGCTCTGTTTTCGTCTGAGTTTTTGGAGAATGAAAGGAACAGCCGTAAGGCTGTTGTGTTTTGAAAAAGAAGGGACGACCCCTCAATCCATACGGATGGTTTGGGCGAGGAAAAACCTCAGCCCAAAAGTTACACTCTGGCCCCTGGCGCCTTGAACAAAGTTCCCTGAGAAGAACTTAGGCCCCCTCCCTTTGAGAGATGTCCAAAAGGCCCCTTTAACCTTGTCATAACCTTAGGCAGTCCATGACGTAAGCCCAGTAAAATTTGTGAGGATTATCTCTCGGCAGTATTTGACGTAAGTCCAGTAAAATTTGTGAAAATTGTTTGGTGTGAGAATACACTTAATCCCGGTGAGAAAATCACATCTCCCGGTAGTTTGTAAGCCCGCTTTTGCCTAGTATGAGCATGCAATAAGGCAGTCCTTGATGTAAGCCCAGTAAAAAATTGTGAGAGTTTTCCTAGTACGAGCATACATTAGGCGGTCCCCACGCGACGTAAGCCCATTGATTTTTTGACCTAGCCGTTTGTAAGCCCGTCTTTTCCTGAAAGTCCCTGGCCGTTTGTAAGCCCGAAGGTCCCCGGCAGTTTGTAAGCCCGTTTTACCTAAGAAGACCCGGCGATTTGTAAGCCTGCCTTTTGCCTAGAATGAGCATAACCTTAGGCCATCCTTGACATAAGCCCAGTAAAGTCTTAGGCCATCCTCGATATAAGCCCAGTAAAGTCCTAGGCCGTCCTTGACATAAGCCCAGTGAAACCTTAGGCCGTCCTCGACATAAGCCCAGTAAAGTCCTAGGCCGTCCTTGACATAAGCCCAGTAAAACCTTAGGCCATCCTTGACTTAAGCCCAGTGAACTCTTAGGTTTAGAAAACCTCGTCCCGGCCATCCTTAGTGGGATGTAAGACCAGCTTTCCCGTCAAACTCCCCAAAGATGGAGTTGACCAAGCCTTGACTCAGAATAGTCATTATAGGTTGAGGTCCTTGTCCTTGGCAGTCCAGAATGATGTAAGACCATCCTTGTAAGTCAACCCTCTCCATAGATCCAAGTTAACCATGTCCCGCCTCTGACCCCGAGAGTCATGCCCATTCCTTGTAAGTCAACCCTCTCCATAGAGCCAAGTTGACCATGTACTGCCTCTGACCCCGAGAGTCACGCGTCCTTGTGTAAGTCAACCCTCTCCATAGAGCCAAGTTAACCACCTCCTTTTGTAAGTCAACCCTCTCCATAGAGCCAAGTTGACCATATCCCGCCTATGAACTCGCCGAGAGTCATGCTCGTCCCCCTAGGAAAGGATGACTGATATCTGCCTAGCCCTTAGGTTTGGATAGCCTTAAAATCCTTCTCTGAACTACGTTAGGCTTGATTCCCCGCAAACGGGATACGTAGGAATCCTATACTTTAGGTCCAGCCATGCAAAACAAAATCGGTCAAGCCATCCTCCCATCAGATTGGGATGCTTATTTTTATCGACAACCCCGGTTTTCCAAAAAGACGTTGCCGAGGGGCTCTGTAAGTACCCCAATCTAAATTGACCAACCTTAGAGGAACTCTTAGCACCATTCAGGGATGAACTGATAGGCTGGGACCTCACTAGGATAAACTGAAAATTCCAGGACTACTCTGGAATTAACTTGGAAAAATCCAGAAGCTCGTCATGCTGAGCCGTACGGATGGTTTGGACGCGGGGAACGCCTAGCCGTACGGCTGGTTTAGGCACCCTCAGTCCCTATAAATTGAGACCCTTGCTGATCATTTCAGGGGGGGAGAAACATAGTTTTGTAGGTGAAACTCTGCCGAAATACAGTCTGAGTGAAACACCACCAAATACTTGAGTGAAAAGAGAGGAAGATAGGCCAAAACCACCATAGGTGATGCCTCCTTCTCCCCATCTTCTCTCCATCTTAAACTCTTTTGTTCTTGTTTATGTTGTTTATTTACTTGCATTTCAAGCCTTGCCCTTGTCAAGCACCTTTATATTGCAAGTCTTACCCTTGTCAAGCACATTTATATTGCAAGTCTTGTCATTTCAAGCACCCTATATTCTTGTTATATACCTTAGAACCAAATCATGAAATGATTCAAGGTGCCCTCACATCCAAGTATGTGAAAAGGGGTAAAACCTAAAGAAGATTATGATTTGTTAATTTCTTGTCTTTAAATAGCTTGATGATCCATTTTTATGGTGAAAGCATCCATCTTTATGTCAATATTGTTCATATTTGGCCTTGATGATCATGTTGGGTGATAAAGTTCCAATCTTTAACATCCCAAACTTGATTTAGCCTAAAATCCCACATTTGGGTCATAAAGATTCAATCTTTATGTCATTTTGTTGTCCCTAAAGATTTAATCTTGTATAAAGATCCCATTTTAATGGTAAAGTTTGCATCTTTACTCATCAAAATGACCATCTTGGCTCAAAGGCCACTTTCATCACCTTTTCTCAATAATTCCCCAATGATTGTCTTAATCACATCCAAAATTATTGTTTTGGTGTCTAATCTAGTGATTAATGACATAGGGATGATTTAATTTGTGTTTTGTTACAAAAGAATGGCTGGAAATGATCAAACAGTCCAGTTTCAGACAGAATGCTCTGTTTCTGTATGGAACTGGACTGATTCCTGGGAAGCTGTTAAAATTCCCAGGAAGACCCCCTTTAGCCTTACGGCTACTTTGTCAAGGGTCATGTTTCAGTTCAGTCCCTCTTTAATCCATAATGTTTACAAAAGAACCCATTTCTGTTAAAATCCTAACCGTTTTTCTGTCAAAGTCAGCTTCTCCCGTTTTCTAAACACACACACACACACATGCACTTTTCGTTAACAATCATAAGGGAGACTCGGACTTGTCCGAGGCGGCTTGGGTGACGTGAAACTCTTCCCAAGCCGTAACCTGACCTCCGAACTCATAAATCTCTAACCATTTTCATTTGTTGGGTTAAAAGTTAACAAATGTGACGACTCCGTTAAGTTTGTTAAGTTGCACGTGTTTGGCTTTTCTTCCTCGAACGAACTCGTTTCGCCCCGAGGGGGGATACTCACAATTAGAACACCTTTAGTAGCATGACCTGCGTAAGCGCGGCGGAGTGGGTGTTTAAGTACTTCCCACTCCGTCATCTAACCCCCGAACCCTTCTCTTCCCGAATCTCTGGTTTTGTATATATTTTTAGGCTATTTCTTTAGGTTTTACTTATGTTCCCTTAATAACATAGGTGGCGACTCTACAATTAAAATCAATTAAACATCTAAGGATTCTTCCACCGCTCTAGCCAAGTTGTGGGCCTTCCCGGGGTACCTACAGTGGCGACTCTGCTGGGGACAACTTGGAGGGTTAAACTTGCGTTTTTTCTTTTGGTGTTCTTATTTCTGTATTCTGGTGGAAAAAGGTGGGAAGCGTTCTCCTCTGGCTTTCTTGGCCTAAGGCGCGCGCCTCCGACCTTCACCACCAGAATCGCACGCATTTCTTCATGTCCTTCCATTTCATGTTTCTGTGCTAACAAATTCTGCAGGGGAAAAAGTTTTCATTTCGGGTCAAGGCAATCCCTTGAACCCACTGATTTGCAGGTTTTCACCCAGAAGCGGGCGCCTCTGCCCGCCTCCTCCTAACGCGCGTGCCTTCCGCACAGGCATCCCAATGCGTGCGCTTCTGGGAATTTTCCAGAAATAGAACAGTGCACAGAAACAGAACAGTTTTGACACTGTGTGGGCACCGAGCCTGCACATGAGTGATTTTACTTTCTGTTTATTTTATCGGTCACACGGGTGATTCGAAAATTGTAAATTATGTGCTTATTTTTTTTTTTCTTTTGTTTAAAAAAAATAATAAAAAAAATTGTCACTTGGCTTGACCTCACACTACATGCACATATTCCTATGAATTGCTCACAATCGAGTCGCACAAAGTCCATAACCCCAAACCCGTCGAGGCCCGTCCTAGAGAGTTTCAAGCTCCACCCGACCTTGACTCTCTCGAAGCGGTAAACCTCAACCCGTGGTATAGTTCATGACTACATGCCGGGGGTGACCTTAAGCCTCTCTTTAACCGAGCACAAGCCAACACATTCTTAGTCTAGGTTCTAACACTCCGTGACCAAGTCGGTTTTCGTGTGTCGAGATTTCCCTAAACTAATGCCATCAAATCATACATGCCGTTTCCAAAAGAAACAAGTGGTTATTATCGACGAAATAAAACTCCATCCCCAAGTGGTTACTATGGACGAATTAAAACTCCATCCCAGCATGTATGCTTTATGACATTAATTTAGTTTAATCCTACCACACTTAGGTCTCACAAGCGTGGTGGAATCCGATGAGTATATGGGACCGCGAGAAGGTCTATATACTAGTGTGACGATTCCACTATTTTTCTAGAAACCCCAAAAAGGACTCCGTCCTTCCGACTTTTGTAAACAAAAAAAAAACTTTTTCTTTATGTGGTTGAGTCTTTTCTCTTGTTTGTGGGTGAAATTATTTTACTCAAAAGCTATTTATGGGGCCAACCTAAGATCAACCGTGTTCTTCTAATAGGTCCAATGGCTTCCAACGGCAGCAACAACAACAATGGTGGGTACATTTCCTCGTCCGACGAAAGGCTCTTCAACATAATAAAAGCCATGGGGGAACAAATTGATAGACTTGTCGAGGATGCCCGCCGCAAGGATGATTTGTGGCAAGCCCGTTTTGATCTCAAGAGGAGAATTCATGAGGAAGAGGTTTCCGAACTCAAGGCCCATCTGCAAGAGTTCACCGACAACAAGGCAAAGGTCAACGGTAAAACATGCTCAAGTGGCCCGTCCCTCAAAAGCCACAAAAGTATCGCCGAAAACCGATTTTTCACTCCTCTCCTAGGAATGACCCGAGCCGAAGCACTTGAAGTTTTGGTAGAAAGTGGGAAGGTACGGCCTTTAGAAGGATACAAGCCCAAGAAGATAGCAATGAATCATGCATTTGGTGAATGGTGCGACTACCACAAGCATAGTGGCCACACTACCGAGAAATGCTTCACTCTCTGAAACATCATCCAATATTTGATCGACAATGGTGAATTTACTGTGGGTGAAGAGCAACCGTTAGAGAGTGACAACATGAAAGAACTCATCAAAGAAGAGGTTTGAATTGGGGCTTCAACAAGAGATCATGCCACAAGAAGAACTACAACGACAAAGATGACGACAACAATCTCCGTTTCTCTTTCTCTACCTAGTAATAGGAATAATAAGAAGAGTGAAAAGTCCTCTAATGTGTGCATTAAATTTTCTTCCTTCTCATTAATGTCAAAGTTTGAGTCGGTATTATCAAATAAAAGTCGTTCTTATACTCATACACTCTTCCAAGTTGTTTAATTTAATTCTTGGCAAAATGATGAAAAGATGTCTAAACAAATTTTAGAACGAAGGCCATCACTTGAACGCCTAGGGGCTAAACATCGCAACGAAGGCAACAACATCAACGACGAAGCCAAGAAGCAAAGAAAGATGGAGCAACAACCATGGAGAAAAATCAAGCAACAAAGGGGGATTAAAAAAAAAAAAAAAAAAAAGCTCGCTAGGTTGACTCTTCAAAACAACCTAGGCAAAAGATAAAGCACAAAAAAAAAACCTTAATCGAAGAAGTACAAGATCAATATCATTTTCCATGGATGAAGCGACATCAACAAAAATCACGACGAAGCAACAAATCCTCACGACGAAAGGAGCATCCATAAGAACTACGGTAACCTGAGCCTCTACACTGGAGGAACGTAGGCAACCTGCGGGTTCGGTCTCATGTAAGAAAGAAGATATGTTTAGCTCTAGAGCGTTATGGTGATTGGCCTTCATCTCGAACTTGTCAAGACATCTTTGTACGAGTCATTTGCCAATGAATTAATCACCTCAAGATTGAACAACTTTCCTAGATTTGAAATCATTTCACGTTCCTTGTCGAGTCTAGGGGATTCTTATCTTTTTGCGATGCTTCCAGTTTCTTGCAATCAAATTGGGGCTTTCCTTCTCTTCTCTCTTAATGACTTACTTGCCTTCGTAAGTCATTCAAAAATATATAAATACATGAATTCAATACTAGGGACCACTTCCCTAGTCAAGTCAATGTCACTCATCGTTAGTGACAAAAGGTCTCCACCGCAAAATCACATGTCTTATCTCCTCAGCTAGAGTCAATGCACACTTCCTCATTAATCGAGTCAAAATGAAGACGCAAAAGAGATGCCCGCTAGATTGAAAACCCAAAAGGACAGTCTAGGAAAAAAACAGGGTGCGTCATAAAAAAAAGAGTGAGAGAGAGAAGGGAAAGAGAAATGGAGATCCCCGGCCTCTAAAGAAGACAAGTTATACATTGAATCTCCTCAGCAAGTCAATTCTCCACCGAGTCAACTTCGGAATTGCAAAAAGCTCGACAAGATACGGCACAATCAAAGGTCGTTTTGGGTTGTTGGCATAAGAGAGATTGTTCTTGCAATGTGCATTTTTGGGCTCATGTGAAAGAAGCCCCATGGTAACCAAGATCCATCCAAGAACGATCCTATCATTGAGGGGTACGAGGTTGCACAAATGGTCCCCAGTGAGTCAATTGGTTTGGGCAGTAAATGACAACAACGTGTGACTCAGTTTTCAAGCTTCTCCAAGCATGTGCCCCTACAGTATGTCAAAAGGCTTCCCGAGAATGGAGTAGTTCTTGCCATGTCCTCTCATGTTTGTTCCCCCACACAAGGACGAGTCTCTTGCTTTGCTCGACAAATGATGACGCCCTAGGGGCTATGTGACTCAAGAACGAGAGCTTCTTTTGGCTTCGTTTGACAATTAATGAGCCCTAGGGGCTATTCTCAAGAAAGATGTGTGAGACTATCCTCAAAGTCTCTCAAAAGGAATGATGAAAAGCCTTCTCGTTCTACTTGCAATCAATGGTGGCACCCTGGGCGATACAATCAAGTTTGAAGGGCTCCCTCAGCAAGAAGCAATTCACTTCACCTCCCCTAATTGTAGCCCTAGTAAATACATATACAACATTGGAAGCTTCCTCAACTAGTTTGGCACCGAATGCCTCAAGGGGCTTCGCAATCTAAAATCTTTGGGCTACGGAATTACAGTAATCCAAGCAAAGGGCAATATTGGGGCTTCGCAATTGACAATCTTTTGGGCAATGGTACTCGAGCAATGTAATGTGGGGAGTGGTCCAAGCTTAAAGGGTCTCCTAGTACTTCACGTCAAAAGGTCTTTTGGTTTGAAAGGAGGTCTCCGAAGTTATGAATGAATTTGATGATTCTTGTTAGAACTTACAACGAGATTATGAAGGAAGTCTTAGAGAAAAGGAAAAAGATTTAATATGCTAAACTCTAGGGTTATAGCGGGAAATGCCTTGGCCAATCCCAATGTTTCTGCAATTCAGCACCCCCTTCTTCCAGATCAAAAGCAAAAAGTGTGGCTCTTACGCCTCAAGCACTAGTTGAATCCGAAGATCCGTCTTTAGCTCAACTCAAGAAGACTCAAGCAAGCATACCTATTTGGGGACCTTATCACACCAAGACCTTATCATCCGCGACCTCGACGACACCATAAGACACTATTGCATCTTTTGACATAAGCTTCCCGCCATTTGGGTACCGACCACAATGCGGCTATTCATCTCCCCAGTAAGAGTAAGAAGGAGATATCTATCAAGAATCCTACCCGACAGTGCATCCGCTCTCAATGCCGAGCCGATTCCAAGATAATTTAGGGCTTTACATCGACAGGTCTTCACAACCCACCATCTCCAAGCCCGCAAACAACAAGTACATGACATTTGGGGTTTAGAAATATCTCAAAGCTTGGTATCAATAATACCCTCTTGGGACCTGCTCATGTCAACAACAAAAGACGATTTATTTGAATGGGCCAAGAGCTGATTTATCTTGGGGCTTCGCAAGTCACTCAAAGTTTGGTATCGAAGGCGTTCTAGAGGCTTTACAATCAGCAACCCCTCGGTATCTCGACATCGAAAGTCTTTTGAAGCCCCATAATTGACAAGTCTCTTGGGGCTAGACATCAATCTTCGTTGGGCACAACAGCGACAACAGAATTCAAGCAAGGCAATCCGGACTTCGACCGAACATGACTTGATCTGAGGTTGGCTTTACGAACACACAATGATTAAAATGGTTCACCCACGAACTAAAAAAATATCTTTTCTCACATGTGTACATATTCTTTTCCTAATAATCTTAAAAAAAAAAAAAAAAAAAAATTCATTTTCTTTTCCTTACTTGTATAAAAAGTATGTGCTTCATTTTGCTTTGCTCCTAGCTTCTTCCCCAGCGTTCTCCATCATCCTTGAACTACGTTGGTCTGATTCCCTTCAAGGGATACGTAGGCAGTTTTTGGCACGACCAACCCATCATTCAGAATGTCATCTCACCAACATTCCATCAAAAGCAAGAGAAACTCATCATCTCCATCAAAGCCACAATATATCCATCCCGAATCAAGCGGCCATGGTAAGTGAAGGTATGAACATCATCCATCAAAGATCCTTTCAAATCACATCGCACATAAAAGCAATTTCTCCATCTTTGCAAAATCTCTCTCTCATGCAAATCTCTGCTTTTCAAACCACATCACACAACAAGAACAATTTCACAACTCACACATTTTCTTGCACAAGCACATATATCTGCAAAGCATACACATAACAGGTACAAGCATTTGGACTCACAAATGGGTTCATCCAATGGATTCACAAACAGATTCAGCCACCGGGTTCATAAACAGAATCAACCATCAGATTCACAAACGGATTCGACCAATGGATTCACAAACGGATTCAGCAAAGGGTTCACAAACGGACTCAACCATTGGATTCACAAACGGTTTCGACCAATGGATTCACAAACGGATTCAGCAAAGGGTTCACAAGACTCAGCCATCAGATTCACAAACGGATTCAACCAATGGATTCACAAACGGATTCAGCAAAGGGTTCACAAACGGACTCAACCATCGGATTCACAAACGGATTCGACCAATGGATTCACAAACGGATTCAGCAACTGGTTTACAAACGGACTCAGCCATTGGATTCATAAACAGATTCGACCAATGGATTCACAAACGGATTCAGTAACGGGTTCACAAACAGACTCAGCCATCGGATTCACAAACGGATTCGACCAATGGATTCACAAACGGATTCAGCAACTGGTTCACAAACGGACTCAGCCATCGGATTCACAAACGGATTCGACAAATGGACTCACAAACGGGTTCAGCAAATGGATTCACAAATGGATTCATCTAATGGATTCACAAATGGATTCATCAAGCGGATTCACAAACAGATTCGTCAAGCGGGTTCACAAACGGACTCATCCAATGGATTCACAAACGGATTCATCAAGCGGATTCATAAACAGATCATGCCACCACATCTCTTCTATCAACAAAAGTCGCTCACACAGGGAGCGCACCTCTATTTCTTGCAATTTCAAATTCCTGCTTTCATTGAGTCTTTGCTTTCTTTTCTTTCTTTTTCTTTGTCGATGTCCTCGGCAGTTGTCTGTCTTTCGTCGACGCGTTTTGCTTTGCAATCCACGTCGCCGAGGGGCTCTGTAGACACCCCGCCTTGGACCTCTCACCCCGATTTCATACATAGTATTTTTATTTAACTTATTTTCGTTAATTTTTGTTACCTCAGTTAAGTTCCTAACTGATTCCGCTAGTTTTGGACTAAACTGCATAACAGAGTTAACTTTAGAGTCATTTCTGTCATTCTGTCCTTTTTAGTCTCGGGCGCCTCCGGCATTGTCAGTGGGCCCCTCTGTAAGTACCCCAATTTGAAATGACCAAATTAGAGGAATTCTTGGCACCATTCAGGGACAAACTGATAGGCCAGGACCTCACTAGGATAAATTTGGAACACAAGGACCTTTCTGGAATTAAAAATTGGAAAAATCCAGAAGGCACCATCCCTAGCCGTACGGCTACTTTGGGAGGTCACGGGGCCTATAAATTGAAGCCCTTGCTGATCATTCCAGGGGGAGAAACATTGTTTAGATAGGGGAAACTCTGCAGAAATTGTGTCTGAAGAGAGAAATCACCCTTATAATTGAGTGAAAGAGAGGAAGATAGGCACAAACCACAATAGGTGAGGCCTCCCTTCTCCCATCTTCTCTCCATCTCAAATCTATTTTCTTTTCTTGATCATATTACTTGTTGTTCATACATTTGCATCTTCTTTATATTGCAAGACTTGTCCAATTCAAGCACCTTATTTCATTGCAAGACTTGTCCATTCAAGCAACCTTTATATTATTGTAAGACTTGTCCATTTCAAACACATATATTGTACATACATATATATTATTATCCAAATCATGAAATGATTCAAAGGTCCCCCCACATCTAAATGTGTGAAAAGGGTTGAAACCTAATGATGATCATGATTTGTTGAGTTTCTTATCCTAAGTAGCTTAATGATCCCTTATTAGGGTGAAAGCCTAAGTATATATGTCTATATTGAGTAATCTTGGCCATGATGATCATATTGGGGTCAGAGGGAAAATGACCCTTTTACCCCTTGTTCTGTTGTTTCTTGTGCAAATAAAACCTTCTTTTTCAGTTAAAATTGATAAACAGTCAAAAACAGAGATTTTCCGTTAAAACACACACATACACATGCACTTTTGTTAATTAACAAGGGAGACTCGGTTTTGACTGAGGCAGCTTGGGTGACGTAAAACTCTTCCCAAGTCGTAACCTGACCTCCGAACCTTTTGTCTCTAACCTTTTTCATTTTGTTAGGTTTAAAATTAACAAAGTGTGGCGACTCCGTTAAATTATGCCATTGTGTTTGGAACCATCCCGGATTTGGACACGTGTTGACCTTGTCGCGGGGCGGGGATCCTTACAGTGGCGACTCCACTGGGGAAAAGTTTGTTTCCGGACTTCTTTCTAGAAGATCCGGGGGCATTCTTGTGTGGGTCAAACTCCCGCCCCCATTAGCTGACCTTGTGCATGCTTTTGTGTGTTTCATGTTTCTGTTTGAACTTTTTTGGGTGGATCTGTTCTGGAAATGCAATAAACTGGGGCTTGGTGATCAGAAGTTGGAAAAACTGGAAAAAATCTCAATCCTCTTGTCTTAGCCGTACGGCTACTTTGGGTAGGGGTCAGAATGTTGCAATTTAACCATTTTATGCAGGAAGCAACACTCTGAACACCCCCTTTGCTTCTGCTTGTCCAAGTTCCAAATTTACAGTCTTATTTGTGCACATTACCTCCTTTTCTTTGGCCAAAACTTGGTTCTTAAAGCTTGGTTATGCACAATCTTTTGGGAAAATAAAATAGGTTTTCAAAGCCTCATTGTGCATAACCCTTCTTGAAAAATTTCTTTGTTTTCAAAACCCTCTTTTTGTTGTGCACAACTTGATTTGCACAAATGGCTTTCAAATGAATTGCTCTTCTTGTAAAAATGTTTGGTTTTCAAAAATTCTTGGTTGTGCACAATTGTTACATGTACAAAGTTTTGGTCCTCACTTGTTCATATTCTTTGATTGATTACTTGTATAAATTGCTTATTCCATGCTTGTCCATATTTGTTCATATCTTGCTCATGTCTTGTTCATAATATTGAAAAACGGATTGAAAATTTCTATTTTGACTCAAAAGGGAATATAGAATGACATCACACAACGCGCACTTGACCTCATGCACGTTCCAATAACCCTTTAAACCTGGGATGGATGCCACGATGCAGCTTGATTGGCACTCTTGTGCCCTTCTCGCGCGCACGGGTCCATTCCACCTCTCCTTCCGAGCCGAGTCAACCACACTTGTCCGTGACACACAAAGGCCGTGACTTTGGTTGGTTTTTGGTCTAGTTCACATTACCACGTTCTTGTGTCCAAAGTTAATTGTGGCCAAGTTAATGCCCGGGTTACGACTCCTTGATGTAATGCAAGCGTGGCCTAACCCGCCTTTAACTAGAGTGTTAATGACGACCACAATTAACGGAGTTTATGTGTTAAGGATAGGGTGACACCGTGTCGTTAAGCCCAAATGTTCGATCCATTTGAGTCATCCTTAAGCCCATGGTCGAGGATCGAGAGGCCTCATTCAAAATGAGGTCATGTTGGAAATGTCGATGAAGCCTTGGGATAAATCTCGATCTTGACCGGGGCTTAATCATGACAATAATGGCCCACGCATTTGGAACCTTGCGACGCACTAGACCCCTAGGAATCGTTCTTTCGGTCTGTGGAAGCCACATGCCCTATAAGACCTTCGCCCGGGACAGTCCATCCTTGGGAGCGTGCAATACAGGTGAAAAACGAGGAGTCTGTAGGCGTAGTGATGGCCTCCACTGATCCAGGATTTAGAATAGTTGCGAAAAAGAAGAGAAATCTTTTCCAACCATTTAGGAATAAAAATGCGTTTTAAGTAAACCTGAACAGCTAGTTAATTGCGCGTTGCATGAATTCGCTCCGTCTTTGCTTCTTATCTTTGACACATTGCATTCTCTCGCTAATAAGCGTCATCCCGTTAAGTCTTTGGATGGATCCATGTTATCCTCCAAAACCTCAGGTAACCCCCGTCAATCTTTGGATAGGTCCCCGTTAAGATTCCCATCAAGACCCTAGGCGTTGTCCCCTAGGTCCCCGTTAAGATTCCCGTCAAGACCCTAGGCGTTGTCCCCTAGGTCCCCATTAAGATTTCCTGCTAAGATTCCCATCAAGACCCTAGGCGTTGTCCCCTAGGAAGTCGGTCAAGTCCTTGGGTGGATCCTCGTTATCTTACAAGAAGTCCGTCATGTTCGTCTTTCCCTCTTAAGATTCTAAACCCAAGCACTCATCCAAATTTTACCCGAGTCTAAACTACCTCTTTTTCTTCCCTGTATGCTCAGATGAAGTGGAAGAGAGAATCATGCTGCCGCCTAGTGCGTGTGGAATCAGAGAATTCCTCGGTCACCGCAACTTCTCTAACCCAGTACCTCGGAAAGACCGCTTCAATGGATGGTAGTTTGGGAAACGACGTTGCAGACAACCTGGATAGCCTGACGAAAGGAGAGCTGCTCCAAGCTCTAGAAGCCTCCGGGGCTATGGAGGAAGTCATCACGAAGAGCCGTAAAGAAACACAGAACCCGTTCGATGAGTCGATAAGACAAGGAGATGTCACAACTGATGGGCCCTTCACCAAAGTGACCAACCACAATGAAAGGGTGGAAGCTACCCGACCTTCGGATTATAACCAAAGAATGCCCCCTCCATCTCACCAAAATACCGAGACCTCCATTTCTTCGCCCCAACACGCCGTCATCCACAACGAGCCTCTCACTCAAACCTTCCTCACTCTGCCTCATCCCAAATCCAATATCTCCCATGAGACACTTCCTATAAAACCCCAAGCACGATCCACTCAAAAGGCCCGCAAACCGCCGTTCACACCGGTTACGCCTCAAGCATCATACTCACAATACCATACCCTTTCTCGGTTTAATGCCATCAACCAAGTCACCGGGGCTCAGTCACTGTTTAGACCATATATGGATACCCGACCATGCATCACTAACCGATTTCCACTGGATTTCCCGATAAGATTCCATAGTGACCCGTATCATCCCTATAATCCAAGACCTTTTGGACCACAAGCTCCTTACATGCCTCCGATACATACCCCTGCAAGCAACCAAGGGTACGGGTATGCCTGCGCCTCCGCAAAATCCTCTCAACCATCCGTTGGGGAAGAGAAAGCAAATGGAAGCTAAGTTCGAAAGGACACTCAATGAGAACCCCTTTGCATTGAGAGACAGGGATTGTTGTCCCCAGCACACTTCAGTCGATGATGAAAGAAAATCCAAATGCCAAGCCAGACCCCGTTTCACAAGGTACGAGAATTTCGGAATGCCCATAAGCAAGGTATTTGAGGAATTGGTTAGGCAAGGCCTTGCGAAGCCTCTTGTCAATTACCAACCCACAAACCCCAAGGGGCGTCTCGACACAACTTAATGGTGTGCCTTTCAGAACTACCATGGGCACGATACCGACGATTGCATCGCTTTAAAACGCGTCATCCAGAAGTTAATCGCGCAAGGAAAGCTTGAACACCCCGATTTGTCAAATTGATGGTGTTGTGGTTGCCGCGACAGAGGATGAAATTTCAAAACCCTTTTCATCAACCTCCCCTTAGGAAAAGTTAGAGTCCATTGTTAGGATGTGTGATAAGTCTTTAGGAAAAGTCAGTTAAGATGTCTGTTAGGTTTAGTTAAAGTCTTGACTCCCCGGTTGATGCCATGCGGTGACCATTTTGGATCCATTGACAGAGTCCATATACCATCTCCCTTCGGGAGCTTCCCCGTTCCTGATCCACTTCGTGTCTCACTCACTCCATATTTCCCGTTCCTGATCTCCTTCGGACCTCACTCACTCTTTTGATTTGGAATCCCCTTCGGGGCTCTTTCCTGTTTTATGACCCGCATCCCCTTCCTTACCTTATCGTTCGCTAACGCTCACTTGTCTTCCCTCCCTCTGTTCCCGTCTAATTGTAAATTTCATAGATGACAATAGAAACACTCCAACTTCCGTAGATTCCGGTTAAAACGCAGACTCTCCGGAAAAGACAGCAGCGGACTTATGAGCCGAGGCTGCACTTCCGGATCGAAGGACGGAGCCGGGCATACCGACTTCATGAGCCCCCTCATGCGGTAGCGGAATAGGGGTGACAAGAAGGCTATTGTAGTTCCGACAAAGCCGAGGTGTACCTGAAAGATAGGCGCACGGCAAAAGGGACTGATACAGTCGGCCATGTTGCTGTATCCCCGCTATACTATACCGACCGACGTGGCTCCATACCGTGTGATTGTATGGGGGAGCGGCTTAAACAGCTTGAAAAAAGCTTCATTTTAAGCCCTTATCCATACACAATAAGATTATTATTGTCATTATTGCCTTGTACAAAAAAAATGTGTGCGAGTCTTTCACCGAAAGCGTGCGAGTCTTTCACCCAAAGCAAAAGTGTGTCTTTAAAAAAAAAACCGAGATCAAGTTTTCTTAAAATAAGAAATCAAATTTTTTTCCTGAAAGGATAATCCGCTAATGAAGGATGCTTCTCGAATCATGGTTATAATTTCACCTTGAGGTTTAAAATGCTAAAGTCATTTGCGGTTTTGTCCCCCGGAAACATCGACCAAGGAGCTCACATCTGAATTGGTGTCCGAGGAAACCGTCCACATGAGGAAGAAAAGTTGGAATACCGATTGCAAGAAAATGCCTGTGTTTTCGGAATCCCAAAGGCGGCTACATCAAATGGCCATACCCTCGCTGAATGCCATGCACGAAGGTTACACCCCTTGAAAGGAAATCACCAAAATAAGATGGCCAAAGATGAGCCCGGTAGTTACAACGCCAAGCCAAATGGAGGCCTCGCGACATCTTTTCCCGATGACACGGAACCCGAGTTCCCCGTGGAAGACATGGAATATGCTGCCGACAACCCCTCCAACAACGGAAGAAGGAAACAGACCATCGCACTTCATAGGGGCCCATCCCTAAAAAAAAAAAGAGTCTTCCAGCCTCGTAGGATCTAGATTCTCACCAAAAGTCCGTCTTGGACTGTGTCTTTTCATTTTTACAAAGGTCCAGACTTGGACATGTATGTACAAAGTTATCTAAATAAAATAGTCATTTTCATTCTCTTCTCTCTAGACTTCAGAAATTATTTGCAATACACATTTACTCTTGAAATTGCCTTGCTTGTTATTTTCAATTGATTGCTACGTCCCCAAAATGATGAATTGACTTCTAAGCATACTAGTCAATGACGACTCATTAAGGACGAATGGACCTAAACACAAATGAAAAATGCTAAATGCAAACAATTAATCTTGATGTGAATAAATGTTGTGATCAATTGACATGAAGAAATGATTAATGGCAAGTCTTCCCTCATACACATTCCCGATACACATTTCCGATACACAACCCGATACACCTTCCCGAGACAAATTCCTGATGCACATCAAAGGCATCCCAAGGCAATGAAAAAGCAAGGATGTTGTTGCTCAAGTTCAACCGTGATCACGCGTGCGCAACAAAGGACTCCCCGGATCTTCAAAGTCAAAGCCGGAAGTAAGGACGTTCCACCAAGGGGCTACAAAGGAGCCAAAGCCCAAGACAGCGAGTTGGGGCTAATGTTTCCCCTCTCCCTCAAAAAAAAAATATGAGAAGAGGGAGAGGATGAATATGTGGAAAGAAGGAAAGGAAATGAATGCATGTGAAAATAAAGTTCGCCTCAAAAGCGCACCGCAAAGTCCACCCCCAAGGGTTAGCAAGAAAGGGAGTCCATGTCAAAAGACAACCAAGAGGGAACTCACTTCAGAAGGCCCGTTCATCCGAAAGAGGGTCCATCCCAAGGAGTCCACTACAAAATGACACAAACCCCGGCAAAGACGGACCCATGGCCGAACTACGGCGACCTGAGCTCCTCAAACTGAGGGGAACGTAGGCAACCTTCGGGTCCGGTCACAGTATGAGAAAGAACGGTAAAACCATGGCTTTCCCAAAGTATCCAATCCTCTCCCCTTTGGTCCCATAAATGACCAATTTACCAGACAAGGACCAATTCCCCATAAACACCTTTTGATCTTGCCATTGATCGAATCTTAATCCTAATTGATCACAACATTTATACATGTTAAGGCTAATTGCTTGTTATAATCTTGACTTAATAATAAATATGGTCCATCCAAGAAATCATTTTGATAATTTTAACCAAGACAAATTTCAAATGTCTCGACAAGTCTTCTTCTCTACATCTTAGGAAAGAGCTAAACACTTATGTTCTGTCAAGCAGGGGCTTCCTCATATTTCATGATACAATTGAGGGACTCTCTCCCGCCTAAATAAATTCCCCTGCATGTTTTCTCCAAAAGACATCTTAAGTCCCCGTCCCATCGAGTCGGCTGGATCACTCATAAAAAAAAAAAGGGCACCAAAAGAATAGCCCGCTAGGTTGAAAACCCATAAGGGAGGCCTAGGCAAAAGATAGGGTGTGCCATAAAAGACGCAAAAAAGTAGCCCGCTAGGTTGAAAACCCGCAAGGGCGGCCTAGGCAAAAGAAAGGGTGCGTCATGAAAAAGGGATGGGTTCCTAACCTCACTTCAAAGGTCATGTTGGGTCTACGCCAACGCCAAAGATCAAAAGATGATATTGGGTCTACGCCAGCATCAAAGGTCGAAGGACGACATTGGGGCTACCTCTACACCAACGACCACAAGGGCATGGGGCTACCTCCACAAAGACATGGGGCTACCGCCACAAAGACATGGGGCTACTTCCACAAAGACATGGGTCTACCCCGACATCGATGACAATGAGGACATGGGGCCATGCCGCCACCGACACCAATAAGGACATGGGGCTACCTCCAACATCAACAGCGAGAAGGACATGGGGCTACCCATATATCAATGACAAAAGGGTTCTCTATAACCGATCACTGCTAAGAAATGGACAAAGCTCCAAGGGACTTTATGCATGACAAACCTCATGGTTTAGTTAAAATAAAAAATTTGACTAACATGCTTCGTTAAAAGATTTGCCTTTAGGAATAAGCATTTTTAAGCTTGCCCTTTTGGCCTCATTTATCAAAAAACGATGTTTCAAGCAAAATGCTTTTGATCTTCTCTCAAAATGATTGGAATTTTTCATCCACAATGTGTCTAAAAGGTCACCCATAGGCTTCCCCCGGTGTCAAGAAAGTGTGTCAACCTTCCCGTAGAGTTGAGTTGACCAAAGTTCAAACTTTGACCAAGGAGGTCAAGTTAAAATTTTCCCGGTCAAACTCCCCAAAGATGGAGTTGGCCCAAGTCAAGCCTTGACCCAGAATGGTCATTTTAGGATAAAGTGTTTGTCCCTGGCAGTCCAAAATGACGTAAGACCATCCTTGTTAGTCAACCATCTCATAGTTAGTGTTGACCAAACCTTTAGGATTGACCGAGTGAAAGTCAAAGCCGTTGTTGTCCCGGCAGTCCAAAATGACGTAAGACCATCCTTGTTAGTCAACCATCTCGTAGTTAGTGTTGACCAAACCTTTAGGATTGACCAAGTGAAAGTCAAATCCGTTGTTGTCCCGGCAGTCAAAAGTGATGTAAGACCATCCTTGTTAGTCAACCATCTCGTAGTTAGTGTTGACCAAACCTTTAGGATTGACCAAGTGAAAGTCAAATCCATTGTTGTCCCCGGCAGTCTAAAGTGACGTAAGACCATCCTTGTTAGTCAACCATCTCGTTGTTGTCCCAGCAATCCAAGATGACGTAAGACCAGCCATTTAGTCAACCCTCTCCCATAGAGCCAAGTTGACCAAGTCCCAACAGTCCAAAATAACGTAAGACCATCCTTGTTAGTCAACCATCTCGTAGTTAGTGTTGACCAAACCTTTAGGATTGACCAAGTGAAAGTCAAATCCGTTGTTGTCCCGGCAGTCTAAAGTGATGTAAGACCATCCTTGTTAGTCAACCATCTCGTAGTTAGTGTTGACCAAACCTTTAGGATTGACCGAGTGAAAGTCAAATATGTTATTGTCCCGGCAGTCCAAAATGACGTAAGACTATCCTTGTTAGTCAACCATCTCGTAGTTAGTGTTGACCAAACCTTTAGTATTGACCAAGTGAAAGTCAAATCCGTTGTTGTCCCGGTAGTCTAAAGTGATGTAAGACCAACCTTGTTAGTCAACCATCTCGTTGTTGTCCCGGCAATCCAAGATGATATAAGACCAGCCATTTAGTCAACCTTCTCCCATAGAGCCAAGTTGACCAAGTCCCGGCAGTCCAAAATAACGTAAGACCATCCGTGTAAGTCAACCCTCTCCATAAGAGCCAAGTTGACCAAGTCCCTGCAGTCAGACCATCATTTTAGTCAACCTCCCATGAGTTAACGTTGACCAAATCTTAGCCTCTGACCAAATGAGTGTCATGCCCGAACCCTAGCCTCTGACCGAATGAGTGTCATGCCCGAGTCCTAGCCTCTGACCAGATAAGTGTCATGCCCGAACCATAGCCTTTGACCGAATGAGTGTCATGCCCGAACCTTAGTGTGAGAGCCCGCGCCCGTACCCGCGTGGGGATCCGTGCAAAACGCGGCTGGAATCCGCTCGGTTTCTCATAATGGTTTCCCTACTTTGGTTTTGGAAAAGAAGAGTCGCCACCTCATTTTATTTAGGAAAATAGAGATAAAACCTTTTTGATTGAATTTTGAAGTGGGTTCGGGGGCTATGTTACGAGAGGAGAAGGTGTTAGGCACTCCGCTCGCCCTTTCGGTCTCTAGCATGCTTCCGCCTATGCTTGATTTTAGTTTGCCTTTTGAAAAATGTGTTTTATGCCCTAACATTGGAAAAATGTGTGCTTTATGTACAAGGAGTCTTCCTAGTCTAGGTCGATTCATTTGATCACAACCGGGAACCGGTTTGGATGGATTCCCGATTGGTTTTAAAAAAGGGTTTGAATCATATATACAAGTATGAGCAATTAAAGGGGGAAGGGGGAATATTGTACAAATAATACATATATACAAAAAATGGGATAAATCCCATGAAAAGAATATCCGAGTGCAAGATTGATCCTCCAGGTTCACGGGGCTGCTGTGGGTCGCCATGGATTGTACCTGTGAAAAACCTATCCAAAAAGAGATATAAAGCTTGGGATTCACTCCCAAGATGTTAGATAACATGTATGAATTTTGGTTGGATTTATGGATAAATATTTCATGCTTAACTCATGCCAAAAACACTAACATAAAATCAACCCAGCACAGCAAAGCATTGCATATCAGATTTTGACGGACAATTTACACTATCATAACTTATGATTCTGAGAAAAATCAAAACATGAAACTTGAAGATCACATATTTAATATCATGTACCCAAAACATTTCGTGAATAAAACGAGTTTAAGTGCATCAAAAGGCCTCTGACATTTTCATGTCAGAATCTGGAAATGTTAGTCTGAGAGAAGACACTTGATTTATAAAATAGAAAGGGGCCTTTACTTAGGTCATAAAATTATTTAAAGAACATGAACATCTTTATTAGTCTTTTGAGAACAAATTTCATGTTTTGACTTAGACTTGAAAATCGAGTTTTGGTAGGTTTTTGGACTTAAGAACTCAGACTAATCCAGAGTACAGAAAGCAAGGCAGCAGTTCTGTACTACGAAAATTCCTACCAAAACATGACCTAGACATGGATGTAAACCACGAAACTTGGCAAGAATCATATTCAATATTAAAGGATTAACTTTGATGTTTTGAGTTAGATCCATAAACGAAGGTAAGATAGATTAGAAAGCACATCAAAAGGCTTGATGCAAACAGAACATACTGGACAGATTAGACATGGCATGAAGATAGGTATCAAAACATGGCATAAACTTGGAATAAACCCATGAAACTTGGGGAACTCGTTTATATATGTGTTATTAACATTATCATGCATCTATTTATGAACAAAAAAGAGCAAAAATGAGAATAATCATGAAAGAAGAGCAAGGGGGCAGATTATGCACAAGCTGGGTAAGGGAGCCATATCTTGCATGGATTTAAGATTTGAGCCATGAAATCAACACCAAAATAAACTTAAAACATATATGTACATATTAGGACAGATATTTGAACATTTAGCATACATTAAACATGTTTATTTACAAAGTTAAAACCTAGATTACATATGTAGCAAGGGAGACCTAGTCATTAGTTGACTAGGTTCCCACAAATTCATATAAAACTTACATGTTTTAAATCTATGATTTACAAGAATTAAACTTAACTAGATTAAGGGGGTGGTGTGCTTCCTTTGCTTCCAAGGGAAGGCTTCTTTTTGTTTGATTGAAGTTGTTGTTGTTGTGGTTGTTGTTGTTGTTGTTGTTGTGGTTGTTGTTGTTGTGGTTTGCTTGAGTTTGAGTAGTTGTTTTGAAGTGTTTGGAGTAGTGGTTTAGTGGTGGAGGGGTTGTGGTGTTGTGGTGGTAGTGGTGGTTTGATGATGGAGGTTGTTTGGTTGAAAGAAAGTGTATGGAGGGAGTGTATGGAATGTGTGAGTGTAATGAATGTTCTTCTTGTTTAATGACCCCCCTCTTTCTTGGATCAACATAGGAGTATATGGAGGAGGGAGGTAAGTTTTATTGGACCAAAATGCCCCTAGAGTAGGGGTAGTATGGGGGGTGAGTCCTCTTACCCGAAATTCATGCAAGAGGGGTGGAAAAAATGGCCAAAAGTGATGGTGTTGTCTTGACTTTGTGCAATTTCCACTTTTTGAATGCCACTTGTCAATCCTTAGTTGATTTTGGCCCATGTGACCCCCCCTAATGCAGCCATATGTCCAGGAAATGTGGGAGTAAACATGCATGATTTTCCGGCTCCGTCTTCCCGCTCCGCAACAGCTTGCAACTGCTCCGTCGTGCGCGTTCCGGTGTCCCGGTTGTCCGCGGGCCCAACTCAAAAGTTGCTCTTCTCAATTTTCTGGTCAAGATGGCATATCTAGATTATGTTAAAGAGTAAGGAATAAAATAATATAATTTTAAATGCAAGGGATGTCCGGTAAAAGGCGTTCTAGGGGTGCGGGGCCCGTCGTAGGGTTCCGACGCTCAATTTTCGAAGAATACGCCTGTTTACTCGGTTTTGAGCCCTGATCATGAATTCAGGCTCCGTTTTTCCATCCGATGCACCGATAAGGCGGTCGGTAGTCCCGAACGGCCAAATCTGGGATTTTAGGTCGATTATCGCGCTTAGACCGAATCAAATGGTTGGTTTTAGGGGTGCGAGGTCGGGGTGTCTACAGAGCCCCTCGTCGAATTCACTTGTGATGTAAAGTGGATTCGACGATCCAATATAGACAACCGATCTCGTCTAGGGTTCGACGGTTGAGCCCAAAGTAGGGCTTCCTACGTATCCCTTGCGGGAATCAAGCCTCCGTAGTTCTACTCAAGCAAGCAAGCAAACACAATCAAATGGTCGAAATCGGGAACCCGAGATTCCTACGTATCTCTTGCGAGAATCAGACCAATCGTAGTTCGGATGGATGCTGGGGATGCATTGAGAAACTGAATTCTCTTTGCTGGGGATTGGAATGGGTGAACGGCTTATGGGTTGGTGAGATCACATACATCTCTGAGCCGGGGTTAAGGTAACACGATATTCGATAGAACGTCCGACTGAAACTCTTGTTATCGAGCTGCCTACGTATCCCTTTCGGGAATCAAGTCGGGGCGTAGTTCTGAGGGAGGTCCAACCCAAGCGCTCGAGTGGACCAGAGAGTAACCAAAAATTCGAGGGGGTCAGATTCAGATAAATCCGAAAGGACCAGGGTAACCAAGCATTTCGAAAAGAAGGGGTGGTCGTGCCTGAGGTGACAGGCTGCCTACGTACCCCGCATGGGAATCAGACCAGTCACGTAGTTCAACAGGGAGATTCAACTCTAGCCTTCGAGCGAACCAAGAGGTAACCAAACATCATTCGAGGAGGTCGAATTCGGGGGTGACCGAATAGACCTGGGCAAACAAATCATTGAAATGGAGGGTGATGACTTCTAGGGGGTTGGTCGGCCTATCAGTCAACGATATTGATGGGACTCTAGGGGGTTCGTCAGCCTATTGGTCAAACATATTGAAGGGACTTCTAGGGGGTTCGTCGGCCTATCAGTCGAAGAGATGTCATTAGAGGGGTCTAATTCGGGGGTGCCAAACAGACCAAAGTAACTGAATGTTTTGAAAAGGTCAATTTCGGGTGTAACCGAATAGACCGGAGGTAACCAAATGCTTTGAAAAGGTCAAATTCGGGTGCCCGAATAGACCGGAAGTAACCAAATTTTTTGAAATTCAAGACATTTCAATAATCAAGAGAAACATCATGAAAGAAAATTCAAGGATACGCTGCACGTTGTGATTTTTCTCCGATCCTTTAGCTTTGAGATTGATGCGTGATGAGTTTTTGAGCTTCGCCTTACAATGAACCACTGTCGGGCAAGAACGGAGTTGATAAGTTTGGGGAGCGCACCTGTTCAATCATAAAAATTTGCAAGCCACAAAAGTACTTATGCTAGTGCCAATTGCATTTGATTTTTGATTGTGATGTAGGTGCACAAGTTTCTTTTCTTTTTGTAAATTCACGTTTTTACCAAATATTATGATTAGATATGACGTGATGGTGGCTGCGATTACGATGTTAGCATGGTAAGTGTATGGATGTGAAAATGACATGCTTGGGATGGGGGTGCAACATCGTATATGACATGATATGATAATGGCATAATAAGAACAAGATGCTCTAAAATTCAACACACATTCAAATTTGATAGATCAAGGATACGCTGCAAGCTGCTACCATGTGCGGATCCTCTGGCTTTGTAGTTGCTGTGTGATGAGATTTTTGATTCTTGGCTTGAGGAGAACAATCCAATTACCATGCTTTCATGTTGGGACCCTTTTGGATTTGACGGGAGGCCATCTCGAGTTTCTGCAAGATGTGAAGAAGCTGCTCTTGGAATATTTGGATGTGTTTAGTTGGGCTTCACGGGACAAGCTCCCCCATTTCAACATTTCGATGCGTTTGTGGCCGTACTTGCGGTGCCAAGATCTCCATTGCAACGTTTTGATGCGTGTGTGGTCGGACCTGAGGTGACAGACTGCCTACGTATCCCTTTCGGGAATCAGACCTTACGTAGTTCGAGTTTGTGAAAAACTCGAAAAACACAATTTGATTGGAACAGATGTGGTGTGATGTTGAAGAAGACCTTTCTTGAGGGGTTTGGACGTGACCTGGCCTCGGAGATTGGATTTGAGTACCTGCATAAGACCTTTCACAAGCATACATATATATCGTGACATTCATGTGCAGAGAGTGTGTCATACACGCAACCAAATCATCATGATTAAAAGATCGAGAGATAAAGAACATATCACGTTGAGAACTGCTCGCTTTCCATCATTTTTATGTGTTTGTGGTCGGACTCGCCGAAGCAAGCTGCCTACGTATCCCTTTCGGGAATCAGACCTTACGTAGTTCGAGTTTGTGAAAAACTCGAAAAACACATTTTGTTTGAAAGACGATTTGTTGGAGATGACCCTTCTTGCGATGGGGTACCTGCATGGGATTAGATTTGGACACCTGCAAAATATTTTCACAAGTATGCAATATCATAGCGCGCATTTTTCACTTCAAAAACTTCTCATTGTCATTGATGATTGAAGGACTTCAAACGAGGATTTCCTTTACAAATGATTTTGAAATTTAAATCTTGCCATCTTTCTTTCAGAATTGAAAACACTCTCTCTTTTTTTTTTTTTTGACACATGTGCATTGCTTGCATTTCAGCCTTTGCTTTTTATAAAATGAACAAAATGTTTATGTGCAAAGAGGGAAAATCGGGAAAGGAATGAACTGTGCATTTTTCTTTTGAAAACTTTGCGAGGAATGTGAGTCGAGGTGGAGACATATGGTGGAGCGAGGTTGGAGGCCTAGCGCGAGTACTCGAAAGGTCAATTATCTACACCCATTTGATCAAGTTTACTCGACGGTGTCTCTCCTGGTGGATTACTTTGCCTTGCCCCCCAGATGTCGGTTGCGGAAGCCCAGTGCCTTTTTTGAATCAGCCCCCAGATCTTTAATCATGAAAGCCCCCACTTTGTCAAGGATCAGCCCCACATTTGACGACTCGTTTTCTGAGGACCTCGTTGTTTGTAAAAGCGGTCATAAGTTCTGAAGCCCCTACTGCTATCCCAAGGTGATTCTTATACTGTTCATCGGTTCGAGGCAGCTCCATGCCTTGATACTCATACTGCTTTGGGACCTAACTGTCGTTGAGAGTTGTTGCAGATTTGATGTTTCGCTGCTGGGAGTAACTCACACATTGTGATAGTCACATTTCCATTCGACGCTTTGATGGGGAAATCAACTGCCTTCGAGAATTAACCAATTATACACAGCCCCCAGTATTGCCAATGATTGAGCTTTGTGACCTGTGGCCCAAACTGCTAATCTGAAAAACTTCCCTCCGATGATTCTCTTGAAAAGGACCTAACCATCTGTGACGGTTGTCTCACAAATTCTGATGATTTTTGATGTTAAAACTTCCAAGGACCAACTATCTGTGAGAGTTGTCCTACCCCTGAGACGTTTTGCATTAACGGGGAACCCATCTATCATTTCTGAATCCTGACGCGCAGCCCCAGTTCACATTCATTCATTTGAGCATACTTCCCGATTTTGGATTTTGAGAGTCAGAGGATCACATTCCCTCGCCTCCCTTGCTGTGACAAATTACAGGAATTGACTGGGGAAGGCACAAGGCCAGTGTTTTGGGAAAGCAAAGAAAGATCCCGTGGGATCTTTGACATTGTGTTTGCGCAGAAAAAATTGACGGAAGGACGAGAGTAGGGGGAAGCCCCTAGACTCGAGGAAATTGCTCACATTCGAAATCAATGACTCAAGATTAGAATTCGCATTAATGGTCAAGTGCTTCAAAATCAAAAAGTTAATTTCTATTTTTTAGAAAAGATTTATTTGGACTCAAATTAGACCGTGACAAATCGAGATGAGAACACCACCAAACAATTGTAATTAGCACCGCCTGTTGACCTCGTGGGTGGGAGGTCCTTGTCTTCGTTGTCGCACTTTTTGAGATTGATTAGAGGCTGTATGACCTTTGGCCGCAGGGCTCCCTCAGTGTAAGGGTTTGGCAGAGCATGTTGGTCTCCAACAAAAGACACCAGTTGTCGTCGTTGATGGTGCTTGCCCAAAGTTGAAAGATCGAGATCTTCTTTAGTGCAGATTGGCCTCGCATACGCGGTGCTCCTTGAAATTGATGACGTCACATGAGATTGTCGGACCCTCGGTCCATGCCTTGCCTTTGTGCAACAAGTGATAAAATCTTCATAATGAAATGCCAATTGCCGTCGTTGACGGCACACACATGAATTTGTAGTGTCGCGATATCCTTTCTAAAACAATTGAATTAACAATAAAGCAAATGGAATATGTACCAAAATAAATGAATAATGCTTCTTCTTCTTCTTTTTTTTTTTTTTTTTTTTTTTTTTGACCTCCCCTTTTTTGCTCTCTTTCGATTTTTTTTTTTTTTTTTTTTTTTTGCACTCAAGAAGAAACATCATAGCGTACGAAATACAACAATTTTTACAAAAACGTAAACATACAATATGCGAGAATTTACAATGCATCGTACATTAAAGGAAAATCGCCGACACTTGCGTTGGCATGACTGTGATAATCTTCGGCCTTTACTATTTGATTGGCCTCTTTGATTATGCCCTTGATTGCATCCTGAAATCTTCGTTCGTCGGATGACTTTGTCGATCGCCTTCGTGAACTTCGTTGATTGCCTTCGTTTGTGAATCTCGTTGAGCACAGTCGACCCTAATTCTCACCTCAGTTAATCGCAGTCTAAAATTAGTCCACATTTTTTATCGTTTGCTTTTAATTAAGTGAGATTAATCATTTGTGGGACCAAATATACAAAATACGTGATTATGAAGGCACTTGATTATAACGCGAGCTCATTGACTGAAAACGTATTTACAAGACAAGCAAGCAAATAAATATATTACAGAAAAGATGACACGCAAGCATGGGGTTGGAAAGCAAAAGAAGTGTGAGCGCATTTTAGGACGGGCCCGAAAGCAAAAGGGATTAGAGTTGGGCGGTGTGCCCTATTCACAGCAAAAGAGACATAACCCATCGGGTCAGCAAGCTTCTACTATCAGCAAAGGAACATTTTCTCGCGTTGATAAACTGCGGTCATCACCTAACAAAAGAGAGCTCCTTCCTGGGGCTCGGTGAGTCCCTAGGATAACATCTTCGAACTTGAAGCTTTCAGCGAAGGCTTTGGGATAACTTTTCTATCGATAAGGTCCTGAATGATATGCTTAAGCCCCCAACACAAATTTGTGTCATGTCCTCCGCTCTGGTGATACTCACAGTATTCAGTGACATTCCAGCTTTTAGGCAAAGGATTGGGCAATGGACGCTTCTCCAATGGTCTTAGAATCCCTTGAGCCATAAGGTTGCGCAAAATCACAACCATGGGTGCCTCTAACTCATCAAACTCTCTAATATTCTTAAGGCGAACTCCTTGCGGGTCCTTCATCTTTCCTGACTTCTTGAATGCGCGATCTGTCGCCATCAAAGGCACATGTTCAAATGATCTAGCATGTTCAGGTACCAATCCCCCTTGATAAAGGAGCTCAAAATTACCATACAACTTGTCATAGTGACACTTTCCCTTTAGTGTGATGTTTTCTTTGGAAGCTCCTAAAGTCCTGTTGAAGATTCCAGGTAGATTTGGGGAGGCTATGAGGCTCAAACTTTCCTTGGTCACCTTGTTACGAATGTTATTGCGAGCTGTATCTCTGGTGTTGTAGGGGATCTCAGTGTTGATAGGTGGGTACATGAGTGCTGTGAGCTTAGTATCAGCAGGAGGTGCACGCAGCTCATTAAGTTTTTGACCAAGGATTTTCATAAATTGGGTTTGCTGCATGTACAAGAGTTCTACCCACTCAAGCTGGCTCTTCCTAAAGTCTTCCATGATTTGCTCCCTTAGCACCCTTAACTTCTCATCGATCCATAACTGTGTGGTAGGGGTTGGCTTAAGCTGCGATGTTCCTTCATTGACCTTCTTGGAAACTTGATTGTTGAAGAGAGCAGTAAAGAACTCAATTCGCTGTGTTTTGACTTCATTTGCAAACTCTTTCTTGAAGGCTTCCACATGTTCATCAAACCAATTACGCAACTCTACTGGCACTTGGTGAGAGGATATATCTTCGTGTCCTGGGGCTGTTTCGTGTGGTTGAATCAGAGGTGGCGTGATGCCCGGGATGATAGATGACTGGGAGTTCATAAGCCCCACGTGCTCTTGGTTTTGTGAGAAGATTGGTACACAGTCTATTATTTTCCCCTGGTGTCCCTGTGGGATACTTGTTGCATACTTTGTTTGGGTTTCCAACTGTTTCCCCAACCATTCTTCCATCACCTTTTCGAACTCAATATCGGGCGAGCCCCTAGTCGCATTTACTGATGTTTCGCCATTACTAGTCATTGCTGATGAGAGAACCCGGAGCAGACCTTGATCAAAGTAATGTCTGGAACTGACCTTGAATGTCGTGCTAGAAAAAGAAGCGAGATTCTCCCTCTACAAGAATGGATTGGAAAAAGAATGTTTTAGATTTTGAAACGGGCTTTCTTTTATGTACAAGAATAAAAGCACAAAGAGAAGAAAAGTATAAGGAACACAATCATTTTTGAGAAAGGTTGAAGCGCAAGCAACGCACAAAAACCTAAGAAGCCGGACAAGCACTGCGCTTTGTTTTGACACGTTCAATGATTAAATCCTGGAATAATGGATACCGTCTCCAAAGTATAGGACCAACGTTTTTCACCTGTACTAATGGCCGTCCGAAACCCCTAGCGAAGGGCCTATACTCTTTCTGGGATCCACCATTCGGGTTACGGTCTATGTGAAGGTCTTGATAATTTTGGGTCAACCCAATCGTTCCAAAATATCCACACTTTAGGTTGTTTATAACCTTTTAGGAATGCATAGGGTTGAAGAGAAATTATTAGACAAAAACCGGCTTAAAGTCGAGGACGTGTCATTTTGAAAATTCGGACATCGAGGCTTTTGATGGATGGCTTGCATGTGGCTTACACCCGCAGCGACGACTAGTAGCCGCGCTTTGGGGCGGGAATGTCAACCGGGAGCCCTATCGGAGGATCGGTGACCCCCCTTCACTCACCGGGCTGCACCCCCTAAGGTTTGTACGGTTGCTAAGTCGCAAGTTCGAAAACGTGCACATGTGTGTGAGGTCTCTATTTTTTTGAAAAATGATTTTTTGAGAAAAGAAAGAAAAGCACGTATTTTTTTTGTTTTTGTTTTCTTTTTATTTACACAAACAAAATAGAAGGTAAAAACCTGCAAAACAAAGTTAGGACATGTATATACAAGGCAAAAGCAAATAATGGCGGAAAACAAGCATTTGAGTCTAGCCCACTTTTGAAAAACATCCCCAGCAGAGTCGCCACTGTGAGAGCCCGCGCCCGTACCCGCGTGGGGATCCGTGCGAAACGCGGCTGGAATACGCTCGGTTTCTCATAATGGTTTCCCTACTTTGGTTTTGGAAAAGAAGAGTCGCCACCTCATTTTATTTAGAAAAATAGAGATAAAACCTTTTTGATTGAATTTTGAAGTGGGTTCGGGGGCTATGTTACGAGAGGAGAAGGTGTTAGGCACTCCGATCGCCCTTTCGGTATCTAGCATGATTCCGCCTACGCTTGATTTTAGTTTGCCTTTTGAAAAATGTGTTTTTTGCCCTAACATTGGAAAAATGTGTGCTTTATGTACAAGGAGTCTTCCTAGTCTAGGTCGATTCATTTGATCACAACCGGGAACCGGTTTGGATGGATTCCCGATTGGTTTTGAAAAAGGTTTGAATCATATATACAACTATGAGCAATTAAAGGGGGAAGGGGGAATATTGTACAAATAATACATATATACAAAAAAATGGGATAAATCCCATGAAAAGAATATCCGAGTGCAAGATTGATCCTCCAGGTTCACGGGGCTGCTGTGGGTCGCCATGGATTGTACCTGTGAAAAACCTATCCAAAAATAGATCTAAAGCTTGGAATTCACTCCCAAGATGTTAGATAACATGTATGAATTTTGGTTGGATTTATGGATAAATATTTCATGCTTAACTCATGCCAAAAACATTAACATAAAATCAACCCAGCACAGCAAAGCATTGCATATCAGATTTTGACGGACAATTTACACTATCATAACTTATGAGTCTGAGAAAAATCAAAACATGAAACTTGAAGATCACATATTTAATATGATGTACCCAAAACAGTTCGTGAATAAAACGAGTTTAAGTGCATCAAAAGGCCTCTGACATTTTCATGTCAGAATCTGGAAATGTTAGTCTGAGAGAAGACACTTGATTTATAAAATAGAAAGGGGCCTTTACTTAGGTCATAAAATTATTTAAAGAACATGAACATCTTTATTAGTCTTTTGAGAACAAATTTCATGTTTTGACTTAGACTTGAAAATCGAGTTTTGGTAGGTTTTTGGACTTTAAGAACTCAGACTAATCCAGAGTACAGCAAGCAAGGCAGCAGTTCTGTACTACGAAAATTCCTACCAAAACATGACCTAGACATGGATGTAAACCACGAAACTTGGCAAGCATAATATTCAATATTAAAGGATTAACTTTGATGTTTTTGAGTTAGATCCATAAACGAAGGTAAGATAGATTAGAAAGCACATCAAAAGGCTTGATGCAAACAGAACATACTGGACAGATTAGACATGGCATGAAGATAGGTATCAAAACATGGCATAAACTTGGAATAAACCCATGAAACTTGGGGAACTCGTTTATATATGTGTTATTAACATTATCATGCATCTATTTATGAACAAAAATGAGCAAAAATGAGAATAATCATGAAAGAAGAGCAAGGGGGCAGATTATGCACAAGCTGGGTAAGGGAGCCATATCTTGCATGGATTTAAGATTTGAGCCATGAAATCAACACCAAAATAAACTTAAAACATATATGTACATATTAGGACAGATATTTGAACATTTAGCATACATTAAACATGTTTATTTACAAAGTTAAAACCTAGATTACATATGTAGCAAGGGAGACCTAGTCATTTGTTGACTAGGTTCCCACAAATTCATATAAAACTTACATGTTTTAAATCTATGATTTACAAGAAGTAAACTTACCTAGATTAGGGGGGTGGTGTTCTTCCTTTGCTTCCAAGGGAAGGCTTCTTTTTGTTGATTGAAGTTTTTGTTGTTGTGGTTGTTGTTGTTGTTGTTGTTGTGGTTGTTGTTGTTGTGGTTTGCTTGAGTTTGAGTAGTTGTTTTGAAGTGTTTGGAGTAGTGGTTTAGTGGTGGAGGGGTTGTGGTGTTGTGGTGGTAGTGGTGGTTTGATGATGGAGGTTGTTTGGTTGAAAGAAAGTGTATGGAGGGAGTGTATGGAATGTGTGAGTGTAATGAATGTTCTTCTTGTTTAATGACCCCCCTCTTTCTTGGATCAACATAGGAGTATATGGAGGAGGGAGGTAAGTTTTATTGGACCAAAATGCCCCTAAAGTAGGGGTAGTATGGGGGGTGAGTCCTCTTACCCGAAATTCATGCAAGAGGGGTGGAAAAAATGGCCAAAAGTGATGGTGTTGTCTTGACTTTGTGCAATTTCCACTTTTGAATGCCACTTGTCAATCCTTAGTTGATTTTGGCCCATGTGACCCCCCCTAATGCAGCCATATGTCCAGGAAATGTGGGAGTAAACATGCATGATTTTCCGGCTCCGTCTTCCCGCTCCGCAACAGCTTGCAACTGCTCCGTCGTGCGCGTTCCGGTGTCCCGGTTGTCCGCGGGCCCAACTCAAAAGTTGCTCTTCTCAATTTTCTGGTCAAGATGGCATATCTAGATTATGTTAAAGAGTAAGGAATAAAATAATATAATTTAAATGCAAGGGATGTCCGGTAAAAGGCGTTCTAGGGGTGCGGGGCCCGTCGTAGGGTTCCGACGCTCAATTTTCGAAGAATACGCCTGTTTACTCGGTTTTGAGCCCTGATCATGAATTCAGGCTCCATTTTTCCATCCGATGCACCGATAAGGCGGTCGGTAGTCCCAAACGGCCAAATCTGGGATTTTAGGTCGATTATCGCGCTTAGACCGAATCAAATGGTTGGTTTTAGGGGTGCGAGGTCGGGGTGTCTACACTTAGCCTCTGACCAAATGAGTGTCATGCCCGAACCCTAGCCTCTGACCGAACGAGTATCATGCCCGAGTCCCAGCCTCTGACCAGATAAGTGTCATGCCCAAACCTTAGCCTCTGACCGAATGAGTGTCATGCCTAAATCTTAGCCTCTGACCAAATGAGTGTCATGCCCAAATCCTGCCTCTGACCAAGTGAGTGTCATGCCCAAACTCCTGCCTCTGACCAGATGAGTGTCATGCCCAAATTCCTGCCTCTGACCAGATGAGTGTCATGCCCTAAAACCTTAGCCTCTGACCGAATGAGTGTCATGCCCAAATCTTAGCCTCTGACCAAATGAGTGTCATGCCCGAATCCCTGCCTCTGACCAAGTGAATGTCATGCCCAAACTCCTGCCTCTGACCATATGAGTGTCATGCCCAAATTCCTGTCTCTGACCAGATGAGTGTCATGCCCAAAATCCCTAGCCTCATACCGAGTGAGTGTCATGCCCAAATCTCTAGCCTCTGACCGAATGAGTGTCATGCCCGAGTTCTCCACTCGACCTTGAACGGTCACCCTTAGGCTTGAGACGCTAAGTTCTCCACCCGACCTTTACGGTCACCCTTAGGCTTGAGACGCTAAGTTCTCCACCTGACCTTTACGGTCACCCTTAGGCTTGAAGACGCTAAGTTCTCCACCCGACCTCGACGATCGCCCATAGGTTTGAGTAGCCTTAAAATCTCTCACCCCTCTTCCGAACTACGTTAGGCTTGATTCCCCATGAACGGGATACGTAGGAATCCTATACCCCTAGGTCCAGCCATCTGAAGCAAAATCGGCCCTAACCGTCCTCCCATCAGATTGAGATGCTTTATGTATCGACAACCCCGCTTCTCCAAAGCGACGTTTCCGAGGGGCTCTGTAAGTACCCCAATCTGAAATGACCAAATTAGAGGAATTCTTGGCAGCATTCAGGGACAAACTGATAGGCCAGGACCTCACTAGGATAAATTTGGAACACAAGGACCTTTCTGGAATTAAAAATTGGAAAAATCTAGAAGGCACCATCCCTAGCCGTACGAACACTTTGGGAGGTCACGGGGCCTATAAATTTAAGCCCTTTCTGATCATTCCAGGGGGAGAAACATTGTTTAGATAGGGGAAACTCTGCAGAAATTGTGTCTGAAGAGATAAATCACCCTTATAATTGAGTGAAAGAGAGGAAGATAGGCACAAACCACAATAGGTGAGGCCTCCCTTCTCCCATCTTCTCTCCATCTCAAATCTATTTTCTTTTCTTGATCATATTACTTGTTGTTCATACATTTGCATCTTCTTTATATTGCAAGACTTGTCCAATTCAAGCACCTTATTTTATTGCAAGACTTGTCCATTCAAGCAACCTTTATATTATTGTAAGACTTGTCCATTTCAAGCACATATATTGTATATACATATATATTATTATCCAAATCATGAAATGATTCAAAGGTCCCCCCACATCTAAATGTGTGAAAAGGGTTGAAACCTAATGATGATCATGATTTGTTGAGTTTCTTATCCTAAGTAGCTTAATGATCCCTTATTAGGGTGAAAGCCTAAGTATATATGTCTATATTGAGTAATCTTGGCCATGATGATCATATTGGGGGATAAAGTCTCAATCTTTATCCTCCCAAACTTGATTTAACCCAAAATCACCAAGTTTGGGTCATAAAGATTCAATCTTTATGTTATTTTCTTGTCCCTAAAAGTTTAATCTTGCATAAAAGGCTCATTTTGATGGTAAAGTTGCAATCTTTACACATCAAATGGTCATTTTGGCCCAAAGGGCATGTTCACCACCTTTTCCAATTTTCTCCCATGATTACCTTTGATCATACCCAAATTCATGTTTTAGAGTTCTTTTGATGATCATTGAGTATAGGAATGAAGTTATTTGAGGTTTTATGTGTTGGAATGAAAGCTGAAAATGAAACAGTTTAGTCTAGTTCAGGCAGAATGCTCTGTTTCTGCCTGGAACTGGACTGTTTCTTGATAAAATGTAAAAAATCCCCAGGGAAGATCATCCCATCCGTACGGATGGTTTGGGTCAGAGGGAAAATGACCCTTTTGCCCCTTGTTCTGTTGTTTCTTGTGCAAATAAAACCTTCTTTTTCAGTTAAAATTGATAAACAGTCAAAAACAGAGATTTTCCGTTAAAACACACACACACACATGCACTTTTGTTAATTAACAAGGGAGACTCGGTTTTGACCGAGGCGGCTTGGGTGACGTAAAACTCTTCCCAAGCCGTAACCTAACCTCCGAACCTTTTGTCTCTAACCTTTTTCATTTTTTGGGGGTTTAAAATTAACAAAGTGTGGCGACTCCGTTAAATTGTGCAATTGTGTTTGGAACCATCCCGGATTTGGACACGTGTTGACCTTGTTGGTAGTGGTGCCCTAGGCACGTTTAATAAACGTTGTAATTGTTATCATTTATTTCATATCAATAAAGAAATGTTTTGATTATTATTATTGTTCATGTTTACTTATAATAATCTCCGTCCCTAGTACTTGTAAAGCACTAGTATAAAGGCTAAATGATCATGGGATGATCATGTTAGATTTATGGGTACTTGTTTGAACAAGGTACTGGACATGACCCGCTGTATGAGATTTATGTCATGGTCTATGTCAAACATATATCTCATATTAGTTATGTCATTCGAATCCTTGGACATGAAGTTATTTTATAGTCTTCCACTTGATGAACATTATGTTTGACATATTCAAACGCTACCTTTAACCGGGTAGTTATAAAGGGTATGATTGGCATAATCGGATTCACGTAGGGAAGAATAATAAGCTAAATGGATTTGTTCCTCTTCGGAGAGATGTCAAGCTTGGGCCTCTCGTAGGAATGATGTTGATGAAATGTTCGGCCGGACTCAAATGAATTGATCAGATCAATGTCATTTGGATTATCAACATATTCGGAATCGAGAAAGTATTGAACAAAACAAGTTGACTGTTTGACCATGATTTGTGTTCAATGACATCGTGGACAAAGGGATTATGACATATTCTAAAGGAATGCGAACTTGTATCTAGTTATACTATTTGGGTAGGTATGGAGGTTTGCTAGAACCTAATCATATCTTATGGTTTCATGTGTGAACCAATTGCCAACTTAGTATAATCCTAGAGGGTCACACACAATAGAACGAATCTTTAAAAGGACTAAATTGGATTTTTTTCAGAAATCTGGCCAGGCGGGTGACCGCCTAAAAGGGACCGGGCGACCGCCCAAAGTTGGGCGACCGCACAGCCTTCTTTGGGCGTCCGCACAGTAGTGTCGGGTGGCAGATTCCTAATTTGATTAGGAAACGAATTTTGGACGATTTTTGACACAAGTTTCCTATTTGGAATAGGTCCTACTTTTGTATAAAAGGCCAAATTCGGCCAGCACTCTTGACCAATGTTTGTGTGAGTCTCCAAAGAGTTTGAGAGAAGTTTTATTTTGTTCTAAGACATCTTTGATTGAAGAACAAAATAATACACAAATAAAATTCCATATAGTCATATTAAATTGTGAAAGTGTGTTTCATAATTTTGGTCTAGCAACCAAGATCAAGAAGCTCCTTGATATTCGTTCGTGGTGTGGATACCGCTAGAGGGTGAAGCTTATCATCTTCAAAGTTTGTGTTCTTGCTTTCATTGTGATCAAGCTTCAAATCTCCATCAAGATCAAAGCTAGAATTCAAAGTCATCAAGGGTTAGTTTTTCCTCTATTCATATTGTAGTATTTGATTTAATCATATGAACAGATCTATGGGCTTTGGGTTTCATAAAATTTTAAATGCTATATTCCACTGCGCATGTTATATCGAAACCCAACAGACCTTGTCGTGGGGCGGGGATCCTTACACCCACGCGCGTTTGGTCCAACAGGCCGAACTCGCGCGCTTCCCATATTGACTGTTACGGATTGCACCCTTTTCCCTCCATTTTGAATGCATAAAGATTGAGTCTTTATCATACAAAGGTGACATTATTAGGGATAAATCAAAGTTTGGATGATAAAGATTGAAACTTTACCCACCCAAACATGATCATCAATGGCCATAAATAAACAAATACAAGATAAATGTACAAGGCTTTCTCCATATGTGCAATGGATCACCAAGATAAAAGTAAAGACATAAATGTAAAGACATGAATGTAAATGACATAAATGTAAATGGCATAAACATAACAAGTCATGATCATCCTTTGGTTTGTAACCCTTAATCACACATAAAGCATGAGGGCACCATGGAATCACCTCATGACTTGGTTCCAATTCATAATATTGCATGAATGTGAAGACATTTGTATATAAAAGGGACAAACAATGTAAATAATTAACAGTATAAGCAGAGTAACAAGAGAGATGTGAGATGGAAAGAAGATGGGGAGAAGGAGGCCTCACCAATTTTGGTTTTAGCCTATCTTCCTTTCTCTTTTTCACTCAAGTTTGTGGTGTTTGTGTTTCTGCTGTGTTTTTGACAGAGTTTCACTACTTTCTACTATTTTTCCCCCCTAAAATGATCATTAAGGGCTTTAATTTATAGGGACTGAAGGCGCCCAAAGTAGCCGTACGGCTGGGGCTTCCTGGTGCCTAAACCATCCGTACGGCTCACTCTAGCGAGATTCTGGATTCTTCCATTTTTTTATTCCAGAACAGTCCTAAAGTTATCGGTTTATCCTAGTGAGGTCCTAGCCTATCAGTTTTATCCTTGAATAGTACTAAGAATACCTCTAAGTTGGTTTCAATTCAGATTAGGGTACTTACAACTTGATCAAAAGCTTTTTGGCATACGTTGGTCCATTCAAGAGCCATATTCTTCTTAATTAACTTGAAAATTGGCTCGCACATAGTGGTGAGTTGGTGTACAAATCGATTAATGTATTGAAGTTGGCCCATGAAGCCCTTTGATTTCTTTATGTGTATTTGGCTGAGGCATGTCAATGATTGCCTTGATCTTTGATGGATCGGCTTCAATTCCTCTCTCGGTAACCATGTAACCAAGAACTTTGCCTCGTACGACCCCAAAAGTGCACTTTGCAGGGTTGAGCCTCATGTTGTGTTGTCAAAGTCTTTCAAAGAACTTGCGCAGATCAATCAAATGTTGACCATCGGTCCCTTTTGAGTGGATAATCATGTCATCTACATAGACCTCGATCTCTTTGTGAATCATGTCATGAAACAAGTTTGTAACATCCCTTTGGTAGGTATCCCCTAATTTCCTTAGACCGAACGGCATGACAGTGTAACAGAAAGTGCCCCATGGCATTGTGAAAGTAGTCTTGTGTTGATCCTCTTCGGCCATAAGAATCTGATTATATCCTGTGAAACTGTCCACGAACGATCAAACCTCGATAGCGGCGGTTGAATCGAATAGAATGTCAATGTTTGGCAAAGTAAAGTCATCCTTTAGTGAGGCCTTGTTCAAATCACGGAAGTCCACACAAACACGGACTTTGCCATTCGCCTTTCTGACTGTTACAATGTTTGCTAACCACGCTGGATACTGAATAACTTTGATGAACCCCACGCTGAGAAGCTTTTCTATCTCCTCTTTGACTTGTAGAGACCATTCGGGCTTGATCTTTCTGAGCTTCTGTTTTACCGGCCTAGAATCTTCCCTGATTGGTATCCTGTACCTGACAACGTTTCTGTCTAAACCCGACATGTCTTTGTACGACCATGCGAAGACGTCCACAAATTCTCTAAGCAGTGCAGTCAATCTGTTTTTCTTTTCCCCCTTGAAGAAGTTCCTATCTTTGTCTCTTTCGGCTCCTCGTCAGTACGCAGATTAACAACATGGAATTGTTCATCAATTCTTGGACCATTTTCACCACGACTACGGACCTGTTGAGCTAATTCATTTAGGAATGTTTCATTTTCATGGTCTACTTCATCATAATTTAAATCGTTATTAACTTATTCATTATTAGTTAATTCATCATTTATGATGCTTGCGATCTCGGGGTACTCGGAAAGATCGAATTTTTCATTAGCAAAGAAAAGGAACACACACTCGGCTATCGCCTCTATGTCCTCTTGGGTAAGGTCATTGGAAGCACTCTCGGACTCGAAAATGAATGTCAATAAATCTTCCTTCGTTGCTTTGCGAGGGATGCACCCCATTTTGTCGATTAGGAACTGCTCGGACACTACGGGCCCCTTCATTGAATACCAATTGTTGAGTGGTTCAGAGTTTGACTCAATCTCTCTTGATATCCCTTACCCCAAATCTGCATCGTTGGAGATGCCGTTGACTTGGCTTTCATCGATTATGCCGAAGTCCTCAAACATGGAGGCCCAATCTTCCCCTACAGTGATTTCTGTTTCAGCCTCAAAGGTCTCTTTCTTACCCCACCATTTTCGGGGTGACATAGGAGTTGGCTCCTCTTCGCGTTTCTTTATTTCACAATCGGTGAAGATTTCAAGATCGGGTTTCTGAATGCCTTTGCTGTTGACCCACGATTTAGGGAAAATCATGTACGAGACATCTTCCCCTTGGCGTACAAAATACCTATTGAGCGTCTTACGGTAAAGTCTCAAATTTGTGGTTTCATAATGTTGCCTCTGTCGGCGAGCTCGGGCCCTTTTGTTTTCGATTGCTTGTTCATGCCTTTCATTTTCCTCGGAAGGTTCGTATCCCAATCCGAACTTGTTTGTGATGAATGGGACTTCGATATGTTCTATCCTTCCTTGCAGATACTTCCCTAAGCCCAAATCTGGGAAGTAGCCCATTCTTCACATCATGCGTAGAATTTTGTCGATGGCATTGATGGAGAAACTAGTGAAAGTGGAATCTTCCAAGCCGTGTTGTACTTGGTGAACGGGCTGTCCCCCATTTTTGTGAACGGTGACAGCTTCTGCCATTATGGTTACTATTTCATTCTCATTTCTGAGCTTGACACATTTATGTAGAGTAGAGGGGACGGCGTTGGAGCTGTGTATCCATGGGCGCCCCAAAAGCAAGTTGAATGAAGTGGGAATGTCTAGTACTTGAAATGGCACGGTTATGACCATGCTTTCAAATTCAATGTCCACCTCCATCGTGCCCATAATTGTACGGCTAGTTCTATCATATCCTCGAATGACTTAGCTGGAGGGTTTCAAATTTGTGCTCTTAAGCCCCAAGATGCCCATGATTCGGCTTGGCATTATGTTGAGGGCGAAGCCGCCGTCGACTAGTCCTCTTGATAATGGTCTCCCTCTTATTCTTACTTGGAGATAAATGGCTTCATTATGGTCGGAACCAAATGGTGGGAGGTTCATGTTGGGTTTTGATACATCATGCGCAGCGGAATAAACATGTAAATCAAACACCCATGAGCCCGGATTCGTGCATGTTGATTAAATTAAATACAAGATGAAAGAAACATACCCTTGAAGATCGAATCCATGAACACGGACTTTAAGGTGCTAAAGCAAACACCCTCTATCGGTATCCACACATCGAACGGATATCAGGAACACCTTCTTGATCTAGATTACTAGACCCAAGGCTTGATAAAGAAACGATTTCTTCGTCGGAATTATTTTGCTCTTTGATTATTGTATTTTGATGATCATGGATCATTAAATAAAAAATCCAACCTCTCTATAATTTATTGTTTCTAAAACAATTGTTTATGATTTCCAAAATCACCATTAGAGGCTGTTAAACCCGGCTGTATATCATATATAAGGGTTTGACCTAATTTCGTTTAGGATCAGGATTCCTTTTCTGTCAAGAAAACTGAACAAATTGGACTGTTACGGGGGAGGGGCCGTACAGCTCCTATAAAGTCGTACGCCACTCAAGTAACCGTACGGTGGAAGTCCAAAAATCCAAGTTTTTCCGCCTTTTAGAATCCGTTCTATTGTGTGTGACCCAATAGGAATATACTATGTTGACAACGAGTCCGAACCAGTCCGAACCCGTAAGTCATAAGCGGGCTCTAGAAAGCCATTATAACTACCCAATTAGTATAACTTTGAAAGTCCAAAGTAACCTTATAGAACATATCACAATCCCTTTGTCACGCGATATCATATTGGACATAAATCATGATCCATGTCAACTTATGTTGTCCAATGCTTTCTTGATCTCAAGTAGATTGATATGAGCAAATAACATTGAACACTTCAATTTATTTGGTTACAGCCGTACACTATTATCAATCTCACTCATCGAGTGGCCAAGCAAATATCTCTCTTGAGAGAGGGACAAATCCCATATCGACTTATCATTCTTCCCTACAAGAATCCGATTATGCCAATCGTAGCCTTTATAACCACTCGGTTAGGGGTAGCGTTTGAGTATGTCAAACATAAGGAAGACTATGATAATCTCAGGTCTAAGGATAAATGATATAACTATTATGAGATTTAATTATGACATTTGACCATGACATAAATCTCATAACGGGTCTATCCAGTACTTGTTCTCCAACATGTACCCACAAGTTTAATCCACATCCTATGTACCATAATCATCATATAATTATCCATTAAACTCATGCTAGCTCTTTATAAGTGCTAGGGACAATGATTATTATAATAAACATGCAAAAGATATAATAATCGGGTTTGTTATATAACAATGAAGTTCTGATATAACGCATAGGCCTTTGTCAAGGGCCTAGGGCATAATATCCAACAGTTCATGTCGGCAAATGTGATGACATTGCCAAAGTGTATGTGGCTGATCATTGCAGTAAGGTCTTCGGGAGATGTTTCTGTAGATACCCCGGGGAGCCACGGCTTGGCTAGAGCGCGTGAATTATCCTAGGATGTCTAACTTGTTTTTAGAGTCGCCACCTATGTTTTGAGGAACATAAGAAAAACCTATTGATAATAGCCTAAGTTTGATTACGAAAACAGAGATTCTTTGTTTTGAGGTTCGGGGGTTAGATTACGAGATGGGAAGTACCGAAACACCCATCTCGCCCAACTAAAGTTGGTCTTGCTTGATCAAAATCTAAATGAATGATAAACGTTCTTCTTCTTCTTCTTCTTTAAATCATAAAAAGGGGTTTAAAATAGAGTTTGGAATGTAGGAGATAACTCTTTAACCGACCTCAATGAGATGAGGTGATCATTAAAGTCATGTCCCAAAATGATTTGGGTGATTGCACTTTGATAATACAAAAGAAAGAGAAAAGAGATGAAGTTGAGAAGGGGAAAGAAATGGCTTTACCTAGACTTCAAGAAACTTTAAACACTTCTTGTTGAATTACTTGGAGAAATCCTTTGGAAAAATGCTTTGAAAGTAGGAAATTTGGTTTCTTATTGAAATGTGAGATTGAGAGTCAAGGGTCCAAGGTCTAAAGTCTAAGGTTTTTCGGTCCTTGAAAATGGAGGTAAAGGGAGGTTTTTATAGGTGAAAGAGGGATGTTTTTGGTGCCAAAACTCAGTCACCAAGAAATCCTTCCCGTGCAAAATCCTGTAAATTGAGCAAGGGAGAGAATCCTGGCCAGAAATCTGTAACTGACGCCCAGAGGCGCGCGCTTCCTTCTTTGGGGGCGGGGGGCGCGCGCGTCTGGCTCCTCCTGTCGGAGGCGCGCGACTCAGAGAAGGCAATTTTGACAGAATGGACTAGAAAGTCAGCCCTGTTATTCAGTTTAGTCCCTGGACTTAACGAAGTCAGTCAGGAACTTAACGGAAGTGACAGAAACTAACAAGAAACACTTAAATGGGGAGAAACACAAGATCAAATGTGCAATCGGGGTGAGCGGTCCAAGGCGGGGTGTCTACAGATCCCCTCGACGACGTGGATTGCAGAGCAAAACGCGTCGATGAAAGTTAAAAACACCCGCCGAGGACATCACCAAGAAAAAAGCGAAGACTCGATGAAAGCAGGAATTTGAAATTGCGAGAGATAGTGGTGCGCTCCCTGTGTGAGCGGCTTTTGTTGATAGAGGGGGTGGCATGATCCGTTAGGTGAACCTGCCGGCTGAATATGTTGAATGAGGCTGTTAGTGAACCTTTTGAACGAGGCCGTTAGTGAACCTTTTGGAGAGGCCGTTAGTGAACCTTTGAGGACGAATCCGTTAGTGAAATTCGTTGATGAGGCCGTTAGTGAACCCTTGTTGAGGCGAATCCATTAGTGAAATCCGTTGATGAGGCCGTTAGTGAACCCTTGAATGAGGCCGTTAGTGAACCTTTGAGGACGAATCCGTTAGTGAAATTCGTTGATGAGGCCGTTGGTGAACCTTTGGAGACGAATCCGTTAGTGAAATCCGTTGATGAGGCCGTTAGTGAACCCTTGAATGAGGCTGTTAGTGAACCTTTGGAGAGTCCGTTAGTGAACCTTTGAAGAGGCCGTTAGTGAACCTTTGAGGAGGCCGTTAGTGAACCTTTGAGGATAAATCCGTTAGTGAAATTCGTTGATGAGGCCGTTGGTGAACCCTTGAATGAGGTCGTTAGTGAACCTTTGAGGACGAATCCGTTAGTGAAATACGTTGATGAGGCCGTTAGTGAACTTTTGGAGAGGCCGTTAGTGAACCTTTGAGGAGGCCGTTAGTGAACCTTTGAGGAGGCCGTTAGTGAACCTACCTTTGAGGAGGCCGTTAGTGAACCTTTGAAGAGGCCGTTAGTGAACCTTTGAGGAGGCCGTTAGTGAACATTTGAGGAGGCCTTTAGTGAACCTTTTGAACGAGGCCGTTAGTGAACCTTTTGGGGAGGCCGTTAGTGAACCTTTGAGAGGCCGTTAGTGAACCTTTGAAGAGGCCGTTAGTGAACCTTTGAGGAGGCCGTTAGTGAACCTACCTTTGAGGAGGTCGTTAGTGAACCTTTGAAGACGAATCCGTTAGTGAAATCCGTTGATGAGGTATTGCTTTGAAGTCTCGTGCCACTTGGAGTCACACTTGACTTTTTTTGAATTGTGGGGTGCGGGCACAGTTGACCGCGACCAGAAAAATATCCCTGCTGGGGATGAAATGTTGAGATTGACTCTTGAAGGGGGGTATGGCACCTGTGATAGAACTTAGGGAGTTCGGAATCCGTGGGGAAGGACAGCCTACTTTTGAGTGGGAGTTTCTATCCTACTTTCAATCTTTGAAATGCCTTAAGGGCAGACCAGAAGAAGGTGTGCCCAACTGGGTGTCCGAGGATAGGGGTTGTGTCTTGATTTAGGCTGGAAATCTATGACAAGGCCTTTTATGAAGTGATCTAGACTTGGGAGGCGCGCGCTTTCCTCTGTAGGCTTGGGACGCGTGCGCATTTCAGACCGCTGGCGGGTGGCGCGCGCGTCTGGGAGGCGGAATTCCGGGCTTGACATTTGCTGGCCAAAAGATCCCAACAGCTATAATATCAGCTTCTGTTCGACCACTTGATTCTCACAGCTCCTTTCTGCCATTTTGAACACCATATTATTGCTCAACTTTGCTTGTGATCAACATTTTCCATGGCTTCCAATTCTTTTGCTCTTGATGCCAAGGTTGTTAGTGGGTATGAAAAGGACTTGGGCACTTTTGTGTATTCTTTCAAGACCCATCCCAAGAAGGCCTTCATTAAAGACTTCGGGTTCCGTATTCTTTTCACTTTGCGGACGTTGAAGCCGGATTGGGATTTGTTGAGAGCTGCCGCGGCTTTCTGGGATTGCGACAGCCATACCTTCAACTTTTCAGCTAATGAAATGGTGCCGACTGTTGATGATTTCGGGGCCATCCTTGGCATGCCTTTGACCGGTCGGATTGCCATCCTTAAATATCACCGTGGTGCCATTGACTCTTGGGTTGAGTCACTGAATCTCCCTGTTGAGGACGTGAGGAAGATGTTGCACAATACTGTGATTGACATAACTGAGTTGCCGATGTTTTTCAGTTTACACTCGGAGGATCCGGTGGTTCAATCTTTCAAAAGGAATGCCATGGCTGTTTGTTTTTTTAGTGAAGTACTGTTTGTCACACCCTTCGGGACTGCGGATGCGCAGTTGGCTGAGATTGTTTTGCAAGCCAAGGAGCAACAATTTAGTATAATCCCTCTTATTGTAGGGGAGACGTTGCACGGACTTGATGAGTTACACAGGACGGACAAGATGTGTCGGGGAAGCCCTTTGCTCTTGACCATATGGCTCCGAGAACATTTCAAGATTTATTCCCCGGATGGTGATTTGTCTCCTTTTGCTGTTCATAGGAGGAAGCTGTTGATCAGGGATTTATCTGAAGACGGTTGGAAGAAATTCTTTGCCTCTCGGGTAACCGTCGATATTGAGTGGTGCCCTCCTTTTTGGGGTCTTCGTCCTTTTGTGGAATGGACTCTTGGTTTTCAGCACGTGGTTGTACCCGGCTTGAGAGATTCTTCATTTTACCAGCCAGAGCGGGTTCTGCGGTAGTTTGGTCGCCAACAGATAATTCCTTTTCCGAGGGACGGAAGGCTTCGTCCAGTTGCTTACATGGGTCCGGACTTCTCGAGTGAGCTTCAGTCGGCTTGGGGAGATGATCGCAACCGCTGGGCTTTTGCTCCTCTGCATCGAGGGAGTGTCTTCCTTCCCGAGATCTACTTGGATTATTTGTTTGGCACCCTTTACCGTGGCATCACTTGGGTTGATGTGCTTCATGCCGAGTTGTTGGGAAAGGGTTTTAAGCCTAGCAGCGCTTTGAGATATAGGGAGGCTGCTGTTGATTCGAGTAACATTCTTGCTGACCCTTTTGGTACTCCTTTGGATGACTTTTATGCCAAGAGACTTACCGCAACACAGAAGGTTTCGGTGCGTATTAGTGCTCCTCCGCTATCCAAGAAGAATAGGATTGAGAGACGATCGGGTGGTCCTTTGAAGGCTAAGAGAAAATTGGACTTTTCTTAGTACCCTAAGAGATTGCAATTAAATTAGACCACTTTGTTTTAGGACTTAATATTTTGATGTCTTTTGTTGCTCAATAAATCCGTTGTAATGGCTTGAATAATTCATTGAATGAATAAAAATTGCATCTTGTTATTTGAAGTGAATTGGGTATTTTTGATATGTTTTAGACCGCACCCGAAGGTTGCCTACGTTCCTCCAGTTGGGAGGCTCAGGTCTCCGTAGTTCAAACAAACAAAGACCATTTTTATTATTTATTTTTTTTGTGCACCCTGTTTTTTGCCTAGACCGCCCTTTCGGGTTTTCAATCTAGCGGGATTCTTTTTTGCATGTGCTCTAATTTTTGCCTAGGCCGCCCTTGCGGGTTTTCAACCTAGCGAGCGATTTTTATTTTTATTTTTTTTTATGGTCTTTGTTTATTAAGCATAGAACCTCTTGAGCTTGTCGAGGTTGACCTCCTTTGGCAGCTGGTCACCATCTAAATCCACAAGCCGGACTGCACCGCCGCTTAGTATCTTTTTGACCACGTACGGACCGATCCATCGGGGTCCCCATTTCCCCAGGGGATTCATGGCATTAGGAGGATGTTGTCTTAAGACCAAATCTCCCACATTGATGTTTCGAGGCTTCATCTTTTTGTTGAAAGCTCTTGCCATCCTTTGTTGATATGCCCTTGTGCGTTCGAGTGCTCTTAGCCTTTTCTCGTCGAGTAAGGCTAGCTATTCGTATCGACTTTGCATCCAGTCGACCTCGTTGACTTGATTCTCGAGGAGATGACTTGTGCTTGGTGATCTTGTATTCTACCAAAAGTGCATCCATTTCCTTCTCAAAGTGAGAGCCGTTGTCGGAAATGATTTCATGAGGCACGCCGTATCGGCACATGATATTAATCTTTACAAATTCGGCCACTTTCTTGGCGTTGAGGGTCTGATAGGCTTGTGCTTCGACCCACTTTGTGAAGTAATCGACGGCCACTAGGACGAATGACTGCCCATTGCTTCCGGCAGGATGGACTTTACCGATGATGTCTATCCCCCAACAAGAGAAAGGCCAAGGTGTGACCATGTTGTAAAGTTGTGAGGGTGGAGCGTGTTGCAGATTAGCATGGAATTGGCACTTGGCACACCTTTTGACTTTCTCGATACAGTCTCGTTCCATAGTGCTCCAATAGTAACCAATGCGGAGTATCTTCTTGACTAGCATAAACCCATTCATGTGGGGTCCACACTCTCCTTCGTGCACTTCACACATTATCTCTTGAGCTTCGGCCTCATTGGCGCATAAGAGATTGATCCCGTCGTGGTACCTTTTATAGACTCGGTCCCCAATCAGTACGTACCGAGAGGCTAGCCTTTGCAGAGCTGCTTGAGACTTCTTATTGCTATTCTCGGGATAAGTGCCATCTTTGAGGAAATTCATGATATCCGAATACCAAGGAGAGTTTGTTTGGACCTCGTTGATCTCGATACTCATGCAGTACGCCGGACTGTTCCTTCGGGCAATTTTGAAAGGCTTCACCATTTTCCCTTTGGGCATTTCGACTAATGAAACTATAGTGGCCAGTGCATCGGCGAAGCGATTTTTATCCCTTGGCAGGTACTTGAAAGTGATCTCTTGGAATTGTTCAACCAATTCTTCAAGGTACTGACCATACTGTTGGAGGGTCGGGTCTTGGATTCGCCATTTACCCGATTGCTGATTGATAAGGAGTAAAGAGTCGCCGAATACTTCTAATTCCGTGACGTTTCTTTCGAGAGCTACTTCGAGCCCTGCTATGCATGCTTCATACTCGGCAATGTTGTTGGTAGCTTCAAATTCCAGACGGATGGCGATGGGAGTGTAGATGTCTTTTGGATCGACAAGCAATACTCCTATACCAAAACCGTGTTTATTGGCGGCGCCATCGAAAAAAAGTTGCCACTTAATTTCCTCGGTTGCAGTACAAATTAAATGCTCGTCGGGGAACTGTACGTCTTCCCCCTTCACTTCGTCACACGAGAATTCGGCAAGCTGGTCACTGAACACTTTCCCCCTGACGGATTTTAGTGTGACGTAAGTGATATCATAGCCGGCGAGCATGAAGTACCATTTGGCTATTCTTGTTGACATGAAAGGCTTTTCGAAGATGTAGCGGAAAGGGTCCACCTTTGCTACTAGCTTGATCGGAAAATCTTCCATATAGTGTTTGAGCTTTTGAGTGACCCAAACCAATACTGCACATGACTTCTCTAAGACAGAGTAGTTCTTTTCGCCTCCTTGGAATCGGCGACTGACAAAATAGATGGCATTCTCTTTTGTGGACTCTCGTTTCTCTTGTGCTAACATAGCCCCTAGGGCTTCATCATTGACATTGAGATAGAGCAAAAGAGGTTTCTCCTTGTGCGGTGGAACTAGAACAGGAGGGCACGTCAAGTAATGCTTCACTTGGTCGAAGGCTTCTTAGCACGTGTCGGTCCATTCTAGAGCCACATTCTTCTTGAGTAGCTTGAAGATTGGCTCGCACATGGAAGTGAGTTGGTGCACAAACCGACTGATGTATTGCAGTCTTCCCATGAAACCTTTGATCTCTTTCTGCGTCTTTGGAGGAGGCATATCAATGATTGCCTTGATTTTGGAAGGATCTACTTCAATTCCCCTTTCAGTGACCATATAACCAAGGACTTTGCCTCGGATAACCCCGAACGTGCACTTTGCAGGGTTGAGCCTCATCTTGTGTTGACGAAGTCTTTCGAAGAACTTGCGGAGATCGATTAAATGTTGATCATCGGTCCCTTTGGAGTGAATGATCATGTCGTCCACATAGACCTCGATTTCTTTGTGAATCATATCGTGGAACAAGTCTGTCACGGCTCTTTGGTAGGAAGCCCCAGCGTTTCTTAACCCGAATGGCATGACTGTGTAGCAAAAGGTGCCCCACGGTGTTGTGAAAGCTGTCTTATGTTGATCTTCCTCGGCCATGAGAATCTGATTGTACCCAGCGAACCCATCCACGAATGAGCGAACCTCATAGGAAGCAGTGGAGTCGACCAGCATGTCGATGTTAGGGAGTGGAAAATCATCCTTTGGGGAAGCTTTGTTTAAATCCCGGAAGTCCACACAAACTCGAACCTTGCCGTTTTCCTTTCTGACTGTCACGATGTTGGCTAACCATGTCGGATACTCGATAACCTTGATGAAACCCACACTGAGGAGTTTCTCAATCTCTTCTTTGACTTACAGAGACCATTCTGGCTTGATCTTTCTGAGCTTCTGCTTTATTGGCTTGGCATCTTCTCTGATCGGAATTCTGTGCTCCGCTACCTTTCTGTCCAAACCCGGCATGTCTTTGTATGACCACGCGAACACATCCACGAACTCCCGTAGTAGTGCAGTCAATCTGTCTCTGTCGTCCCCCTTGAAGAAGCTTCCGATCTTAGTTTCTCTTGGCTCTTCTTCGGTACCCAGATTAATAACATGCAATTCTTCGTCAGCCTCTGGACCATTTTCACCACGACTACGGACTTGTTGAGCAAGTTCATTTAAGTATGTTGTGTTTTCGTGGTCTATTTCATCATAATTTGAATCGTTATTAACTTGTTCATTAAGTTCATTATTAGTTAATTCATCATTTATGATGTTTCCAATCTCAGGGTACTCAGAAATATCAAATTTTTCATTAGCAAAGAAAGGAAACACACGCTCGGCTATGGCCTCCAAATCCTCTTGGGTGAGGGTATTAGAGACACTCTCGGACTCGAAAGTAAGTGTGAGCCGCTCTTCCTTTGTTGCTGTGCGGGGTATGCAACCCATTTCTTAGACTAAGAATTCTTCGGATACCACGGGCCCTTTCGTTGAATACCAATTGTTGATCGGCTCGGAGCTTGGCGGGATCTCACTGATAGTCTCGTTTATGGTGATGGTGCCATGGATGGCGTTGACTTGGCATTCATTCATTATGGCAAGCTCTTCGAACATGGAGGCTAAATCTGTCAGTTCTTCCCCCACGATGATTTCTGTCTCGGACTCTATAGTCACCTTCCTTCCCCACCATTCACGGGGCGACATGGGAGTTGGTTCCCTTTCGGATTTCTGGATCTCACAATCGGAGAAGATTTCGAGACCGGGCTTTTTGACACCCTTATTGTTAACCCATGGCTCGGGAAAGATCATGTATGGAACATCTTCCCCTTGGCGGACAAAATAGCCATTCAACGTCTTGCGGTAAGGCCTTAGATTAGGGACCTCATAACGACGGCCTTCCTTACGAGCTCGGGCCTTTTCATTCTTGATCGTTTGCTCTTGTTTCAAGTCTTCTCTGGAAGTCTCGTACCCCAAACCGAATGTGTTCTTGACAAATGGGATTTGCACAGGATGTAGGATTCCTTGTTGATATTTCCCTAGGCCTAAACCAGGGAAGTAGTCCATATTCCTCATCATGCGGAGGACTTTGTGATTGCTGGGGGTCCATGATCCGTTTCCCCCTTCTTTGTCAATGGCGTTGATTGAGACGCCGGAGAGAGTGGAGTCTGGTAAACTATGCTGAACTTGGTGGACGGGCTCACCTTTTCTGTGGATAGTGACGTTTTCAGCCATGACGGTCACTATTTCATCACCATTTCAGATCTTGACACATTGATGGAGAGTTGACGGGACGGCATTAGAACTGTGAATCCATGGTCGACCCAAAATTAAGTTGAACGAGGCCGGGATGTCAAGCACTTGGAATGGAACGGACATGACCATGCTCCCAAACTCAATGTCTATTTCAATCATGCCCATGACTGTACGGGCGGTGCTGTCATAACCTCGGATTACTTGAGTAGAAGGATTTAAATCGGAATCCTTAAGCCCCAGTATGCCCATGATTCTGCTAGGCATGAGGTTGAGTGCGGAACCACCGTCCACTAAGACTCTTGAGATGGGCCTCCCCCTTGCTCGTACCTTGAGGTAAATAGCCTCGTTGTGGTCGGAACCAAATGGTGGAAGGTCCATATCGGCAAAGGTGATGACGTTGCCGAAATGAATGTGACCGATCATTGCCGTGAGGTCCTCGGGAGTAGTATCGGGAGAAACTGATGTATCATCGAGATTGCGGATGACAAGATCTCGGTGTTTCTTTGAGGATGCAATGAGGTCCCAAATAGAGATGTTGGCTTGAGTTTTCTTGAGTTGGACAAGTAGAGGATCTTCGGGAGTGTCGCGAGCTTGCGGCCTTTGAGAAGAGGAGCTTGGTGCGGAAGTGGAAGGGTTGCTTGCTATGACTCGACCGGATCGAGTTAGCATGTTGACGTTCCCATCTTGCTTCTTTTTCCTATTCTCTAGTACTTCCCTCATTACCTCATCGTAAGTTACAACATAACAAGAATTGTCAAGTTTATTCATAACATAGGGGCCCCCATTCACAATTGGGATTGAATGGGTGGTCCCCTCGAGTTCTCCTATCTCTATTACATTGACATGTTCGCCATTAGTCACTACAAATTATTTCTTCTCTATGAGATCTTGAATGACATTGCGGAGAACGAAGCAATCCTCGGTGGTGTGGCCACTATATTGGTGGTAGCCACAATATTTGTGGTGAGCATGATTGGGGTGGACCGTCTTGGGTTGGTACCCTTGTACGGGTGTGACTTGACCCTTTGCTTTGAGGACTTCGAACACTTCGGTTTGAGTCATGCCTTGGAGAGGCGTGTAGACACGGTCATTTCGAGACTTCTTCCCTTGGGGTGGAGGAACCTTTTTGTAATTCCCCTTATCGATAGTGACGGCGTTGACCGAGGCCTCTTTTGTGGAGTTGGAAGCGGCCTTGTAGCGGTAGCTAGGAGCACTTTTCTTCACTTCTTTAAGCAACTCGTCCATTCGGACCCCCGCCTCATACATTTGGGAGAAATCCGCATAGCAAGCCCCACTTAGGTGGGTGCGGAGACCAATTTTGAGACATTTGAGAAAGATGTCCATTTGCTCCTTGGTATTTGGCCTTTCCACAATCTCGGAGAGTTTATCATTCCATCTCCTTGTGAAGTCGATGAAGGACTCGTGGTCTCGTTGAGTAGTGTTCTCTAGCTCTTTCCTTGTGGGCCGGTGAGTGGTGTTGCCTTGGTATTGGTTCTTGAAGGCAAGCATGGCGGAGTCCCAGTCAAGACGGACAGTGAGCGGGAGAGTAGCATACCAATCTTTTTCCTCCCCCTCGAGAGTGAGAGGAAAGCATTGAGCCATCACCTTGGGGGAGACCTTCTTCGGAACCATTACCCAAATATAAGTCTCAATGTGAGCCATAGGACAAGAGTTGCCCTTGAATTTGCTTATGTTGGGCATCTTGAACTTATCAGGAAGAGCGGCCATAGTACTCATGAGGATGGATGATTGATAAAGGCTTGTGTCGGAGCCTTTCCCCATGTTGAGCCCATTGAATTTTTGGTCGATGTAGGCCATGATAGAATCCACCATTTTAGGCTCATTGTTCTCGAAACTCGGCTCCCCCATTTTCTTGGTGCGGGTGTTGACATAATGACTTTTGAACAAACCCTCGGTCCATTCGGATTCGTCATCATTATTCTTGTTCTTCCCCTTGGCAAGATTAGTGAGCTTTTCTTTCATTAGCTCCATCTCGGCCTCGTGGGCCTCCCTTTGGCTGTCGAGGTGGGATTGCCAAATGTCGTCTTTGCTTTGTGCCTCCTTATTAAGGGTGGAGACTTGCTCTTGGAGGAGTTGGACCATGGTTGAAAGCTGTTCGAGAGACATGGTGTTGCTGCTGCCGGTCATGGTTGATGTAGGAGCTGTTGGAGTGATCTCTTCACGGACTAACCGATTTGCCGAATCCCGGTAGACTCTGTAAGTACCAATTGAACCTATATTGCAGAAGAGGCCCTTGTCATTCTTGAGTAACATTTGCGGTCCACGAAGAGGCTTAGAACACACAGTTGGGCACACGACTCGAACCACATAAGAAAAGACTCTTTTTTTTTTTTTATAAGTCGGAGGGAATGGATCCCTTTTGGGGTTTCTAAGAAAATAATGGAATCGTCACACTAGTATATAGACCATCTTGCGGTCCCATATACTCATCGGATTCCATCGCGTTTGTGAATCCTACATGTATCGGGATTAAACTAAATTAATGTAGTAAAGCATACATGCGGGGACGGATTTTTATTTTCGTCCAAAAATAACCACTTTTGGGGACGGATTTTTATTGCGTCCTTTTTAACAAGTTGGCATGTATGATTTGAAGACATTAGTTTAGGGAAATCACGGTACATGGAAACCGACTTGAGTCACGGAGTGTTAGACCCTAACTAGAATTGTGTGGCTTGTGCTCGGCTTGAATATGAGGCTCAAAGGTCACCCCCGGCATGTAGTCTTGAACTACGCCACGGGCTGAGGTTGACCGCTTCGAAAGAGTCAAGGTCGGGTGGAGCTTGAAACTTTCTAGGACGGGCCTCGACGGGTTTGGGGTTGGACTTGTGCGACTCGATAGTGAGCAGTTCATAGGAATATGTGCATGTAGTGTGAGGTCTAACAAGTGACAAAATATTTGTTTATATTTTTTGTTTTAAAAAAAAAGAAATAAAAAAACAAATAAGCACATAATTACAACTTTCGAATCACCCGTGTGACCGATAAAATAAAACACAAAATTAAAACAGTCCGAAGTTCAGAATAACCACTGATGCAGGCAACTTTGCCCACACCCCCATCACACTGCTCTGTTCTGAGACCTGTTTCTGTTCTGGGAACAAACCCAGAAGCGTGCGCCTCTGAGTGTTGAAACGAGACGCGCGCGCCTGGCGCGATGCTATTGGGAGGCGCGCGCTTCTGGGCACACTTGTCAGATTGTCAGATTTTGGACTCAGGGGATTGCCCTGGTCCTATGTGCATATTGTAACCCCTGCAGAAATGATTAGTGGAGAATAGCAGAAGAAGAAGATGAAGAGCATAAAGAAGCGGGCGATTCTGGTCCTTGATGTGGGATGCGCGCGCCTTAGGCTGAAGAGGCCAGAAGCGCGCGCCTCCCCCATCAGGAATCAGAATGCCCAGAAAAGATGTAGATTTTCATCAGAATGCAAGTTTAACCCTCAAATTCATCCCCAGCGGAGTCGCCACTGTAGATACCCCGGGGAGCCACGGCTTGGCTAGAGCGCGTGAATTATCCTAGGATGTCTAACTTGTTTTTAGAGTCGCCACCTATGTTTTGAGGAACATAAGAAAAACCTATTGATAATAGCCTAAGTTTGATTACGAAAACAGAGATTCTTTGTTTTGAGGTTAAGGGGTTAGATTACGAGATGGGAAGTACCGAAACACCCATCTCGCCCAACTAAAGTTGGTCTTGCTTGATCAAAATCTACATGAATGATAAATGTTCTTCTTCTTCTTCTTTAAATCATAAAAGGGGGTTTAAATAGAGTTTGGAATGTAGGAGATAACTCTTTAACCGACCTCAATGAGATGAGGTGATCATTAAAGTCATGTCCCAAAATGATTTGGGTGATTGCACTTTGATAATACAAAAGAAAGAGAAAAGAGATGAAGTTGAGAAGGGGAAAGAAATGGCTTTACCTAGACTTCAAGAAACTTCAAACACTTCTTGTTGAATTACTTGGAGAAATCCTTTGGAAAAATGCTTTGAAAGTAGGAAATTTGGTTTCTTATTGAAATGTGAGATTGAGAGTCAAGGGTCCAAGGTCTAAAGTCTAAGGTTTTTCGGTCCTTGAAAATGGAGGTAAAGGGAGGTTTTTATAGGTGAAAGAGGGATGTTTTTGGTGCCAAAACTCAGTCACCAAGAAATCCTTCCTGGGCAAAATCCTGTAAATTGAGCAAGGGAGAGAATCCTGGCCAGAAATCTGTAACTGATGCCCAGAGGCGCGCGCTTCCTTCTTTGGGGGCGGGAGGCGCGCGCTTCCTTCTTTGGGGGCGGGAGGCGCGCGCGTCTGTCTCTTCCTGTCGAAGGCGCGCGACTCAGAGAAAGCAATTTTGACAGAATGGACTAGAAAGTCAGCCCTGTTATTCAGTTTAGTCCCTGGACTTAACGAAGTCAGTCAGGAACTTAACGGAAGTGACAGAAACTAACGAGAAACACTTAAAATGGGGAGAAACACAAGATCAAATGTGCAATCGGGGTGAGCGGTCCAAGGCGGGGTGTCTACAGTTTCAGGAGAGACTAAAGTGTTGTTGAGGTTACTGATAACAAGGTCTCGGTGTTTCTTTGATGATGCGATAAGGTCCCAAAGGGATATGTTTGCTTGAGTCTTCTTGAGTTGAACTAATAAAGGATCTTCGGGTGCATCGGTGTGCTTTCCATCTTGGAGAAGAGGTGCTTGCTGCAGAAGCATTGGGATTGTTGCTCGCTATAACTCGGCCTGAGCGAGTTAGTATGTTGACGTTCCTGTAGACACCCCGATCTCGCACCCCCAGACAAACCCCTTTGACCGGTCTAAACCCTAAAATTGACCTAGAACTCCAGATTTGGCTACGCGGGAGCACCGTGAGCCTTATTGGTGCATCGAATGGATTAACGGACTTCAAATTCATGATCAGAGCAAAAAAAACAAGTAAACAGACATGTACTTCAATTTTTGAGCTACGGGATCCAAAACAGTGCCCGCACCCCTAGATTTGCTTGTTATCGTCTATTCTGTGCATTTAAAAATATATTATTGTCATCCATTGCTTATGAACATATTTAAGATAGACGAACATGACCACAAAATTATTTCAAGCAACTTTCATGTTGGGCCCGCGGACAACTGGGACACCGAAGTGCGCACACACGGACAAAACTTGGAATGTTGCGGAACCAATACCAGAGCAAGAATTGTGGTAAAAAATGGCATGATGAAATCCAACCACCAGCCATCAAATGGCTGCAAGTGGTTGGCTAATTAAATAAGGGATGGTCCAATCGGAGTGCGACACATGGCGAATCAAGATTGCCCAGATCCTGACTCACCACCGTACGGATCACTCAGAGGAGTACGCCCCCAAATGAGCCGTACGGCTCCTCCCCTGCTCTACTGTCAGCCTTGAAGATTTCCTGCCACTTGGCTATTTCAAATCAACTTTAAACCATTTTCCAGCTGCATCTACCCAGGGAAATGGCTCCTAAATGACCCCCTAGACCTAGGCAAGGGTACCCTAATGTAAATTACAACCTCCCCCATTCATATTACTCCCACATTCATCCATTTTACAAGGGGGTACAACAAGGAAGACACACACCAAGAACACATAACTCATACACTTCATTCTCACTTTCTCTCTATCATTCAAACACTCACCTTATATCGCGCCCCAGACCCGTGGTCCTACTTGGCCCCACGCTCGGGACACGATCGGAAGACGTCATAAAACATTTTAGGAAAATTTTTCGAAATATACTTTCATAAAGTTTAACAAAATCCACACTCGAAGTTCAAAGACTTCCACTAACTTTCAACCAAACTTTTTAAACAACTTTTACAAACGAAAGTATTTAGCCCGAAGACTTACAAACTTTTATACAAATGTACATACACCGACATTATCCAAAATATAGGTGTTACAAGATGATAAAGTCAAGGAACTCTACCCAAAAGGTTATACATCTAAGTAATGTAACCTTGACAAAACTCATATCCCAAACTCTTACCACCACGACGTCCTCCCGTGCAATTATCCTATTCCCTGGACTCGCCTTTATCTAAAACAGTAAACAAATAAGGGGTGAGAATGAATCTCAGTAAGCTACTAAAATGCAACTACGTTACATGCTGATATGATAATCATAAAAAAACAATATCAACAATTAATCAAATAGCATATAGCACATAACATGAGAGGCTCCCTATCGCCAACCGTCCCATAGCGGTTGGAAATAACGACCAACTCATCATACAACACATAAGGCGGAAATAAACACTCATACGTGGATACTGTGAGCCAAGGTTCTCGAAACAAACATAGCCATCTGAGAATACCATCTGAGAAAACCAGTTGAGTAGCATAATTAGCTGAAGCCGGGATCCCAAAAACCAAACCATAACCATAAGGACTAAAGTTCTCGAATCAACATAACCATCTGAGAGGTATCAATAAAGTAGCACAATGGCTGAAGCAGGTTCCGGAACCAAACAATCACAACAATCACAAGAGGGGAAAATGACACCAAGTCATAACCCAGAGTGCCCAACCTTTGGCCAAAAGGAACGGGGTTTAAAAATGGGAAACCAATGATAGACGCCTTACAATGAACTTGGCTCGTGTGCCATTGTAATCCCTATCACTGCCCGATATCATAAACAATGGGAAACCAATGATAGAAGCCTTACAATAATGTAATCCCTACCACTGTCCCGACACCACCACAAGAAGTACCAGTTGGACTTTACACGAGAGCACAGTAAATAATACTTGCTTAAACAACAACCGGGGGCAATGATTCCAAAGTAGGGAACTAAGCCAAACACATCACAAGATGCACACGAAAGAAACACTCATAAGAGTTCACAACATTGACATTAAGTCACAACAATCTTACACACACTAGAACACGATCCTCAACAACCAAGTACGTTAAATACATTTCTCACACAAGGGATTTCAAAATAAGAAACCTCACGAAAGCATCATAAAGATGTACAACACCCAAAATGGACCTAAACGGTTACATCAATTCAAACTCGATCACAAAGGACCAACTCTACCACAACGGACCATTAATACTCTTTTTTTCTATTAAACACCTACTGGATTTCCGTAATATAAAAATCAGAACCCAACTAAATAAACCAACCCATCGTGTAGTACTCAAGAAGAGCTTTCCAACGATAGTTTACACGACCAAAACGGAGTCCGGATGACGAGGTTAGGCCAAAACCAAAATAAATTATACTCCCTTCGTTTCACCGTTCCACAAGTATAAGTATAATTTTTCTAATATACTAATATACCCACTTTGGGATACTTTCATTCTTTTCCCCATCCCAAGAATAATAGTACAATTTTTATAATATACTTATTTAACATTTAACTCAAGTTAATAATTTACCGTCCCATAAGTAAGAGTATACTTTCAAACACTTATACTAACATTCTCAGGATATAAACATACTCCATATACATACTTGCATACAAACCAAGTCACTTACCCAGTATAATTATACTCCCTTTGTCCCAAATAAACAAGTATCACAAATAAATTCTTTTCACAATAATTTCACCACATATCACACATATAGCAAATATATGACCATTTTACTATTTAATGGGAATTAGTAACTTACCTATTTTCCGGAAAAGTGTCGCAGAAATAATATTTCTTCGGTTAGAAATGACCTACTCAACGCCCTGATCATTTTTATATAATTAGTTTTTAAAACGGAGAAGTAATTAAAAAGAATTAAATCGAAATGGGTTGAACTTACCTCTTTCTCCTACCTAGGAAAGAACGAGAAGATGTTGCTGAATGTTAACACAGAGAAAGAGAGGTGGGATAAGCTTGTTTTATAAAAACTCTTTTACTCATTTTCAACTTAGGTCACTCAACTTTCATTTTGAGCAAATAAGCCCCTGAACTTTAAAGTTACACTTTGGACCCTAAAGTTTCAACTAACTTATTTATTCCTTTTAACAAAATTACTACTAACACATTAACTAACACATATACTCAAATAATATATGCAAGTCATAAAAATATTTTCTAACACATAAAATGCACATAAAAGTTCCATTTTAAGTTAAGAAAATTAGGGTGGTTTTGGGGTCATTACAATCACTCCCCCTTAAAGAAAATTCGTCCCGAATTTTAGGATAACCTACCAAACGAATCAAACAACCAAGGATATCTCCTCTCCATTTCATCCCGAAGCTTCCAAGTAGATTCTTCCACATTATGGTTTCTCTATACAGCTCGAGCAAAAGGAATACTCTCATTTCTCAACTCTCGAACTCTAGAATCAATCACTTGAACTGAATGCTCCTCATAGGACATACTTGGTTCAATATCCTCGGGAACCTCAGATAACACATGAGATGGATCATACATATACTTTCGAAGCATCGAAACATAGAACACATTATAAATCTTTTCAAGAGAAGGAATACAATCCCGATCTCTAACTCTTCCCCATATCTCAAAAGAATTGATATATTAAGCAAACTCAACGAGAAGTAAAGGTATATCCCACGAATTCTAAGAATTAACTGAATAAGTTCTCAACATATCCTCAAGAATCTGAATGGTTCTTTCTGATTGACCATTTGTCTGAGGATGAAAACCCGTACTAAATCCCAAAGGCTTGTCATAAATCAACTAATCACTGACACTTTACTTCCAGATTATTCGCAGCTCAAGGACTTAGTTGAATACTTAGAATTTCTCGTGTCAACAAATCAAATGTAATTCTTCAAATTTATCTCAATACTCTACATTTACTCGGATTCATAATTAAATTGGTCTTGTGTCTCTCTTCAAGTACCTGTAGTTGAATTCCGTTATGCATGTTGGTTCCACTAAGTGTCGACTACATACTCTGCTATATAAGTAAAGTTCCATCACTAGCAACGAACAAAGTCGTGTTGTCTGTCATCGTTCATTCCACTAGTAATTTTCTATAGTTGAAATCATTCAATAGAGTAGAAACTTAAAGCTTTCACAATCGCAAAATCATCACATGTCTCGACTCATAAGGACTCCAAGATGTCAATTCCTCTAACATTCCCCATTTAGTTTTATCAAACATGAACTATAAGTCAATGTATCCTCTAACACATTACCTTTCCCGGATGATATAACATGGTACTCTACCTGTATTATCTCATGTGTAACTCTCTTTGAAAAGAACCAATACTTTAACTCTCATGGTTGGTAAACACTTCAATATGGCTTTATAAAGGTCATTCACTAAGGCCATGGATATATAATCGCAATAAATCTCAAGTTATAGGTAGGATAATTTTGTTCATAAGGAATCAATCTTCTCAAAGCACACATTGTTACCATACAATTCTGAAGCGATGAACATCTCAATCACTCTTTAAGGCATCACCATGAATAATAAATTTATCAGATCCACTATAATGGTAAAATTCGACATATCCACTAGAAAATAGTAACACTGATCATATCCTCTAGATAACTGTAATACTAGTCAAATCCATTAAGCAATATCAATACTGAAGTTGTCATCAACTCTCGTTTCAACAATTAAAAACTCGTTTCACTCTTACCAATCCATCGAGAGAGTGTATCTTCATATTTAAAGAATCAATAACCATTACTGAGTTGAAACTTGCTCAAAATAATATATCCTCTAACAAGAAGACATAATGCCTTGATTTCACAACTGTTGCCTCTCACAAAGCAATTCAATTACGGCTACAGATACAACTCAGCATATCCAACAATAACACTGAAGTAGTTGTTAATTCAAACACTATGACCACAATTTATGATGCCCATACTGTTAGTACCCGACCTGAAAATGAGTTTAATAGGGCTTTCCCAAATATACAAGGACTTTATAGGAATTAGAAACCGTGTAAAGACTTGTCCCGGATTCCCGAAATACCTCATTTATGACAAAATCTATCAAAATAGGTAACTTATGGTTTCCTTAAAACCATGCAGAAACCCTAGCTTAAGAATCAAGTCAGCCAGCAGAATTGGCCACGCGGCCAACCTTGCCACGCTTCAACCTTGGCCACGCGGCCACTCTTGTCACCGGCTTAAATCATGGCCAGGCGGCCAACCTTGCTCCGGATGATATCAGCCGTCAGATCTTCCCATCAGTTTACTATATAAACCAATTCCAGCCTATTGGTTTAGGACCCCAATTTTGAGAGCTTTAAATCCGAATTTAGAGCTCACAAGTGACGATTTTGCTCCCAAATCAAGTCATTCAAGCCTCCAAAAACACTCTCAAGAATCCCAAGAAGATCCAAGGTTATTTCTTGCCAACAAAGGTAAGTTTTCTAACTTTTTCTTCATGTTCTTGTCATATTATTAGTTTAGATCCATAATATTCATATTCTTAATATGTTTATTCATGTGTTCTTCATAATATTCATGTTCCTAACATCTTTATTCATATTTTCTTCATGACATTCATATGTTCATAATATGTTCTTCGCATATTCATCATATTCATAGATTAAAACCTTATTTATGCTATATTTAGGGTTGTGATCTTCATGTTTACATGTTATTTCATAGCCGATGATGATCTAGGGTTCATCAACCCGAACATGATCTAGGAACTACTTCTAAACCCTAATCTTTAGGTAATTTCCCCCATCATTATGCATGATCCCGATTCTTCTGCCTATTCTAAATTCTTCTCGAACTACGCTGACCTGAGCTTCTCACATTGAGAGGAACGTAGGCAATCTTCGGATCCGGTCTCAATCACTAACACACTACTAACACCGCATCATGATAGAAAGACCGATCAATTCGGGCAATAGGAGTGATAACGTTCAATATTCTTCTCTTGTTGTAATTTGACCCCCGAACCCACTAAAGATGCTTTTTCAATGTTTTGGCTATAATTAAAACGGCGTGGCGACTCTCATATTTTAATGTTACTATGAATATTCTCAAATTCAATCACACGTATTCACAGTGGCGACTCCGCAGGGGAATGCTTTGAAACTTTTTCAAACTTAGTGGGTCTAACTTTCGTCACATCATGATGCTTGCCATGTTTACACATGCACACACCTGCCATGTTTACACGTGCACACACCTGCCATGTTTACACGTGCACACACCTGCCATGTTTACACGTGCACACACCTGCCATGTTTACACGTGCACACACCTGCCATGTTTACACGTGCACACACCTGCCATGTTTACACATGCACATGCACACATGCACACACCTGCCATGTTTATACATGCACACACCTGCCATGTTTACACATGCACACTTGCCATGTTTTCACGTGCCCCCTACAGTTAAGCCATGTTTACACATGCACCCGCGCACTCCGCCATCTTGATACTTGTACCTTGTACCTTGTACCATGTCCCCTTGTTATCTTCGCTTTAGTATTAGGGTCAAACAAAATTATGCTATGCTCCCTTGTACATTATTCTCTCTCTCTCTCTCTCTCTCTCTCTCATGCATTGCATCGCATCATTCAAACGTTCAAAGCTTCTCTCTTTTCTCCCTAAAAAGAATTAGTTTCTTGCCTCACACTACCACTAGTCCGTGTCAGCACTGCACATGTCCCTGTCACCCGGAGTATTCGATGTGCGGGAATTTGTGCGCTACTGCCGCCCTCTTTTCGAGTCACTCGTCTACTCCACTCACCGTGTACGTTCCGCGAGTGGTGGGAACCTTTTATCCTACCCGTGTCAACCCACACATAGAGATTAGGACACTCCTTAGACCAACCATTTAGGATGTAAATAAATGCAAAACTTTTCGCAAAATAAAATGTGCATTGCATCTAGGCGACCTCTAAGGTCCATCGCTCACCCGTTTGGCCATCTAGGTTACCTACCCATCATTGCGATCCATTTGGGTCTACCCTTCATCTCGACCCGCTTTGGTCAAAATCCCACCATCCTTTGGCCTCTTAGGACAACTTTATCTACCTTTGACATCCTAGGTCAACCTTTGACCCCCTAGGTCAACCTTATCTACCTTTGACCTCTTAGGTCTACCGTTGACCGCCTAGGTCAATTTATCCACCTCCGACCTCTTAGGTCAACCCTTGACCTCCTAGGACAACCTTATCACATTTAACCCCCTAGGTAAACTTTATCATCTTTGACCTCTTAGGTCTACCCTTGACCCCCTAGGTCAACCTCATCCGCCTTCGACCTCTTAGGTCAACCTTTGACCCCCCTAGGTCAACCTCATCCTCCTAGGTCAGCCTTATCACCTTTGACCTCTTAGGTCAACCTTTGACCCCCTCGGTCGACATTATCACCCGTTGACCTCTTAGGTCAACCTTTGACCTCCTAGGTCAACCCAATCACCTTCGACCTCTTAGGTCAAACTTGGACTCCTAGGTCAACCTTATCCGTTTTCGACCTCTTAGGTCAATCTTTGATTCTATAGGTGAACCCAATTACCTTTGGTCCTAACCCGCTTAGGTCAAACTGTCATCTTGACCCACCTAGGTCATTATTTGACCCACCGTCGTCCAGACTAACCTAGGTCAACCCGTTTAGGTCCACACACCATCCTTGACCCATTGAGGTCAACTTGTCCGTCTTAGGTTAAAACTACCCCTTCACCTTTGACCCGTCAAGGTCACCCCGTGACCCGCTTAGGTCGACTTACCTATCTTGGATCCATCTAGGTCAATCTCCAACCTTCCTTAGTCCACCAACCCGAATAGGTCAACCTTAGGTCAAACCATGTCTATCCCTCTTAGATCATCCCATAGGCAAACCGCTACAACCCGCTATCTTGATTCATTCACCATATAGGTCAATCCAACCCTTCTCATTTAGGTCGACCTATCCTTTACCCATCTAGGTCAACCCACCATTATCGTCGCATCCTAGCTTGCACCATTTCTTGTCTCAAACATTAGGTCAAACCTTAAGTCAAACCTTACCCGATTCCTATAGGTCTTCCTCACCCATGCTTGACTACAGACCGAGTCATCTCCCTCTTTTTGACCCCTATGGTCATCTCTCACCTCTTTTTTAAAAGTCTAACTTGATTCGAACTACGGCGACCTGAGCCTCTTATTGTGTGGGACCTCTCCCTCATGATAAGGGGAACGTAGGCAACTTCGGCCCGGTCAAACTTTCAATTTTTTACCAAAATGCATTTCAAAAATGTGGAGACCGACTCTTTTCCAAAAAATGATTTTATAACGATGCCTTATCATTAAATACGAATCTAATTTAATTCAACTAAGAGGCTTAATTCTTTCATGACTAGAGTTCTGCATCATGTCGGCTACAAAGAACATCGAAGTTGCAAATGAAGCTATTACCCAAAGTCTCGAGACAACTCTCCACACCAATACTGATCTCAATGAGCAAGCGCTCCATTTCGAGACCATCCTCAACGAGCAAGCAACCCTCTTCCGGACCGCTCTCGACGAACAAGAAGCCTACTTTGAGACTGTCCTCCTCAAGCAAGTCGACCGCTTTCAAAAAGAGATGTGCAAGGCTCTAAAGGACACCGAGAAGCGCCTTCACTCTGATATTTATTGCATTCATGATTACCTCGGCCGAGTTCTCCCTCTTGCTCAATTTCAACACCCGTACGCTCCTCAAATGTATGGGCCATCACAGATTTCCCCCATTGGGATGCCTCCTAAGACTACTCATCAACGACAGGTACCGGTACCTAAACCACCCTCAAAGACAGTTCGGGAGGACGAACGCGAGTACAATGACTTGGGTATGCCGTTAGCCAGACTCTTCAAAAGTCTAGTTCGAGCCGACAAGTTGTCTCCTTTGTTCAACTATGAACCAAGTAGGGTGAAGCAAGGCTTGGATCCCTCCAAACACTGCCAATACCACCAATACATTGGGCATGACACCGAAGATTGCCTCCAATTGAGGAGAAAGATTCAAAGCCTCATTGACAGCGGAGCCATCACCCGCCAACGGAATACATGGGCATGGGCAAAAGAGGAATTTGGGGCTACCTCATTTAAATAAAAGAAAATAAAAGGGTCATTCAGTCTTCATAGGTTCTAGAGTGTCTTTAGTCAAAAGTCCACCTTGGACTATCTTTGTTTCTTTAGTAAAAGTCCACCCCGGATTAGTCGTTTTTCTTTCAAATAATAAAAGAGTCTTTATTTCTTTTCTCTCTAGACTTGAGACATAATCTTGCATAAATCAATTCCATGAAAATTGTCTTATTTACCATCTTCACTTGATTGCTATATCTTTATATGATGAATTAATCTTAATCTTACTCATTAATGACGACTCATTAAAAGGTAAACGGACCCGCAAACCATTCACATAACTAAGTACACAATTAGTCTCAAGATAACAAATGCTTTAACCAATTGGGATGAACGAATCACTTTCTCTTCTCTCTACATTCTACCCCCATACACTCTCTCTACACACTCACCCCTTGTACACCCTTCATGTACACTCTCTATATACACCTTCTCCCATACACTATCCTCACACGCCTCTCATCCCACCATTAGACCCCTTTTCCATACGGTCATGACAAAGAAATGGACTGCGGTTTCTCATCATCAAATAGACATCCATGCTGCCACAATTTAAAGGGTTGTTTGTTCCCTTCATAAATACTACATGCCGATACACCGGGGCTGCCCGTATTCCATCGCAAATATAAAAGAAATGCACGAAGTTTTTCATGCCATTAATAGGTGCCACGTGATAATCCGATGGAGCTCTACCGGTATAAATCAAGGGGCTAGGATGCCCGCCGCCAGCAAAAGGCCGCTTGAACTATAAAGAAGCTACCTCGCAATCGAGAGAGACGAAAGCAAACTAGGGGCTCGTCTTGCCCAATGTTTCATGTACAAATATATAAAAAAAAAAAGCTCGCTAGGTTGAAACCCAAAAGGGCAACCTAGGCAAAAGTTAGAGCATTGCACCAAAAAGAAGCCCGCTAGGTTGAAAACCCGAAAGGGCGGCCTAGGCAAAAAAAAGGGGTGTGCACAAAGAGATAGAATAAAAAAAATAAAGAAAAATAGAAGGGGCTATCACCATAGAAAAGTAAAAGTCCCATTTTATTTTCACTTCAAATGTTCTATTTTTCTTTCTTTCCCTACAAGAAGATTAACACGGTAGCAGCAGCCATGACAACTACAATGGAGCAATCCACCGCAATGAGCTGCAATGAAGCAATCCAAAGCAACAAGCTACAACGGAGCAACCCATAGCGACAAATGAACCTCATACTCAAACCCAACTCCATCATCAGCCAGGATATCCCCGAACTACGCGGACCTGAGCTCCTCACCTTGAGGAGAACGTAGGCAACCTCCCGGTTCGGTCCAAAATATACACAACCCACCTCGAGCCAATTTTCTTTCTCTTCTCTCTTCCCCCATATTTCTACTCCTGAATTCTTCACTCACAATTGATCAAAACATTTATTAATTTGAGGCTACTTGTTTACCAATTAACCATAACTCATTAACTAATCAACGAGGTCCATTCTCGAGCAATCAAATGAGAATCTTGAATAAAACAATTTTCAAATGTCTCGACAAGTCTTCTGTTCTACAATCTAGGAAAGAGCTAAACACTTACTTTCTGTCAAGCAGGGGCTTCCTTCCTTTTATATACACTCAATTGTCCAAAGAGTCAAAATGCGAGTACTATCTCTCTCTCCCTCTCACTATCACCAAAATGCCCCCGCATGTTTAAACAATTATTTTTCCTTTTTTGAGTCGACTGAACGATTTTCAAAAAAAAAAAAAAAAAAAAAGAAGAAGATGACGCAAAAGAGATGCCCGCTAGATTGAAAACCCGAAAGGGCGGTCTAGGCAGAAAAAAGGGTGCGTCTCAAAGGAGGTAGGATACCCCACTCTACGCCCTTATCGAACTGGGGCTTCCCCAATAGAATGGGTCAACTATAGGGTTTTCTCAGAGAATACCGAGGCTTCAACAAGGATGTACTTGGAAGATGGACACCCCTCATCGTCAAACTTGGCACGTGACAAACTCTTTGAATTGGTTAGAATCGTAATTAATTATAAAGCATCTTTATAAAGTCATAACACTTTCAAAAGATTTCTCTTCCACGACACTTTGTTTATAAACCCGCACTCTCGGTCTCCACAAAATTTGTATAAACCTCCTCAGTCCACTCTGAGACCCATCTTTGTGATTCTTGAACCGACTCGGTCCTTCACCCTATTTCCTACACAATAGGATACCCTTAGGTCCCAACCTACCAGGTTCAAAACCTTAGGTCCCAAGCCTACCCGGTCAGTCTTGCCTAAGTTACACCATAAACTCTCTAGGTCCCGAGCCTACCCGATCAGTCTTACCTAGGTCCCAAACCTACCCGGTGAGTCTTACCTAGGTTACATCATAACCTCTTTGCTCGACCTTCCTCAAGTTCGTAGCATGACCCCTTCGGCCTCAAACCGGTTCTACCCAAAACTTCAGACCTTAAACCAGTTAACCAAAGCCAAATCCTTAGGGTGACCCATTAGGTCCCGAGCCTACCCGATCTCCTAGATCTCAAACCTACCAACACATACTCATCCTTACCTTGTCTAAGCAATAGCTCTCTTATCCTCCTAGGTCCAACCTCTTAGGTCTACTCAGTCTAACCTGTTGAGCGATCCTTTAGATCCCAAGACCACTCGAGTCTACCAATCGCCTATCTTTTAAGTCTCTAGCATATCCGATCCACACATTAGGTCTCAACTCCTAAACCCTTTAGATCACAAAACTGTCCACTCTCTAGGTCTATAACCTTAGACCTCCACCCTTTGGACTCTTTAATTCCCAAGCCTACTTGGTCCGACTAAAAGCGACACATCTACGTCTCCCGACTCCCGTCATGTCCAAGCCATGACCCTACCACTCTTAAACCTACCAAGTACCAACCTAGTGTCACCCCTTAGCCTCAAAAGACTTCCTAGTCTGACCTTCAACCCCTTAAGGACTCTAACCTACTTAATCCAAGCCGAGTCCAAACCTCGCCACCTACAAGGTCCACCCTTGAACTCTATGGATCCCAAACATCGCTCCCCCAACGAGTCCAAACCTTGAACCTGCTCAAAACACATAGGATCTCCTGCGCACCACGACATGCCTTAAGGATCTCAAGACCCATCCGGTCAAGACTCTTGTTCTTAGCACCTCTGGTCCCATCCCTAACCTACCTTCACAATTTCCAAACGAGCTTAGTCACATGCATGACCTCTAAGACAAACTTAGGTCCTAAGCATACCCAATCCAACTTAGACACCTATTGTACTCGAGCAAAGTCTTGGACACTCAATCCCTTTACCTAAAGCGCCAACATGGTCACATGTCCAGACCCATTTCTCGCACATGGCTCACACCTAGCACACCTTAGAGCCCAAACCCGACATGCATATTAGGTACTAGGATCATCCAATCCCAATCCATTACTCCTTGGCCGACCTCAAGCCTGCTTGGTCCTAATCCATAACGCGGTTTTTCTAGGACAAAAGACTTACCCACTTGAAAGCCTTATGTCCCAACGCTACCCTGCCTAGCCTTCGATCTCCTAGATCTCACGCCTACCATTCCATTAGGCCCCGGTCTCCTTAACACATGTCTGAGTCTTACCCCAGCTAAACTCTAGAACTTTAGCCTAGGTCTAATCTATTGAGCCTATCCAGCCACGAGGTATCAAGCTCATTCGCCCCAAACCGCAACACTCTTAGACCTCAAACTTGCTCGGTCTAAACCAAGACAAACCTTCAAATGCTTTCGGTCTCTAAACCCTAGCCTTAAACCTAGGTAAACACATTCTCTAAACCCTAGCCTCAAGCCTAGGTAGTCATATGAGCCTAGGTAATTACATCCTTCCTAAACCCTAGCCCCGAGCCTAGGTAGTTACATCCCTTCCAAACCCTAGCCTTGATCCTAGGTAGCTACATCCTTCCTAAACCCTAGCCTTGATCCTAGGTAGTCATGTATCCTCTCTAAACCTTAGCCTCAAGCCTAGGTAGTCATATCATTCTCTCTGAACCCTAGCCTCAAGCCTAAGTAATTACATCCTTTCAAACCCTAGCCTAAAGCATAGAAAGTTACATCCTTTTTAAACCCTAGCCTTGATCCTAGGTAGCTACATCCTTCCTAAACCCTAGCCTTGATCCTAGGTAGTCATGTATCCTCTCTAAACCCTAGCCTCAAGCCTAGGTAGTCATATCATTCTCTCTGAACCCTAGCCTCAAGCCTAAGTAATTACATCCTTTCAAACCCTAGCCTAAAGCCTAGGAAGTCACATCCTTTTTAAACCCTAGCCTTGATCCTAGGTAGCTACATCCTTCCTAAACCCTAGCCTTGATCCTAGGTAGTCACATATCCTCTCTAAACCCTAGCCTTAAGCCTAGGAAACCACAACATCCCCTTTAACCCTAGCCCAAATTCTAGGGAATTTCCAAAGCCCCGTATGCAACATCATTTCCAAATTCTCGAAACCCTAGTCTCGAAACCTAGGAAATTTACAATCTCAATTCCCCGTCTTATTGAACCCGAGTCCTAAACCTAGGATACAATGCCCTGTCCAAAACTTAATCAACCCTAGCGTCGAGCCTAGGTAGTCGCATTCTCTCCAAACCCTAGCCTCAAGCCTAGGAATCCGCATTCGCTAAACCCTAGCCTCAAGCCTAGGAAGTCGCATTCGCTCTAAATCCTAGCCTCAGCCTAGGAAGCCGCATTCGCTCCAAACCCTAGCCTCAAGCTTAGGTAGTCGCACTCTTTCTAAACCTTAGCCGCCGGGCCTAGGAGACTATATCCTCATTAAACCCTAGTCCTAGACTTAGGAAATTCCTTCACCTTAGTCTCAAAATATAGGAAGTTTACAGTCCTTAGCCTTAAAACCTAGCCTAAAGCCTAAGCTACCACGAACATTTCCAAGCCATAGTCACCAATCCCGGAAAATGGTGAACCCTAACATCAAGCTTAGTGGACCTGTCACAAAAGTAATCCCTCTTCCCAACGGTCCATGGTCTCAAGCCTAGGAAGTCACAACCCTTTCAACTCCCAGCCTTAGGTCTAAAGCCAACGCCTTTGCAACCTCTGAACCTACCACAACTCCAAGCCCTAGCCTCGAAGCCTAGGATATTTCTAAACCCTAGTCCCAAACCTAGGAGAGTCATAGTCCTTAAACACCAGTTCGAAACCCTAACATCTAGGAAGTTCCCAAACCTCAACCTCTCCAAACCCTAGCCCCAAGCCTAGGAATCTGCATTCTCTCCAAACCCTAGTCTCAAGCCTAGGAAGCACCATCCTCTTTAACCCTAGCCCAAGTTCTAGGGAATTTCCAAAGCCCTGTGTGCAACATCCTTTCCAGATTCCCGAAACCCTAGTCTCGAAACCTAGGAAATTTATAATCTCAATCCCCCGCTAGTCTTATGCCTAGGATACAATAGCCTTTCCATATTCTCTCCGAACCCTAGCCTTGAGCCTAGGTAGTCGCATTCTCTCCAAACCCTAGCCCGTAAGCCTAGGAAACCCACATTGTATCCAAGATACAATCTCAAGTCTAAACAACCATAACATCTTTTGCATCCTTATCTCAAGGCTAAGAGGCTACCCATCCCCTTTCCTTAAAAGCCTTAGGTCCTACCCTAAGCAACCAAGCAAAATGTCCCTTACCTAATACCTTCATCTTAATGGTTCGTAGCCTCATATTATGTATTCCTCCTAATTTAGGGTAAGCGGATCACAAACATTACGCTTTCCGTGGTCGTCCTTTGCTCACCAAAGAGTCCTTTACCTTGGCGACTCCCCGAGAGTCCATCACCTTTGCGACTCCCCAAGAGTCCATCACTTCTGCAATTCCATGAGAGTCTATCACCTTCATGACTCCTTGAGAGTTCATCCCGTTTGCGACTTAATAACAATCCATCATCTTTGCCTCTGCATGTAAAATCCCATTTTTACCCCTAACCTGTTTCATCCATTGTAGGTGCCCTTAAACGCTATTTTGACTAATATTCGTTACCTTTGGGTACGGAAAACCCCTTAAGATTTCCATTTTTCACCAAATATTTGCTTAGGATTCGTATGGTTGCAGAGACTTCGGCGCCTCTATGACATACGCATCCTAGATCGATCGCGATTGGGAGAAGCCTCGGCATTTCTGTTTGCGAAAGATCCAGCATCTATTATTTTAGCATTTCCTAATATTTGCTTAGGATTCATATGGTTGTAGAGACTTCGGCGCCTCTATGACATACGCATCCTAGATCGATCGCGATTGGCAGAAGGCTCGGCGTTTCTGTTTGCGAGAAATCCAGCATCTATTATTTTAGCACTTCCTAATATTTGCTTAGGATTCGTATGGTTGTAGAGTCTTCGGCGCCTCTATGACATACGCATCCTAGATCGATCGTGATTGGCAGAAGCCTCGGCGTTTCTGTTTGCGAGAGATCCAGCATATATTATTTTAGCACTTCCTAATATTTGCTTAGGATTCGTATGGTTGTAGAGACTTCGGCGCCTCTATGACATATGCATCCCAGATCGATCGCGATTGGCAGAAGCCTCGGCGTTTCTATTTGCGAGAGATTCAGCATCTATTATTTTAGCATTTCCTAATATTTGCTTAGGATTCGTATGGTTGTAGAGACTTCGGCGCCTCTATGACATACGCATCCTAGATCGATCGCGATTGGCAGAAGCCTCGGCGTTTCTGTTTTTGAGAGATCCAGCATCTATTATTTTAGCATTTCCTAATATTTCCTTAGGATTCGTATGGTTGTAGAGACTTCGGCGCCTCTATGACATACGCATCCTAGATCGATCGCGATTGGCAGAAGCCTCGGCGTTTCTGTTTGCGAGAAATCCAGCATCTATTATTTTAGAATTTCCTAATATTTGCTTAGGATTCGTATGGTTATAGAGACTTCGGCGCCTCTATGACATACGCATCCTAGATCGATCGTGACTGGAAGAAGCCTCAGCGTTTCTGTTTGCGAGAGATCCAGCATATATTATTTTAGCACTTCCTAATATTTGCTTAGGATTCGTATGGTTGTAGAGACTTCGGCGCCTCTATGACATACGCATCCTAGATAGATTGTGACTGGCAGAAGCCTCGGCGTTTCTGTTTGCGAAAGATCCAGCATCCATTATTTTAGCGTGATCGGCAGAAACCCGGGCGTTTCTGTCTGCGCTTACCTCAGCGTTTATTACTCCACCTCAGGATTATTTAGACAACGTAGTCTTTATTGTCCCATTATCCCTCTTGCTTCAAATGACTTCATTTCCTAATGAATGTTCATTCTTCATACAGGATAGTGCCCGTAGGTTTATTATCCCTAGCAGAAGTCCGATAACTCGTTTTTCCCTAATCGCTTCGGACTACGACCGGCTTGATTCCTCCGAGGATACGTAGGAAACCTGGAAAGGTTCAGCCATCCGATCGACGTGGTCATCTATCATCCCCAGCAGGTGCATTTTCCCCAGCAGAAAGCGTTGCTCCCCATCAGAGGACAATCATCCTCAATTTCCCCATCAGATTTGAACTACGTTTGGCTTGATTCTCCCGCGGATACGTAGGTCGCCTGTCAAGGTTCAGCCGTTCCCTTACCTTTCATCTGTTTTGAAACTCATGTTTCATAACGGTTCCTTATTTTATCGTCGACCCCACATTGCCTTGCAAGAAGCGTCGCCGAGGGGCTACTGTTAGTACCCGACCTGAAAATGAGTTTATTAGGGCTTTCCCAAAAATACAAGGACTTTATAGGAATTAGAAACCGTGTAAAGACTTGTCCCGGATTCCCGAAATACCTCATTTATGACAAAATCTATCAAATAGGTAACTTATGGTTTCCTTAAAACCATGCAGAAACCCTAGCTTAAGAATCAAGTCAGCCAGCAGAATTGGCCACGCGGCCAACCTTGCCACGCTTCAACCTTGGCCACGCGGCCACTCTTGTCACCGGCTTAAATCATGGCCAGGCGGCCAACCTTGCTCCGGATGATCTCAGCCGTCAGATCTTCCCATCAGTTTACTATATAAACCAATTCCAGCCTATTGGTTTAGGACCCCGATTTTGAGAGCTTTAAATCTGAATTTAGAGCTCACAAGTGACGATTTTGCTCCCAAATCAAGTCATTCAAGCCTCCAAAAACACTCTCAAGAATCCCAAGAAGATCCAAGGTTATTTCTTGCCAACAAAGGTAAGTTTTCTAACTTTTTCTTCATGTTCTTGTCATATTATTAGTTTAGATCCATAATATTCATATTCTTAATATGTTTATTCATGTGTTCTTCATAATATTCATGTTCCTAACATCTTTATTCATATTTTCTTCATGACATTCATATGTTCATAATATGTTCTTCGCATATTCATCATATTCATAGATTAAAACCTTATTTATGCTATATTTAGGGTTGTGATCTTCATATTTACATGTTATTTCATAGCCGATGATGATCTAGGGTTCATCAACCCGAACAGGATCTAGGAACTACTTCTAAACCCTAATCTTTAGGTAATTTCCCCCATCATTATGCATGATCCCGATTCTTCTGCCTATTCTAAATTCTTCTCGAACTACGCTGACCTGAGCTTCTCACATTGAGAAGAACGTAGGCAATCTTCGGATCCGGTCTCAATCACTAACACACTACTAACACCGCATCATGATAGAAAGACCGATCAATTCGGGCAATAGGAGTGATAACGTTCAATATTCTTCTCTTGTTGTAATTTGACCCCCGAACCCACTAAAGATGCTTTTTTCAATGTTTTGGCTATAATTAAAACGGCGTGGCGACTCTCATATTTTAATGTTACTATGAATATTCTCAAATTCAATCACACGTATTCACACATACCTGGTATGAAAATCCGTCTTTGAAATATACCCATCTCAAATTTCAACTGATAATAATCACTTCAAGTCAAGCACTGAATAAACCACTGATCTCTGAAGTTGATCAATTATATCCCCCATATAAAATAACAAGTGATGATTCGTTATAGTCATCTGGTTGAGCTCTTAGTATTCAATATACAATCGAAAAGTACCATACCTTTTCCTAATAAACAATACTGATACATCCCACATAGATATACTAAACGTAATGAATCCCTTGTCAAGAAATATCTCAAGTTGAATCTTCTACTCCTTTAACTCAACCAATGTTATGGATATATTGCACTAGATATCAACACTATAGCATTATACCGCAACAACTCAAGATAACCCAAGGTTTTCATCAATCATGTACTACTCAATAAAAAACATATCTGAGATCCAACAAAGGAAGAGTACATTCTCTAGTTTAGCTATAGACACTCTGCTGCCAACCCCATAAACTAAATACCAGGCATAACCTTATGATAAAAAAATTCAGACTTTAATGCATAAATAGTATGAATGCTAAACACATATATCTACCATGCTTAACTAAAGCACACTAGCATATAAGACTCCACCACAATACTATCAAAATCTTGCTATGGCAAAATAACTAAACCAGCAAGTAAAACATGCTCACAAATTTGCACATCACAAGTGCGCAACACTCTATCAATCACCAAACACTCCCCCTTAGAATAGACACTTTTAACACATAAGGTAGAGACTCAGGAGACACATGTAATCAAGAGGCAAAATGCACAAACACATATGAATGCGAAGAGCTAGGGTCTATAAGTGTACGTGCTCTCAAACTAGACACAGAAATTATACCTCCAATCACATTAGAAAGATCTAAAATTTGTTGTTGATTGATGGCAGAAATACGATCCTGCACCTTAACCTTCCCTGAAGCATCCCTCTTCTGGCCCTGAGAAGACCCAACTGCACTTCCTGATGCCTGTACTCTAAATCTAGGGCAATCCTTCTGAAAATGACCCAACTGGCCACATTTCATACATTTGCCTTGTTTCTTCCAACATCTCTCTTCTGAGTGTCCTGTCCTTCGACAATAGCTACATACTCATTTACCTTGAGTTCTTCTATTATGTGGCCCTTGAAAAGATTCCTTAGCTTGCGAAGATGTCCCTTGGTATTCTTTACTATTACCACGCTGGGGTTGTGGTTTTAACTGTCCTCCTCATTTTGTCACATCTGAGGCTTCAACCTTGCTTTTATGCTCAACTATATAGTCAATTTTTTTCATTACCGTTTCAAACATACCTTGGAGCATTGTTCAAACCTCTTCTCTATCATTACCCGGCCCTGAAGGCTCTGACTGATTCCCTTCTGTTCCAACCATTTTTCAATAAGTACCTGTATAAAACACTCAACGTTACTCACTCTCTACCCAACTACCCTCCTAAGTCACTTAGTCATTCTAGACCATCTACAACCTAGCTCTAGTCATTCTAGACCATCTACAACCTAGCTCTGATACCAACTGTCGCGCCCCAGACCCGTGGTCCTACATGGCCCCACGCTCGGGACACGATCGGAAGACGTCATAAAACATTTTAGAAAAATTTTTTGAAATATACTTTCATAAAGTTTAACAAAATCCACACTCGAAGTTCAAAGACTTCCACTAACTTTCAACCAAACTTTTTAAACAACTTTTACAAAAGAAAATATTTAGCCCAAAGACTTACAAACTTTTATACAAATGTACATACACCGACATTATCCAAAATATAGGTGTTACAAGATGATAAAGTCAAGGAACTCTACCCAAAAGGTTATACATCTAAGTAATGTAACCTTGACAAAACTCATATCCCAAACTCTTACCACCACGACGTCCTCCCGTGTAATTATCCTATTCCCTGGACTCGCCTTTATCTAAAATAGTAAACAAATAAGGGGTGAGAATGAATCTCAGTAAGCTACTAAAATGCAACTACGTTACATGCTGATATGATAATCATAAAGAAACAATATCAACAATTAATCATATAGCATATAGCATATAACATGAGAGGCTCCCTATCGCCAACCGTCCCATTCCGGTTGGAAATAACGACCAACTCATCATACAACACATAAGGCAGAAATAAACACTCATACGTGGATACTGTGAGCCAAGGTTCTCGAAACAAACATAGCCATCTGAGAATACCATCTGAGAAAACCAGTTGAGTAGCATAATTAGCTGAAGCCGGGATCCTGAAAACCAAACCATAACCATAAGGACTAAAGTTCTCGAATCAACATAACCATCTGAGAGGTATCAACAAAGTAGCATAATGGCTGAAGCAGGTTCCGGAACCAAACAATCACAACAATCACAAGAGGGGGAAATGACACCAAGTCATAACCTAGAGTGCCCAACCTTTGGCCAAAAGGAACGGGGTTTAAAAATGGGAAACCAATGATAGACGCCTTACAATGAACTTGGCTCGTGTGCCATTGTAATCCCTATCACTTCCCGATATCATAAACAATGGGAAACCAATGATAGAAGCCTTACAATAATGTAATCTCTACCAGTGTCCCGACACCACCACAAGAAGTACCAGCTGAACTTTACACGAGAGCACAGTAAATAATACTTGCTTAAAAAACAACCGGGGGAAATGATTCCAAAGTAGGGAACCAAGCCAAACACATCACAAGATGCACACGAAAGAAACACTCATAAGAGTTCAAAACATTGACACTAAGTCACGACAATCTTACACACACTAGAACACGATCCTCAACAACCAAGTACGTTAAATCCATTTCTCACACAAGGGATTTCAAAATAAGAAACCTCACGAAAGCATCATAAAGATGTACAACACCCAAAATGGACCTAAACGGTTACATCAATTCAAACTCGATCACAAAGGACCAACTCTACCACAACGGACCATTAATACTCTTTTTTTCTATTAAACACCTACTGGATTTCCGTAATATAAAAATCATAACCCAACTAAATAAACCAATCCATCGTGTAGTACTCAAGAATAGCTTTCCAACGATAGTTTACACGACCAAAACGGAGTCCGGATGACGAAGTTATGGCCAAAACCAAAATAAATTATACTCCCTTCGTTTCACCGTTCCACAAGTATAAGTATAATTTTTTTAATATACTAATATACCCACTTTGGGATACTTTCATTCATTTCCCCATCCCAAGAATAATAGTATAATTTTTATAATATACTTATTTAACATTTAACTCAAGTTAATAATTTACCGTCCCACAAGTAGGAGTATACTTTCAAACACTTATACTAACATTCTCAGGATATAAACATACTCCATATACATACTTGCATACAAACCAAGTCACTTACCCAGTATAATTATACTCCCTTTGTCCCAAATAAACAAGTATCACAAATAAATTCTTTTCACAATAATTTCACCACATATCACACATATAGCAAATATATGACCATTTTACTATTTTAGGGGAATTAGTAACTTACCTATTTTCTGGAAAAGTGTCGTAGAAATAATATTTGTTCAGTTAGAAATGACCTACTCAACGCCCTGATCATTTTTATATAATTAGTTTTTAAAACGGAGAAGTAATTAAAAAGAATTAAATCGAAATGGGTTGAACTTACCTCTTTCTCCTACCTAGGAAAGAACGAGAAGATGTTGCTGAATGTTAACATAGAGAAAGAGAGGTGGGATAAGCTTGTTTTATAAAAACTCTTTTACTCATTTTCAACTTAGGTCACTCAACTTTCATTTTGAGCAAATAAGCCCCTGAACTTTAAAGTTACACTTTGGACCCTAAAGTTTCAACTAACTTATTTATTCCTTTTAACAAAATTACTACTAACACATTAACTAACATATATACTCAAATAATATATGCAAGTCATAAAAATATTTTCTAACACATAAAATGCACATAAAAGTTCCATTTTAAGTTAAGAAAATTAGGGTGGTTTTGGGGTCGTTACACCTTACACCTCCATAACCTCAGCCCATACACCATCATATCACCACCATAATATCACCCTAAGCATCTACACAAAACAAGCAAGCAAACTCACAACACACTCTCTCAAACACAAGCACAACATCTCTAGAAAAGCAACAAAATAAGTCTTCACTTGGATGCAAAGAAAGCACAACCTAGGTAACATTTATTTCTTATAATCTCATATATGTAAAATGTAAATATTCATGTAGTTTGTTAAGAGGTCTAGCCACTTGTTAGGCTAGACCTCCATTGATGAACCAAAAATGTAGTAGTGATGTTCTTTGCCATGTTATTGTTAAATAAATGTTTGTAATGTTATAGCTTAGTTGTTTTTGCCTTGTTATTGTTGTATATCTTGTATATATTTTGTATATTATCTATGTTGTACATGTTGAATGTTCATGTTTGTGGATTTGGGGGAGGTTTTCAAAGATCTTCATGTGTTTTCACCTAAAACCCCAAATCTGTCATTGTTCTTCTTTTTCCATGTAAAGCATCATAAATCCATGCCTAAATAAGTGATTTTACATGCCTTTTGTTTCACTAACATGTATATGTTGGTAGTGGTGCCCTAGGCACGTTTAATAAACGTTGTAATTGTTATCATTTATTTCATATCAATAAAAGAGATGTTTTGATTATTATTGTTGTTCATGTTTACTCATAATAATCTCCGTCCCTAGCACTTGTTAAGCACTAGTATAAAGGCTAAATGATCATGGGATGATCATGTTAGATTTATGGGTACTTGTTTGGAACAAGGTACTGGACATGACCCGCTGTATGAGATTTATGTCATGGTCTATTTCGAATATATATCTCATATTAGTTATGTCATTTGAATCCTTATACATGAAGTTATTATAGTCTTCCACTTGATGAACATTGTGTTTGACATATTCAAACGCTACCTTAACACGGTAGTTATAAAGGGTATGATTGGCATAATCGGATTCTCGTTGGGAAGAATAATAAGCTAAATGGATTTGTCCCTCCACGGAGAGATGTCAAGCTTGGGCCCCTCGAAGGAATGATGTTGATGAAATGTTCGGCCGGACTCAAATGGATTGATTGGATCAATAGCATTTGAATTATCAACATATTCGGAATCGAGAAAGTATTGAACAAAACAAGTTGACTGTTTGACCATGACTTGTGTTCAATGACATCGTGGACAAAGGGACTGTGACATATTCTAAAAGAATGCGAACTTGTATCTATTTATACTATTTGGGTAGGTATGACGGTTTGCTAGAACCTAATCATATCTTATGGGATCATGTTTGATCCATTGCCAACTTAGTATAATCCTAGAGGGTCACACACAATAGAACGAATCTTTAATAAGAGGACTATATTGGAATTTAGAGTCAAAGGACCTTGGAGGAATTTCTGGAAGCATTCTGGGCTGCTTGGTTCAGACCAGGCGGGCGCTTGAATTAATTCCAGAAAGACAAGGACCTTCTGGTCATTCAAGCGGGCGCCTGGTCCTTTACAGGCGGGCGCCTGGTGCTGCCGACAGGAAAATTCCTAATTCGATTTAGGAAGGTTTTTGGCACAAGATTCCTATTTGGAATAGGTCTTAATTGTGTATAAAAACCCCAATTCGGCCAGACCATATTAACTAGCGCTTTTGTGAGTCTCCAAAGTGTTTGAGAGAGAATTTATTTTGTTCTAAGATATCCTTGATTGAGGAACAAAATAATTCACAAATAAATTCCATATAGTTCTTTATTATATTGTGAAAGTGTGTTTCATAATATTGGTCTAGCAACCAAGATCAAAGAAGCTCCTTTGATATTCGTTCGAAGTGTGGATACCGCTAGAGGGTGAAAATCATCATCTTCAAAGTTCGTGTTCAAGCTTTGTGATCGTGATCAAGTCTTCAAATCTCCACCAAAGACCAAGAGAAAATCTAATAGCCATCAAGGGTTAGTTTTATTCTATATTCATGTTATTGTATTTGATTTAATCATATGAACGGATCTATGGGCTTTGGGTTTCAAAATTTTAAATGCTAAATTCCGCTGCGCATGTTACTTGAAAACCCAACAGTGGTATCAGAGCCCCGTTCATGTTGATTAATTCGATACTTGGATCATGTTATGTGTATATAAATTGTTTATATGCCTTGCATGATATGAATATTGGAATATATGATGCTTATGTGTTTTGTGATTTTATGTGGTTTATTGTTTTGCAACTTTAATCGCACAATTCAATCGCAATAAAAATTATGGTGGATTCTGAATTATTTCGATTATTGATTTTTGATTAGATCAAAGTTTTAATAATCGGGGAAAAATAATTTTGAGACAAAATTTTCGAACTTGAAAATTCTATAGCATTCTGACCATACAGGCGCTCGCCCGCGCTGGACCAGGCGCGCGCGCGTTGTAGGCGCCCGCTCGCGCTGGACCAGGCGCGCGCTCGCTAGGCCAGAATGGAATATTCTGATTTTGTTCAAAATCTGATTCTGGAATTTTTCGATAAATCCAACAAAACAGTAACAAGACCACTCCAGACTTGCTGATCTGGAATGGGTTTTGGGTAGTTGGTTTGTGTGTGGATTTTGGGGTTTGATTTTCCTATTTGTTTTAGTCTTGTGATTCCTAGATTGGTTCAAGTTTTGGATGGCTAATCTGCGTTCATCGAGATTGTGTTTCCCAAAATTGATCGCAATCAAAGTTTCAAAGATAAAACGAAGTTAGAATTATGAAGAGTTCATAATTGCTAAAATTGAGAAACAAAGTTCTTGATTCAATGATTGGAGATCCATGTGGAATTGTGAATGCAATTGGCCTACGTTCATCGAGACCATCTATTGCTTAGTTTCGGCCACATGGACTACTTTCTTGGTTTCTTGGATTAGTGCGGGATTGTGGTTGCCTAATGGCTTAGTTCGACCGCACTTCTTGTTGTCTTGATTTGGAGATAATAACCAAAGTTGAAATAGTCTCATCCTCATAATTATAGAGAAACTAATTACACATAAATATCATGCTTAAATTAATAGAGATTAATTTAGTGGCTAAACTTGATGTGTAACATGTTTATATTGTGTGCTCATAAATGTGTTATATGCTATATGTGATGAACCTTCAAAGAAAGTTTTAAGTCCTTCTTTGCCATGCCATGATTAAAACACTTGTTTATATATGGGTGATTTTGATGTTGGTTCACCTCCGCGAAGTGCATTGATTTTATTCATATATGAGCAAGATGAGGTTCATTAATTTAATGTGGGCTTGCCTCCGCAAGGTGCGTTAAATTGAATGGTTCCTATGCGTTTAAAATGGTCGGACTTAATTAGGCGTCAAAACAGTTTTGGGCCTAGGCAAAAGATGAGATTAAACATGCTTTTTGAAATCGGATTTCTCAAAGAATCTCATAAAAAGGATCTAAGAATGATATGGGATATGATTGACATGATTGTCTACCTAATTAATTTAGTTTTTGAGCGGTCCGCCTCCGCGGACTCAAAAGTTAAATTAAAGTTGGATCTTAGCCCAATTAAATTATATTATACATTGGATGTATAAGAAGGTTATATAATTTAGTGGGAGTATTTGTTTAAAATACATTATTTATCTCTTTAATGAAAATCGGTACTTATTAAATTTTGGAAATCTTGCATATTTGTAGATAATGACTAATAACACTCAATCAATGTCGTTGCGATCGATCCTTGAGAAGGATAAGCTCGAAGAGAATGGTACTAACTTTATGGATTGGATCCGTAGCATAAGAATCGTTCTTAGGCAAGAAGATAAGTTGTACATTCTCGATGGGCCTCTCCCTGCTGAACGACCGCCTACTGCCCCTAGGGTAGAAAGGGACAATTACAAGAAACATCGTAATGATTCTAGAGATGTAAGTTGTCTCATGCTTGCTGCTATGTGTTCAAAACTCCAACAAAGTTTGGAACATTTGGAAGCCTATGAGATAGGCGTGGAGTTGAGAACCATGTTTCAAGAGAAAGCTAGGCAAGAGAGGTACAAGACCATTGTTGCATTCACTACTAGTAAAATGAATGAAGGGCAACAAGTGAGTCATCACTTTCTTAAAATGAAAGGTTATGTAGAGCACCTTGAGAAACTTGGCTATCCAATCCCATTGGAGCTAGCCACGGATCTCATTCTTAATTCATTGCCTAAAAGTTATAATCAGTTTGTGATGAATTATAACATGCATGGAATGGATAAGAATCTCTCTGAGTTGCATGGGATGCTCAAAACTGCAGAGATGAAAATTGTGGAGAAAGGTTCTCCCGTGCTCTTGGTTCATGATGGGAAGAAGCCTGGTGCCAAAGGCAAGGGTAAGGCAAAAGTTGTCAAACCCAAGATAAGCAAGACAAAGGTTTCCAAGGCTTCTGAGGCAAAACCCGATTCACAAAAGGATGCAATTTGTTTCCATTGTCAAGAAATTGGTCATTAGAAACGTAATTGCAAGGCTTTATTGGAAGAGCAAAAGAAGAAGAAGAGCAGCAAGGCTGCGTCGACTTCAGGTATCTATATGATAGATATTCTCCTTTCTACCACTGATTCTTGGGTATTGGATACCGGATGTGGTTCTCACATTTGTTTAAATGTGCAGGGACTAAAGAATAGGAGACTGCTTAAAGAAGGTGAAGTAGATCTACGCGTGGGAAATGGAGCAAGAGTTGCTGCATTAGCCGTAGGGACTTATGAAGTCACTTTACCTTCCGGATTAATTCTTGTTTTGAACAATTGTTATTATGTTCCGGATTTAAGCAGAAATATTATTTCAATTTCTTGTTTGGATAATGAAGGTTTTAAGTTTCTTATTGAGAATAAGAAATTTTCTATTTATTTAAATGATGTGCTTTATGGTATTGCTAATTCATTTAATGGCCTTTATATCTTGGATGTCAAGAATGAAAATAATGACAATGTCTATCATGTAAATAAGAAATCTAAACCTAATGATGTAAATCATACTTATCTGTGGCATTGCCGTCTCGGTCATATTAATGAGAAGCGTATCTCAAAACTCCATGGGACGGACTTTTAGGTTCATGTGACCTCGAGTCATATGATACTTGCGAGTCGTGTCTTCTTGGAAAAATGACTAAGACACCTTTTACCAAGTTGGGTGAAAGGGCAAGCGACTTATTGGGGTTGATACATTCCGATGTATGCGGACCATTAAGTAGCAATGCTAGGGGAGGATTTCAATACTTCATAACCTTCACTGATGATTATAGTAGATTTGGGTATGTTTACCTAATGAAACATAAAAGTGAAGCATTTGAGATATTTATAATATTTCAAAATGAAGTAGAAAAACAACTTGGCAAAAGTATAAAAGCACTTCGATCAGATCGAGGTGGAGAATACTTAAGTCAAGAATTTGATGATCATCTAAAGAATTGTAGAATAGTTTCACAATTGACTCCACCTGGAACACCACAATGGAATGGTGTATCCGAGAGGAGGAATCGGACTTTGTTAGACATGGTTCGATCAATGATGAGTCAAGTTGATCTTCCAATATCCTTTTGGGGTTACGCCCTAGAAACCGCTGCTTTCACACTAAATCGTGTTCCAACTAAATCGGTTCAAAAGACTCCATATGAGATGTGGAGCGGAAAGAAGCCTTGTCTGTCTTTCATGAAGATTTGGGGTTGCGAAGCTTTTGTCAAAAGACTTGTCTCAGACAAACTTGCGCACAAATCTGATAAATGTATTTTCGTGGGATATCCTAAGGAAACTAGAGGATATTACTTTTACAACCGTGAGGACAACAAAGTGTTTGTTGCCCGAACTGGTATCTTTCTAGAGAAAGAGTTTCTCTCCAAAGAAATCAGTGGGAGTAAAATAAATCTTGAAGAAATTCGAGAGCCAGAAAATAACATTGAACCAATAGTGGAACAAGAACAAGAACCACAAGGAGTTGTGGAACCTGTTCAAAATACACAAGCAACTCGCAGATCTAGTAGGTTACGATCCGAGCCCGAGAGATATGGATTTCTCGTAACGGATAGTAATGAGGTAGAAATCATTGAGAATGATGAACCGTCAACCTACCAAGAGGCGATGTCTTCTCCTGATTCGGACAAGTGGCTTGGAGCCATGAAATCCGAATTGCAATCCATGCAAGACAATCAAGTTTGGAATTTGATTGATGCGCCCGAAGGTGTAAAAACCATAGGATGCAAATGGGTCTTCAAGAAGAAGACTGACATGGATGGGAAGGTGCATACTTACAAAGCTAGGCTTGTAGCGAAGGGTTATAGGCAAGTTCATGGTATTGACTATGATGAGACCTTTTCACCCGTAGCAATGATCAAGTCTATAAGAATTTTGCTTGCCATTGCCGCATATCATGACTATGAAATATGGCAGATGGACGTCAAAACCGCTTTCCTGAATGGAAAACTACAAGAGGATGTGTATATGACACAACCAGAAGGTTTTGAACAAGATTCTAAGGTATGCAAATTGCAGAGATCCATCTATGGATTGAAGCAAGCTTCTAGGAGTTGGAATCTCCGTTTTGATGAATCGGTCAAAGAGTTTGGTTTCATCAAGAACGAAGATGAGCCTTGTGTATACAAGAAGATTAGTGGGAGCATAGCGCTATTCCTTATTTTATACGTGGATGACATATTGATCATTGGAAACGACATTCCTACACTTCAGTCTGTGAAGACTTGGTTAGGAAAGTGCTTCGCAATGAAAGATATGGGTGAAGCCGCATATATTCTTGGCATTAAGATCTATAGAGATAGATCAAGAAGGCTACTTGGTTTAAGCCAAAGTACTTACATTGACAAGGTCATTAGAAGATTCCGTATGGAAAATTCTAAGAGAGGCACCTTGCCCGTGTTACATGGAGTTTCTCTAAGCAAGACTCAATGTCCTAAGACAAACGATGAGCGTGAGAAAATGAATGATGTTCCATATGCTTCGGCAATTGGGTCCATCATGTATGCCATGATTTGTACTAGGCCGGATGTATCTTATGCTTTGAGCATGACAAGTAGATACCAATCCGACCCTGGCGAAAATCACTGGATAGCTGTAAAAGCGATTCTTAAGTACTTGAGAAGAACTAAATACTCCTTTTTGGTCTATGGAGGAATGGAAGATGATCTCGTTGTAAATGCTTACACGGATGCAAGCTTCCAAACCGACAAAGATGATAGCCGATCGCAATCGGGTTTTGTGCTTATGTTAAATGGTGGAGCTGTAAGCTGGAAGAGTTCCAAGCAAAGTACAACCGCTGATTCTACAACAGAAGCTGAGTATATTGCTGCATCGGATGCTGCAAAGGAAGCTGTTTGGATTAAGAAGTTCATAACTGAACTTGAAGTGGTTCCTAGTATTGCTAATCCAATAGACCTTTATTGCGATAATAATGGTGCTATTGCTCAAGCAAAGGAACCAAGAGCACATCAAAAATCCAAACACATACTTAGGCGTTTTCATATCATTCGAGAGATCGTTGATAGAGGAGACGTAAATATATGCAGAGTACCTACTGATGACAATGTTGCGGACCCGCTAACAAAGGGACTTCCACAAGCTAAACATGATGGTCATGTTAGGTCCATGGGTATTAGATACATGGGAGATTGGGCCTAGGGCAAGTGGGAGATTGTTGGTAGTGGTTCCCTAGGCACGTTTAATAAACGTTGTAATTGTTATCATTTATTTCATATCAATAAAAGAGATGTTTTGATTATTATTGTTGTTCATGTTTACTCATAATAATCTCCATCCCTAGCACTTGTTAAGCACTAGTATAAAGGCTAAATGATCATGGGATGATCATGTTAGATTTATGGGTACTTGTTTGGAACAAGGTAATGGACATGACCCGCTGTATGAGATTTATGTCATGGTCTATGTCGAACATATATCTCATATTAGTTATGTCATTTGAATCCTTATACATGAAGTTATTATAGTCTTCCACTTGATGAACATTGTGTTTGACATATTCAAACGCTACCTTAACACGGTAGTTATAAAGGGTATGATTGGCATAATCGGATTCTCGTTGGGAAGAATAATAAGCTAAATGGATTTGTCCCTCCACGGAGAGATGTCAAGCTTGGGCCCCTCGAAGGAATGATGTTGATAAAATGTTCGGCCGGACTCAAATGGATTGATTGGATCAATAGCATTTGAATTATCAACATATTCGGAATCGAGAAAGTATTGAACAAAACAAGTTGACTGTTTGACCATGACTTGTGTTCAATGACATCGTGGACAAAGGGACTGTGACATATTCTAAAAGAATGCGAACTTGTATCTAGTTATACTATTTGGGTAGGTATGACGGTTTGCTAGAACCTAATCATATCTTATGGGATCATGTTTGAGCCCATTGCCAACTTAGTATAATCCTAGAGGGTCACACACAATAGAACGAATCTTTAATAAGAGGACTATATTGGAATTTAGAGTCAAAGGACCTTGGAGGAATTTCTGGAAGCATTCTGGGCTGTTTGGTCTACCGAGCGGGCGCTTGGTCCAGACCAGGCGGGCGCTTGAATTAATTCCAGAAAGACAAGGACCTTCTGGTCATTCAAGCGGGCGCCTGGTCCTTTACAGGCGGGCGCCTGGTGCTGCCGACAGGAAAATTCCTAATTCGATTTAGGAAGGTTTTTGGCACAAGATTCCTATTTGGAATAGGTCTTAATTGTGTATAAAAACCCCAATTCGGCCAGACCATATTAACTAGCGCTTTTGTGAGTCTCCAAAGTGTTTGAGAGAGAATTTATTTTGTTCTAAGATATCCTTGATTGAGGAACAAAATAATTCACAAATAAATTCCATATAGTTCTTTATTATATTGTGAAAGTGTGTTTCATAATATTGGTCTAGCAACCAAGATCAAAGAAGCTCCTTTGATATTCGTTCGAAGTGTGGATACCGCTAGAGGGTGAAAATCATCATCTTCAAAGTTCGTGTTCAAGCTTTGTGATCGTGATCAAGTCTTCAAATCTCCACCAAAGACCAAGAGAAAATCTAATAGCCATCAAGGGTTAGTTTTATTCTATATTCATGTTATTGTATTTGATTTAATCATAAGAACGGATCTATGGGCTTTGGGTTTCAAAATTTTAAATGCTAAATTCCGCTGCGCATGTTACTTGAAAACCCAACAGTATATTTATGAACACACAATATTTCATGTTCATAGCACTTCATTTGATTAGGTTTTGATGACTATTTCCATGATTTATGTGGCTGTCCAGTAGATTTTGAGTCCAGACCACTCTATCTTGTCACCTCCATTACTCATACAAAAATTGGTTTTTGGTCTTAATTCATAAATAGTTTTTTTTATACATAGATAAAGGAAAATTATAATGTAAATACATATTTATACCATGAGTATAAGTATCTATTTCCATTTTTGTTTCAACTCTTTGCTCTTAGATTGATGTCCTTGCTGTTCTGACACCAAAATGTCAAAGGTATTTTGACCTGGTTAAACTTGATTTATGTGTCGCGCCCCAGACCTGTGGTCCTACTTGGCCCCACGCTCGGAACATGATTGGAAGACGTCATAAAACACTTTTAAAAAAAAATCGAAATGTACTTTCATAAAGTTTAACAAAATCCACACTCGAAGTTCAAAGACTTCATTTAACTTTCAAACAAACTCTTTCACAAACGAAAGTACTTAGCCCGAAGGCTTACAAACTTTTATACACATGTACAATTACCACACTTTAATAAAACAGGTGATACACGGATAAAGTCTCGGGTACACTACCCCAAAGGTTATACATTTATATAATGTAACCTTTAAACCACACTTACTTTCCAAAATGGATTATCAACCCGAAGTCCTCCCTTGTGAAGTGACCTATCCCCTTGGCTCGCCTTTATCTAAAACAGTAAACAAATAAGGGGTGAGAATGAATCTCAGTAAGCTACTAAAATGCAACTACGTTTCATGCTAAAATGATAAGCATAAAGAACAATGTCATAAGCATCACATAGCACATAGTATGAGAGATAAAACCAACTCATATACCATAAATACCATAAATGCCACACTCAGGTGGATAACAAGCCAAGGTTTACCCAATAAACATAACTGTCTGACAATACCATCTGAGAAAACTAACTGAGAAAACCAACTGAGCAGCATAAATAGCTGAAGCCGGGATCCCGAAAACCAAACCATAACCATAAGAACCAAAGTAACAACGGGGGGAATATGACACAAAGTCATAACCCAAATACTCACACAAGGGAGCTAGTTCATCCCATCCAAGGTCAATCTGGACTGGGGAAACAGAAAAGGCAACAGTGGAAAACCTTATAGTGAACATGGCTTGTGTGCCACTATAATTCTCTCACCGCCTGACACAAGGTACCAATGGAAAACCTTATAGTGAACATAACTTGTACCACTATAATTCTCCCACCACCTGACACAAGGTAGCAATGGAAAACCTTATAGTGAACATAACTTGTACCACTATAATTCTCCCACCGCCTGACTCCACAACAAGACCAGCTGAAATTTCCACAAGAAGCACAGTAATGAATACTTGCTACACAACAACAACCGGGGAAATGATTCTAAAATAAAGAATCAAGCCAAACACATCACAAAGATGAACCAATCCAAACCACATCAAAAGATGTTCAACAATACCCCATGTAACCCTTATTCATATTCTATAACACATTTGTTCACAAAGGAACCAATTTCAAACACTAGGGTGTTCCACAACAACCCTCTAGGTACTCTAGGATATCACCTAAGACCTAGACCAAGATTAAACTCTAATTCAATTGGATTTAAACAACTCAAACTTTTCAGCAGCCCTGGGCGGTCGCCCACACCAGACTGTGCGGCCGCCCAAAATGCCCTGATCCAAGACAAAAAACCTTCCAGATAAGTGTGCGGTTGCACGCCCTATTTGGGCGGCCGCCCAACACACCTCACAGGCTAAAACTTGAATAATTATAATTCCTCTATTTCACCGTCCCAAACGTAGGAGTATACTTTCACTAGCATTTTAACAATACTAACAATACCCAGGAGTGCAATACATGCCCAAAACTTTACTTTCAAGTTTATTTCATTCTTTTTACCGTCCCATAAATAATAGAATAATTTTCTTTTATTCTATTTAAATATTTTACCGTCCCAAAAGTATAAGTATAATTTTCTAATATACTCATATACTCCTTTAGGGATACTTTCATTCATTTCCTCGTACCATAAATAATGGTACAATTTTTCTAGTAACATTTAAATTAAGTTAATATTTCACCGTCCCTCGAATAGGAGTATACTTTTTAACACTTATTCATTCACATGACACACAAACATACTTAAACCATACTTTTCCTTTTCTTTACCCAACTTACTACATGCTCCCATTGTCCCAACATTACAAGTATCACAAAAATCATTCAAATCATAAAATTAACAAGTACAAGTATCAAGTATAACATATATGACCATTTTAACATTTAAAGGGGAATTAGTAACTTACCTATTTCCGGAAAAAGTATCGCAGAAATACTATTTGATCGGGTAGAAATGACCTACTCAACGCCCTGATCATTTTTATATAATTAGTTTTTAAAACAGAGTAGTAAATAAAAAGAAATAAAATCAAAATGAAATGAACTTACCATTTTCTTTCTTGAACGAGAGAAAAACCAGGTAGAGAAATATGTATGAAACGCAGAGGGAGATGGGTAAGGATAAGTATATAAAGATTTTTATAAAATTTTCACTTTGGTCCTTCTACTTTCAAGTTGAACAATTAAGCCCCTATACTTTAAATTCCATTAAGGACCCTAAGGTTTCAACTAATTCATTTAACTCTTTTAACAATTATTACTATTAACCAAATAAATAACACAGTTAATCATACAATATGTGCAAGTCATAAAATATGATGCAACACATAAAATGCACACATAAGTTCAAATTAAAATCTCCAAAAATATAAAATAAATTGGGACAGGTTTTTGGGGTCGTTACAATCACTCCCCCTTAAAGAAAATTAGTCCCGAATTTTAGGGTAACTTACCAAACGAATCAAACAACCAAGGTTATTTCCTTTCCATTTCCTCCCGAAGCTCCCAAGTAGATTCTTCCACATTATGGTTCCTCCACACAATCCTAACAAAAGGAATACTCTTAGTTCTCAATTCTTGAACTTTAGAATTAATCACCTGAACTAGATGCTTCTCTTAGGATATACCGGGTTCTAGATCCTCTTGTATCTCTGATAACACATGAGATCGATCATACAAATTTTTACGAAGCACAAAGATATGAAGTATGTTATGAATTTACCCAAAGAAGATGGCAACTCAAGATAGTACGCAAGATTTCCAACTCTTTCTATAATTTTAAAAGGCCCATTATGACTTTTCCATCGAATAGCCAATCTCAATAGGTAGAAAGTGAGCGGATTTTGTCAATCTATCCACAATTACCCAAACTGCATCATGCTTTCTTCAAGTACGAGGTGACCCTGTTACAAAATCTATCGTGACATAATCCCATTTCCACTCAAGTATTGTCACGACCCGAAATCTAGGCTCTATTTTATTAGTAATTAAATGATTTTTATTTAATTATTTGGTTATTTATTTATTTAAATTATTATTTACTTAAATAATTATGTGTACATTTTATGTGTTATAATAATTGTGCCTAGCATTTTATTCGAGTTATTTGGGCTAATGTGGAAGTGTCGAGTCTTAATTGTTAGTCGGGAGTGTAGTATTTGTGTGTAGTGTGAGAGAGGGGGCCTAAGTGTAAATGTTTGAATTATTTCCCCTACCTCCCTACTTCCCTCACCTCCCTCACTTTTTCCCTCAACCTCACCATTCTCCCTGGAAATCTCTCTCTCTCTCTCCAAGCTTTTGGGTAAGTTTCTTCTCCTCACTTCTCTCTTCATTTACTCCTTCTTCCTCTCATTATCATTCATTTCTTAAAACTTGAACATTGTTTAGATCGTCGTTAGGATCGCGTAGAATCAAAAAGAATCGAAATCCATCAACTTTGAGAATTTCCAAGTAAATTACTTTTCCCCCATTTTAATGCTAAAATGTTCATATCGTGTTCATATAATGCTTTTGTTGTTATATTGGAAGTTTGGATGAGTTTCCAATTTATTTGGAATTTATTTGGGTTTTTTGGTCAAAAATGGTGATTTATGAATGTTGGGGTTTGATTCTTGATTTTGGGTTGTTGAATGTTGTTGTATGAGTCTCTTTAGGCTTATGAGTTGTTTTGGTACATTTATATACCAGTTGGAATGTTTGATTTTGGTTAAAATGTGTTTGGGTTTGAAAAATGGAAGAACCCATGTTGTTCTTCCCGATTTCTGGCAATTCCGGCTTATTGGGCGACCGCCCAAAATGGTATGGGCGACCGCGCATCTTTCTGAAAGCTTTTGTTCTTGTTTTATGACTTTTTGGGCGACCGCACATCCTACTTTGGGCGGCCGCACAGAACCCCTGAAAATTTACATTTGTTAAAATTGTGTGAATGAAGGATGCGTTTTGGTCTAAGTCTTGGGTGTCCTTCTAGTTAACCTTAGTGAACATTGTAGTACACTTTAGTGATAGAATTGGGTCCTTTGAGATCAAGTTTGTGTTTGAAATTCATTAATGGTTAATTGGGACTTTGGAGCACCTTTATTGTGCATTGTTTGTTCATTTCATCTTCTTGGTGGTTAATTGGCATGATTCCCTACTTTGGAATCCTTGTTGTTTATCGTGCTAGTATTTTATTACTTAGCAGTTATTTGAAAGTCCAGCTGGTATTTGTGGTTGTGTCGGGCGATGTGAGATATTGTGATGGCACCGGCCAAGTCCATTATGGTGTCGACCATTGTTTTGCCCTTATTTTCCTCTTCCAGATAGGCCTTGGTTGAGACGTTTGGGGCATGACTTTGTGGCATGGCTCCCGCCCTTTGTGGCACATTACTTTGTTATTGGTTCCGGTACCGGGGTTTTCTCTTCGGCTTTCATGCCATTATGAAGATGATGATTGGTTGATTATTGAAGCTGCGCAGCGATCCTTTATTTGGATGTTCCGGTTTGGAAAACCTTGGCTATATCCTTTGTTATGTGTTTATTTCCGATGCTATCTGATACATGCTAAATGCTATGTGCTATGTGATATTTATTATTGCTTATTGTATATTGCATCATAGCATGTCATGTAGTTGCATTAGTAACTTATTGAGATTTATCTCACCCCCTTTTCTTTTATCTTTGTTTTTCCTTAACCCCCCCCCCCAGGTGCTAAGGATTAGTCTCGCTGATCACGAGAACGAGGACGTCGAGAGTGGATACATTCTTTTGGGGAAGGTTGTATAGGTGGGTTTACATTATATAAATGTGTAACCTTTTGGGGTATTTGTACCAAACATTGACGTCATTAGGATTTGTGTATTTTGTAACTTTGGTGTATGGACTTATGGAGTTTGTACTAGTTTTACCTTGTTGTTCAAAATGGTTTGTGAACTTTGGATCATCACCTTTTGGTATCAAATGAAATTTTTAACTTCGGTATTTGTGAGTTTTGGTTTTAGAGTCGACGTCCAGATCGCGGTCCCGGGGCCCGCGGGGTCCGGGGTCGCGACAGTTGGTATCAGAGCTATGGCATTAGCTCTATGTATAAGTCTAGGTGGATTAGTATGACCTAGGTGGGTAGTAGTGTGCGGAGTGATTAACGGTTGATGTTTTATGCAGGTAATTGTTCTCAATGTCTGGAAGAAGAAACAGAGGAGGTGCTAGTGGGGCACAGAATCAGAATGACACAAGGGATGAAGCACGTGCCATGTTTCAAGGCATGTTCGAGGCGGCCATGAAGGCCATACATGATCAAGGTCCGAGGGTAGAACAAGCACCACCCCGTTATGGCTTGGAGCAATTTCTGAAGTTGAAACCGGTTGAATTCAATGGGGAGCCCGATGTTCGGAAAGCTGAGTTGTGGATTGAGTCTATGGAGAAGATTTATGATGTATTTGGGTGTTCGGATAAGGACAAGGTCCGGTTCGCGGCTTACAAGCTTGTGGGAGCCGCCGAGCATTGGTGGAAAGGTGTTAAGGCTACTTGGGATGATACTCACACGGTGTATGCGTGGGAGTTGTTCGTGCGCAAATTCAAGGAGCATTTCATTCCGGTTGTTGATCAAAACCGAAAGGAGATCGAGCTACTCAACTTGGAGCAAGGTGTGTTGTCTATAGCACAATACTCGGCTAAGTTCATAGAATTAGCCCGGTATTGCGACTATTTGGTGAGGACCGAGGAACAAAAGGCTATGAGATTCATTCGGGGATTGAAGACCTCCATCCGCACTCAACTTATTGCCCAACGGATAGTGACTTTCCAAGATGCGGTGGACCGAGCCTATTTGATAGAGCAAGATATTGGGGAGCACAAAAGGAAGACCGAGGTGGCCAACCCGAGTAAGCAAGGAGCGCAGAGCAAGTCACAACCAAGGATTGAAAATCGAGGTAACTTTGGGGGACAATTTCAGTGCCGAGGGCAACAAAACCCAAGGAACCCGGGTACTACTTCCGGGAACCAAGGGAGCCAAAACAGGAGGCTTTGTTCGTATTGTCAAAAGGAAGGTCATTCAGAGGACCGTTGTTGGAAGAAACAGGGAAAGTGTTTGCAATGAATCAACAACAAGCCACAGATGATCCTTCAGTTATTGGAGGTATTATTTCTATATCTAATGTGAGCGCACGAGCGTTAGTAGATCCAGGATCATCTCATTCATACATTTCTGTGCAATTTGCTTCCATGTTGAATGCTGCATTCGAGTCTTTACCGTACGTGCTAGAGGTGTCGACCCCTATAGGAGAATGCTTGATTTCTGATCGAGTCTTTCGTGCTTGTGACGTGGTTATTTGTGGTCGTGTCCTTTGTGCGGATTTAGTAGTTCTTCCTATCCAAGATTTTGATGTCATATTGGGTATGGATTGGTTGAGCAAGTTTCATGCGTCCGTTGATTGCCGTAAGAAAACTGTTACTTTTTCTATTCCCGATGTGCCTAAGTTCGTTTTTTAGGCTAGTCCTCTGAGTAGAAAGGTTCGCTTAATTTCTTATTTGAAAGCGAGAAAATTATTGCATAGTGGTTGTGAGGGGTATTTGGCTAGTGTTCTTGATACTAGGAAAGAATCCCCTAGTTTTGATAGTGTTCGGGTAGTTCGGGAATTTCCCGATGTTTTCTCTACCGAGTATGATATGCCTCCCGATCGTGAGATAGAGTTTTGTATAGATCTTTTGCCGGGTACGGCTCCGATTTCGAATGCGCCTTATAGGTTAGCTCCCGCAGAGTTGAAGGAATTGAAGGTTCAGTTGCAAGAGTTGCTTGATCGAGGGTTTATCCGCCCTAGTGTTTCCCCGTGGGGAGCACCGGTTTTATTCGTGCGGAAGAAAGATGGTTCGTTGAGATTGTGCATCGATTACCGGAAGTTGAATCAGGTTACGGTGAAGAACAAGTATCCTCTACCGCATATTGATGATTTATTTGATCAGCTTCAAGGGTCCGTGGTTTTCTCTAAACTAGATTTGAGGAGTGGATACCATCAGTTGAAGGTTCGATCGGAGGATATTCCGAAGACTTCTTTTCGCACTCGTTACGGTCATTATGAGTTCTTGGTTATGCCGTTTGGGTTGACTAACGCGCCGGCCGTATTTATGGATTTGATGAACCGAGTTTTCCACCCTTATCTTGATTCGTTCGTGGTAGTCTTCATCGACGATATTCGAAATCTCGAGATGAGCACGAGCAGCACTTGAGGACAGTTTTATCCGTTCTTGCGAGGGAGAAATTATTTGCGAAGTTTAGTAAATGCGAATTTTGGCTCGAGAAGGTGTCATTTCTGGGTCATGTGATTTCTAAAGACGGGATTTCGGTGGATCCGTCAAACATTGAGGCTATAGTGGATTGGAAGAGACCCGAGTCAGTGACTGAGATTCGTAGTTTTCTTGGTTTAGCCGGGTATTACATAAGGTTTATTGAAGGGTTTTCGAGGATTGCTACTCCGATGACGCAGTTGACTCGGAAGAATGTTCCGTTTGGACCGAGAAATGTGATGAGAGTTTCGAGGAATTGAAGAAGAGGTTGACTACTGCACCGATCTTGAGTTTGCCTAATGGGAGCGATGGCCTAGTGATTTACAGTGATGCTTCTAAAGAGGGTTTGGGTTGTGTGTTGATGCAGAATGGGAAAGTAATTGCGTATGCTTCGAGGAAGTTGACCCCTAGTGAACAGAATTACCCGACTCATGATATGGAGTTGGCGGCGATAGTCTTTGCGTTGTACAAATGGAAGCATTACCTTTATGGAGCGAGATTTGAGATTTTCACTGTTAGGCCCAATTGGTAGGAAAATAGGCTAGAGGGGGGGGTGAATAGCCTTTTTAAAACTTTTTCAAAGAAACACTTTTATAAATGCAAAGTCACTTATCAGATTGCAAACTATTATCAGTAAGCGCAGCGGAGAAGATATGACTTGTTTTAACTCACACAAAATCAGTTTATAAAAAGGTTTTGAGAGCTTGGTTTAAACACAAAGTAGTTTCTAAAAGTTCAATGCAGTTTCAAGAGATTGGTCAATGGAAATGATGATGAGTCAGCAAGAACAGTAATGATTTGCCGGTGATAGAGTTCCAACCGGCAAGGACAGTAAGTAACAGAGGACACAGAGATTTGGAGAGGTTCACAGTGTAAATACTGCTACGTCCTCTACCAAGTTTGGTCAGAACTTGGATTTGGGTTAAGAGCACTATTAAATATCCCTAGTCTATTACAAGAGCGGCTTTGCCGGATACAAAGACTAAATTCTAGAGATAGTTTAATGAATCGTAAAGCAAATATCTGACCAAGTGTATTTGAGCGGCAAGTTCAAAAGAACTTATCTCACTCAGGTGGGTGTGTGAAAACTCAGACAACGTATTCCTTAAAATAATCTAGTTCGGGAATACTAACAGTGTTGTAGAGTTTGTGCACAAGTGTATGTCCTATTAAATGATCTAATGATTATCTGGACAAGGAATGTTTGAGCTTCAATGAATGCTGCAAACAACCAACTCTCTTCAATGCACTAAAATCACCAACCTTCTTCAATGCACTGAGTCCTCTATATATAGGAGGAGTTAATGTCTTAGCTTGTTGAAGAAGGATAACATTTGAATTTCCAGCTGGGTAGGTGAGGAGCATTTAATGCAGTATCCTTGGCATTAATGGCGAAGATACGCGTGCCTTAAAAGTCTGATGGGTAAAGACCCCTTTGTCTCAACCGGTTACCTGCAAAAGCAAGTAGAGACAGAGTATAGCTAAAAGTAGCTATGTGTCAGACGGCGTAGAAATCATTACAGAGTAGGTAAACTACTTTATAATAAAACAGTATAGAGACAATCAGCAAGGTTGACTTTAATGAAATGATGTCACCTGACTGACAGTGCAGACTGTCTATTATATCGGCATGTTGTTGATCGGCAACTTGTGTATCAAGTTGATCGGCATGGAGTTGATCGGCAATTTTGTTAACTGATCTGCTGATTTGCTTCCTCTTGCTGGTTTGTCTTGTTGAAGAGTTGAAATACACCTGTGCTGATCACAAAGGATCCTAAGGGCACCTTAAAAAGGTTCTAATAAAATTGGGGGACCCTAAGTGTAGACATGATTGGGATTAAGTAATTCTAGGACCTAGGTATCTATTTGAACAACAATCTCCTCCTAATTACTTAAGTCCAATCACCCTTAAAGCTAAAGACATCACTTATCTTAGGGAAAAGATTTCTAAGGATATCTAGGTATAACCAAATCCTAAGGTAGGTCACACTAGATGTCTAATGCAAAAGGTGGATTCACCAAAATAAATGGTGAAGCCGGTTCAAGGAATCGGCAAGAGTGATGATCTGCAAAAGGAAATAGCACAGAATAATGCAGATAACAACACAAATATAAGAAAAACATATTAGCACAATAAAAAATTTATAAGCAAAGAAATTTGTCTGTGAAGGTCTTCAATAAGATATCTACATCATAGGCTATGTGACTCAAGGATCAGCAGCTGGAGGATCAGAAATCTTGGGATCTGCTGCTGGAGTTGAGTCCTTTGTAGATTCAGTCTTCCTAGCCTTCTTCCTTGCTCTTTCTTCTTTTCTTTCAGCTTTCCTCTTTGCTTTGCTCTGTCTTCTCTGCGCACTTTCCAATCTTTCAGACAGCATCTTGTTGTTGGCTTCAAGAGCAGCTATCTTCAGATTTGCTTCGGCAAGAGCAGCTTTGGTCATAGACAATTCTGTTTCAAGTCTTCCCATATCTCTTATCTGCAGCCTCTGATTATCAACAAGATTCTGTTGAATGTTATGAGTTGTCCCCAAGGATTCAGAAAGAGCCATAATACGCTCGTCTCTGTCAGCAAGGAGAGCTTTCAATTCTTTAACCAGAGTATTCTCCTCCTCCTGATTGGACTTACGTAGACGCTTAACCAGGTCTTTGTGAACATCCTTAACCAGGTCACCAACAGAAAGAGCCATATCACCAATATCAGCACGAGTGGCAGGCACTTGCTGATTTGTGAAATCGCCTTCACTAAACTTCAAATACTCATACAGACTGTTGACGATGGTCGGCTCGAAAATACTGGCAGACGACGGGAGCACTATTGAAGGGATAAAATCTTCATTATTCAGATCAGCATCTTCAATAAGCACATCATCAGTCATCATCTCATCATCAGAGGAGATCAAGATCGGCTGAGATGGAGAGGGAGGAACAGGAGCAGCAGGAATAAGTAAGAACCATTGAAGGGCAGCATCATCAGCAGATGAGAAGAAATCGGCAGGGACAAAAGTTGAGACAATGAGATCATCAGAATCATCGGCACGAAAGATCGGCAAAGGAAAAGCTGGATGAACTATAACGGCACGATCAGTCGGCAGCAGAAACATACCACCGTCTTCAAGTGAAAGGAAGGTAGCCAAGATTAAGTTCAAGTAAGCACGACCTTCAAGAATCATAGTCATTAACCCGGCATTCATCAGCCTTGAGGTATAGACTAGATGATCGGCACGCTGATGAGGATGGAATAATGGCAGAGTCATAGCCAAAGCGGCAGACTTGATTAAATAAAGAAGGCCACGAGGATTGGTATGCCTAACTTCAATGATGTCAGTCAGCAGATCATTGATCATCAAGCAGCTTCTCATCCATCCATTTGTAGTAATGCACACTTCAGTTGGAGAAGGACCGGGAAGGGTAGATTCACCTCTAATCTTTATCTGTCCTGGTCTAGATCGAATTGGGTCATAGACCACTTTCTTCTTAAGTCTAGAAATCCGAGGAGTCTTTCCCTTTGTACGAACAATGTCATCATCATTGAGAATCCAGGGAAGATAGATTGGACTATCACTGGTAGAACCTCCTGGAGAGAATTTATGCTTGGTTACATGAGGGTGGTCTTTGCCGAATGGGAGTGGACATTTGCCTAAGGTATACTTGAAGGATAACCTTGGATGAACAGTGAAGAGAGGCTGTCCAAATTTGTTGGAGGGGATAGATGCATTGGAAGTGTACCAGTTGGAGCACATCATATCCTTCCCATTGAGAAAATAATCATAGCTGGGTGGTGGAGAAGTATCAACAGCATCAGGATCAACAAAGGCTTGTTCTCCAACCACCATATAATCAGCAGGATCTATCTCATCGGCATGATTTACATCGGCACGAGCAGCAACAGGATCAGCTTCATCAGCATGATCTACATCGGCATGAGCAGCAGCAGGAGCCGGTAAGAGAGGGATGATAACGGACGGCAAGCTGAACAAAGGCTGATGAAGAATCTCTTCAAACTGTAGACTAGCAGCAATGTCAGCATCCATATTAGGAGTACTATCATCAGCACCTCCTCCCAACTCCACAACCTCCTTGATTCCAGTAGGAGGAACAATCTGTATTTCAGGGGTGACTGATATTAACTGAGTGTCTGTAGTTTTCTCAGTAAGATGAGTGTCAGCAGTTGTCTCATTAGTCACTTTTTCAGCAAGTTCTCCTCCTGAAACAGATACATCCAACTGTTGAGTGTCCATAGTTGTCTCAACTGGAGCAGGAAGGTCGGCAGATAGACCCATCAGAGGTTGAGTGTCTGAAGTTTGCTCAACATGAAATTCCACTATAGAATCACCGGAATGCTTTCCTTCAACACTACTATCACCCTCAAGTACAGATTCTGCATAGACTTCAGCAGTGGAAGCTTTAGCCATGACAGTTCTGATTGGCATTTTGTCACTATCTGTTGTAAGTGAAGTGGAAGGAGAGTCAGCAGCAGCTTTGTGAGCACAAACCAAATCACCAAGCAAATCAGCACCATCATCATTATTAGCATCAGAATCACTGTCAGCAGAGTCACCATCGGCAATAAAAGAATTATCAGCAGCATCTACATCATCGGCAGAATGAACATCGGCATCAGATAAAGTCTTGCTGCTGCTGGGAGAAGGAGCTTGAGCAGATGGATCGGCAAGATTTTCGGCAGCTAGGCGATCGGCATCTTGCTTCAGCAGAAATTCATTGGATTTGTCAATCAAGTCCATAGTGACTTTCTTGACTGATCTGAAGAAGTGAGCATTGAGAGGACTGTCAGCAGGAGCCTCGTCATCATTGTAGGTCAGAAGATCTTCATTATTCTCCATTCTGCCTATCTGATAAGGATCAAACTCTGTGAATTGAGAGAGCTGATTGAAAGTCCTGGCGTAGATAATCCATACATCCTGAACCATCATATCTTGTCTAATTCTGTCTTGAAAGAGATAGATCTGGTTCCAGGAAAGTGGTAGAAATTCAAAATACCGACCAAAATTGAGCTTTAGTTCAGCCTCTTTCAACTGCTTGAACTTTGATAGAGGTACAAACTTCTCTTTCCACATATCAGTCCGTCTGTCCAAACTCCTTTGATCAACATAATCAGCAGGATTTCCGGGAGTGACAGTGTCTTTCATCTCTTCATGAAACTGAAGAAGACGACGAATAAAGGGAGGCAGATGGTCAATCGGAAAGACCCATTTCTTGTTCAAGACCTTGTTGGTGAAGGACCAAGGATTCTTGTAGAAGGTGTGGAAGGTTGGGTTTCTGATTGGAGCGCATTTCCTAGGAGTCTGAGACTTGAGCTTCTCAATGACATCCTCAATACTTTTGCCATCGGCAAAGTCATCAGTGAATTCTTCATCAGGAATTTCAACCTTGACAGCAGGATCGGTAGATAGGGAAGCACCGGCAAGATGAGCAGGGGCAAACCTAATTAGCTTAGCTCTGGGATCAGCAGGAGGAATAGTGGAAGAAGGAACTTCATCGGCAAGCTTCACCTTCTTTGTCACCACTTGATCGGCAACCTTTATCAGTTTCCTTTTCTTTGGAGCACCAGGAGTAGAATCGGCAAGAATCCTATCTGTTGAAGTAGCAGGAGTAGAGACTGCTGCTGATTGAGAAGCAACTGAAGGAATGGTCTTTGCCTTTTTCTTCCTTTTAGAAACAACAGGTGCAGGAGCAACAGAAGGGGCATCGGCACTGGAAGCATTCTTTGAAATCCTTTTCCAATCCTTAGCATCAAAGAACTTCAACCTATTGAAAGGCAAGCTGGATGGAAAGCGATCGGCAGCCACTACATTGGCATTTCTCCTCAGAATCATACTTATCAACAGATAATGGCATCCTTTTCCAGGATTGGCCTTGTTCTTCAATCTGTCAGAAGCCCACTTATCAGCAGCCGTAGCGATAATCCTGAATATGTAGGCACACCAGTTGAACTCAATCTGCAGAACAATGGCGGCCATAGCTTCAAACTGCACATCAGTAATATTGCTGTGGGATCCAGATCGGCAAATGAGACATCTATCAACTATCTCAGCCAAAGCATAGTATCTTCGGGGATAGTGAATCTTCAGATGATTAGTGCCACTAAGCCTTGTGCCAGCACCTCTCATGATAATCCAAGCCTTATCCAGTTCCTGCTCATCAACTAGAGCACTCAACCCTTTATTCCCAAGATTGGGAAAAACTTCAGAGATAGAAGAGGGAGAAATAGAGATCTGCACGCCCAAAACAGTAGAATTGAAGGAGACGATAACGGAGGAGTCAGCACGAGAGCGGACAACAGAAGAGTTGGAGAAGAATTCTCTGACAAGATCCACAAATACTGAACTAACTCCTGATGGAGTGATGAACGAATCAAGCAAGGACCCAATAAGAAGATTCTTCAAGAAAACCCCGTCGGCTTCGTCGTTGAAGTAGTCGGAGTCAACATAGCCTCCGTAGATATCTTTTTCACCGGACATTGTCTGCAAAATTACTCAAATAACTCTCAATGTTAGAAATAAAGACAAATCAAACCATACATGATTAGAAATGAGCAGAGAATAAACACTTACCAGATTATGAATAGATGAACAAATAAAACGATGAACTGATAATCTGGAAATAGGAGAGATAGAGAGAATAGAGAGCAGAGAATAAAATGGCGGAGAAAAAGCTTAATGGAATTTTGAAAGGCGTTATATATGTTATGGGGGAGAGAGAGAATATGAGAGGGAAAGGGAGAGAAATAACTGTACCTATAGTCTCGGAGACCGTGCGCACGCAAAAATTAATGCGCACACAAATCGGTAAGGTGAACAGTTAAAAGTAAGAGGGAGAAAGGGTAAATTAGTCAAAAATAAAATAGAAGTGATGATGACCTGTTTACCTGCTGATGTATCGCATTAAATGGAATACATCTTGACACGATTTTGGATAAGAAAGGTACACACACGTGTCAGGGAGAAAGTGTGACCGATGTACCTTAGATTTGATTGCTTACGTCATGTGTCAGGAATCTTAACTTTTGCAGAGACGTGCTGATTTGATTTCATTAATCGGCAAGATAGCTTGAATCGGCAAAATGATTGAATCGGCAAGATATTGAATCGGCAAGATATATAGATAGAATCGGCAAGATGATTTTGACAAAATTTTCAATCGGCAAGATTTTGTCGGCATGTTCGTAGTCGGCAAGATAATTTGATGCTCTGCTGATTTGATCGGCAGACTAACACAAGTAGCAAAGTTAGCACAATTTTAACCATAAAAATCAATCATACCTAATTCACCTCTGAGGAATTCAAATCTTTTCTGATCCAAGGGCTTTGTTAGTATGTCTGCTCTTTGGAAATCGGTATGGACTTTGAGCAGCACAACATTCCCTTTTTCAACATGTTCCTTCAGGAAGTGGTATTTGATGTCTATGTGCTTGGTTTTGGAATGCATGACCGGATTGTTTGATACTGAAATTGCTGATTGGTTGTCACAATAGATGGGACAGATTTGAGATGGTACTTCATAGTCAACCAGCTGCTGCTTCATCCATAGAATCTGTGAACAGCAACTGCCGGCAGCTATGTACTCAGCTTCAGTAGTGGAAGTGGAAATTGATGCTTGCTTCTTACAGGACCAAGACACCAATCTATCACCAAGAAATTGGCAAGTTCCACTTGTACTCTTTCTGGTCACCCTACAAGCTGCAAAGTCTGCATCTGAATAACCTATAAGATTGAAAGATGAATCTCTTGCATACCATAATCCAAGGTTAGCAGTGCCACATAAATATTTAATAATACGTTTTACAGCCTGCAAATGGGATTCCCTAGGGTCAGCTTGAAACCTGGCACAAACACAAACAGCAAACATAATATCTGGTCTACTGGCAGTAAGATAGAGGAGTGAGCCTATCATACCTCGGTAGACAGTCATGTCTACTTTCTTACCAGACTCATCCTTATCTAAATGAATGTTAGTGCCCATCGGTGTGCTTTGAGAGTGAGCATTGTCAAAGCCAAACTTCTTGATAAGTTCTTTGGCATACTTGGCTTGACTGATGAATATTCCTTCATGGGTTTGTTTGACTTGCAGTCCAAGGAAATATGTTAGTTCACCCATCATGCTCATCTCGAACTTGCTCTGCATCAGTTTCTCAAATCTCTTGCAAAGGGATTCGTTAGTGGAACCAAAAATAATATCATCGACATAAATTTGAACAAACAATGAATGACCCTTATGCTTGGCAACAAATAAAGTAGTATCGATTTTACCTCGAGTGAAGCCTAAGCCATCGCTAAGTAAGAACTTAGAAAGGGTTTCATACCATGCTCTTGGAGCTTGCTTTAAGCCATAGAGTGCTTTCTTCAATCGGTAGACATGATCAGGCTTCTTGGAGTCCTCAAAACCTGGTGGTTGTTCAACATAGACTAGTTCTTGGAGTTCTCCATTCAGGAAGGCACTTTTCACGTCCATTTGATATAGCTTGAATTCCTTGAAGGCAGCGTAGGCTAAGAAAAGTCTTATAGCTTCCAATCTTGCAACAAGAGCAAATGTCTCATCGTAGTCGATTCCTTCCTCTTGACGGTAGCCTTTAGCAACTAACCTTGCTTTGTTTCTAATGATTTTCCCAGCTTCATCCAATTTGTTCCTGTAAACCCACTTAGTGCCAATAACTTGCTGAGAAGTTGGTCTTGGCACAAGTTCCCATACTTTGCATCTTTCAAACTGATTCAGTTCCTCTTGCATGGCTTCAACCCAACCAGGATCGGCAAGAGCTTCTTCAGTCTTCTTTGGTTCTATATCGGAGACCATAGCAGATGAGAAAAGGCTTTCGCAAATGCTCTACTAAGGTTCCTAGTTAATCTGGGACCAAAGACATCACCAATCACATTTTCTAATGGATGATCACGAACAGTTCTGACTTCTCTCGGCACATCTTGTCTTACTGATTCTTGTTGTAAGGATTCTAGAGGAGGATCAAGATCAGCAGAAGGTGTAGGAGAAGAACTTTGAGTGAGAGGTGGATGAAAGCTTGGAGGAATAGGTCTTATAACAGAAATTGGTTGAGGGCTAGATCTGTCTTCAGGATGATCAGCAGAGTTTGCATCGGCAAACGGATTATGAAATTCATCAGCAGGTTCTGGTTCTGCTGATGAAGGAAAATACGGAGCATCTGCTGATTCTTCTGCTGAAATGACTGGATCAGCAGCTGGTACTTGATCTGCAGGATTAGTATTACTGGATTCACCTGTCTCATGAGCACTAGACACATTAGTACTATTTGGAGCCTTGTCAGACTCTAACAAATCAAATTCATCAAAGGTTACATGAACAGATTCAACAATTTTCAAAAGTTTCTTATTGAAAACTCGAAAGGCCTTACTGTGTTTAGCGTATCCAACAAAGATTCCTTCATCGGCTTTCTCATCAAATTTACCTCTGTGCTCTTTTCCATTGTATAGCACGTAACATTTGCAGCCGAATATCTTGAAGAATCCAATGTTGGGAATTGTGCCTCTCCAGAGTTCATAAGGAGTCTTGTTAAGGAATTTGTTGATTAGAGATCTGTTCTGGGTGAAGCAGGCTGTATTGATTGCTTCAGCCCAAAAGTACTTCGGCAGCCTGGCTTCGGCAATCATGGTCTTACCAGCTTCAATGAGAGTTCTGTTCTTCCTCTCAACAACACCATTTTGTTGTGGTGTACCGGCAGCTGAGAAGTTGTGGTCTATACCATGATCATCACAGTACTGAGCAATACCATTGTTCTCGAATTCAGTATCGTTGTCTGATCTCATACTGATGATATCGCTTTCTTTCTGAGTTTGTAGTAGTCTGAATAACTTGGTGGCAACAGCATATGTGTCATCTTTGTGACTGAAAGTTTCCACCCAAGTATATCTAGAGAAATCATCTACTACAACCAAGGTGTATCTACTTCCCCCGATACTTGCTGTAGATGTGGGGCCAAATAGATCCATATGTAGCAATTGGAGGCACTTAGAAGTTGACATGCAGGGCTTGCTTCGGAAAGATGACTTATGTTGTTTTCCAAGCTGGCAGGCCTTGCATTTCTTTGCTTGATCAGCAGACACTTGAGGCAGACCGGTAACAAGATTTGAACCGGCAAGCTTGGATAGATATTTGAAGTTCAAGTGACTGAGTCTCTTGTGCCATAGCCATGAGTTCTCACTGATGTTCTTAGCTACAAAACAAACATTAGCAACACCAGTAATAGCACTTAAGTCTACTGCATAAATGTTACCTTTACGTTTGGCAGTGAGAAGAGTTTCATTGGAAGCAATGTCTTTCACATAGCAACTGGAAGTAGTAAATACGCATTGCATTCCTTTATCACAGAATTGTGATATTGATAGAAGGTTATGTTTCAGACCATCCACTAGAGAGACCTTCTGTACAGTAACTGCACCTCTCTTGATGGTACCTATACCGACGATTTTTCCTCTGGCATTATCACCAAACACTACTGGGGGACCTGATGCTTCAATAATGTCGGCAAGAAGATCTGCAAATCCTGTCATATGTCTTGAGCAGCCACTATCTAGAATCCACAAATCCTTGCTTGCACCGGTTGAGGCCATGAAGCATTCCTGAAATAAAACGGTATGCTTATGGTCCCCCTTATTCAAGGGTCCGAGGGTTAGTTCCTCTTTGGCAACCACATCTGGCCACCACTTGAGGATGAAACCTCAGTGGGTCCAGATAGGTGCTTCAAGAGGCATTCATGAGCCTTGTGACCATAATCAAAACAATTAGAACATCTCACTTGACTGATAGGCTGTGGAGTCGGTAGAATATCATTCTGTTTAGTCGGTGCATCGGCAGAACTAGGGAATTGAGCAGGCACAAACTTAGTATGTTTAAAGGTGCCAGTGTTGCCTTTCTTTCCATTCTGTTTACCTTTGGCAGTTACCTTTTTAGGCACTTGTCCATCGGCAGCAGAGGAGGTCAGATCGGCAGCACTTGCTCTGCTGATGTATTCACCAAGAATACCGTTATCGGCAGACTCAGTATCAGCAACCTTAACATATCTTTGTTTGTGCTTATCATTCCTTTTGTTCTGGTTCTTAGGATACTTCATTGCCACAGCACTGTATATTGGCTTAGCATCCTTATGCACTGAGTTAACAGGACTACATTCAACTTTCTCATCCTTTTTCTCGGTAGCACAAGTTTCAGTAGAGCTACTGCTGCTGGAATCAAATCCTAACCCAGATTGGTCCTTATATGACATTTGGGTCTGTAGGATTGTTTCAACAGCAACTCTAGATTTTGTGTAAGAATCAACAATCCTTGAGAGATGATTGTTTCTTTTCACAAGATCTTCGATCTGAGCTATCAATACTGCTACTTGGCATTTGAGATCCAGGTTTTATTTCTTTAAAGAAGTAGACTCAAGCTCGTGTCTTTTGAGAACTGAAAGTTCAGACATAAGCGAGCTATTCTCGTTAGAAATTCTTTTGAAATCAGCAGCCATCACTTTATGAACGCTACTCAGCTTCTCATGATCGATAAAAAGTTCATCCATTGTCTCTATCATTTCAGCTTTGGATATTTCAGGACAAGGATCAGCTAAAATTTTAGGAGCAGAGGCAATGGGTCCAGGAGAGAAGTCAGGTAGGGAAGAGATGGGTTTTGATATGTTTTTGGCAATGCTAGATTGTTCATTGAATAATAGTTTTCTGGTCATCGGTAAGGATTTTGATTTGATGGTGGTAAATTGAGAAGAGTTACACTGGCCATAGAGTGAGGTTCCCACTTGGTGTACTTTGTATCCATATGGGTTTTCAGCTTTGACACTTATTTCTTTGAAGTGTGGTTGAGGTCTTCCAGCAGATTCTTCTTTGACTGGAGTTCTTGGTGGAGATGGATCTCGGTAGACTGGAGTCGGCAAGGATGATACATCGGCATCTTCCAAATCTAGGGCGACAAAACTTACATCGGCATCTTCATCTTCATCGGCATCTTCATCGGAATCAGTTTCACACCAAACCGGCAAGGCCTTTTCTGTGCTTTCATCGGCAACAAAGCTTCTAGACTTAGGATGTCTCTGGTTGAATGATTTCCTCATGTATTCATATTTTGGTTGAGGACATTTAGAAGCAAAGTGACCAGGTTTTCTGCAGTTGAAGCAGACCAGATCACCTTTGTTGTTCTTTCCATCGGTAGCACTAGTAGAGGGTTTATTGTAGCTTGCTGGTTTCTGAAATGGTGGTGTGAAGGATTTTGGTTGCTGGTAGTTTCCTTTCTGCATCCTTTTGAAGTCTTTAAACCTTTTGTAGTTCCTAGCGAAGGCGGCAAATTCGTCTTCTTCCATAGGTTTTTCTGAGGTTATTTCATGGGTATTGGAACTGCAGGATGTTTGAGGTGGATCTATAGGAGGGAATTTGTTTGAAGGAAAGGATATCTGTGACTGAGCTGATAGAGACAAGTTTTTGAAATTTTTGTCGAGAACGTTAAGTTTTTGCAGTTCTCTCTCATACAGAAATAGACTAGACACAAGATTCTGAATAGAAGTCTTGTTTAAGTCTCTCACTTCTCTAACAGCGGTGACCTTAGTATGATACTCATTTCCCAAAGAACTTACAAAACGAATATTAAGATCTTTCATAGTATAAACTTTACCTAATGAAGCACATAAATTACTTACCTCGCAAAATCTGTCGTAGGCACTCCTTAGTGATTCACCATCTTGTTTCTTGAAGGATTCAAACTCAGCAATGCAGTCGTAGAGTCTGTTGTCCTTCACCTGCTCGTCACCTTCAAAGTATGCAAGGAGCTTGTTCCAGCATTCTTGAGCCGTGGAGCACAAGTCAATAAGTTTGTATTGCTTGTCATCCAATCCACATGAGATAATGTGGCATGCTTTTCCATCTAGGGCAGCAGAAAGTTTGTCGTCGTCGGTCCATTCCTCTCTGGGTTTCTCAATCAAAGTTTCATCAATCTGAACATGGGTTTCCTGTTCAGTTTCTCGATCAGCATGTTGTGTCAGCGGAGTGGAGGGAATAGGTCTGTAGGTGGTTGAAACTTTTAACGGAATGATTGGACCACCTTCTATGACCTTCATCAACCGGTCATCGATTGAGTTCATATACTTTATCATACGAGATTTCCAGACACCAAATTCGTTGACATTCAACAACGGAATGGTGGTGATGTTGAATGACTGCATGATTTTTCCTGCCATGGTATCGGCAAACAAGCTGCAAAGCTTGGAAATTTCTTTCAAAATTCCAAGCTCTGATACCAATTGTTAGGCCCAATTGGTAGGAAAATAGGCTAGAGGGGGGGGTGAATAGCCTTTTTAAAACTTTTTCAAAGAAACACTTTTATAAATGCAAAGTCACTTATCAGATTGCAAACTATTATCAGTAAGCGCAGCGGAGAAGATATGACTTGTTTTAACTCACACAAAATCAGTTTATAAAAAGGTTTTGAGAGCTTGGTTTAAACACAAAGTAGTTTCTAAAAGTTCAATGCAGTTTCAAGAGATTGGTCAATGGAAATGATGATGAGTCAGCAAGAACAGTAATGATTTGCCGGTGATAGAGTTCCAACCGGCAAGGACAGTAAGTAACAGAGGACACAGAGATTTGGAGAGGTTCACAGTGTAAATACTGCTACGTCCTCTACCAAGTTTGGTCAGAACTTGGATTTGGGTTAAGAGCACTATTAAATATCCCTAGTCTATTACAAGAGCGGCTTTGCCGGATACAAAGACTAAATTCTAGAGATAGTTTAATGAATCGTAAAGCAAATATCTGACCAAGTGTATTTGAGCGGCAAGTTCAAAAGAACTTATCTCACTCAGGTGGGTGTGTGAAAACTCAGACAACGTATTCCTTAAAATAATCTAGTTCGGGAATACTAACAGTGTTGTAGAGTTTGTGCACAAGTGTATGTCCTATTAAATGATCTAATGATTATCTGGACAAGGAATGTTTGAGCTTCAATGAATGCTGCAAACAACCAACTCTCTTCAATGCACTAAAATCACCAACCTTCTTCAATGCACTGAGTCCTCTATATATAGGAGGAGTTAATGTCTTAGCTTGTTGAAGAAGGATAACATTTGAATTTCCAGCTGGGTAGGTGAGGAGCATTTAATGCAGTATCCTTGGCATTAATGGCGAAGATACGCGTGCCTTAAAAGTCTGATGGGTAAAGACCCCTTTGTCTCAACCGGTTACCTGCAAAAGCAAGTAGAGACAGAGTATAGCTAAAAGTAGCTATGTGTCAGACGGCGTAGAAATCATTACAGAGTAGGTAAACTACTTTATAATAAAACAGTATAGAGACAATCAGCAAGGTTGACTTTAATGAAATGATGTCACCTGACTGACAGTGCAGACTGTCTATTATATCGGCATGTTGTTGATCGGCAACTTGTGTATCAAGTTGATCGGCATGGAGTTGATCGGCAATTTTGTTAACTGATCTGCTGATTTGCTTCCTCTTGCTGGTTTGTCTTGTTGAAGAGTTGAAATACACCTGTGCTGATCACAAAGGATCCTAAGGGCACCTTAAAAAGGTTCTAATAAAATTGGGGGACCCTAAGTGTAGACATGATTGGGATTAAGTAATTCTAGGACCTAGGTATCTATTTGAACAACATTCACCGATCACAAAAGTTTGAAATACCTTTTCTCCCAGAAAGAGTTGAACAACCGACAGCGCCGATGGATGGAATTATTGAAAGATTATGATTGTACGATTTCTTATCATCCGGGGAAGGCGAATGTGGTAGCCGATGCGATTAGTAGAAAGTTTTATGTGGCTTCGATGATGGTTCGTGAATGGAAAATGCTTGAGGATGTTCGAGATTGGTCTCCTCGTGAATCGAGACATGGGGCTATTTTTGCGAATATTAGGGTATCTCCGACCCTAATTCAAAGGATAAAGGAAGCTCAGAAAGAGGATCCCGAGTTGGTGAAAATAATGGGTAAACTAAAGGAAAAGAACTTCGAGGATTTTTCATTGAGCTCAAGTGGAGTGTTGACTTGCCGTGGTCGTTTGTGTGTTCCGGATGTTGATGGAATTAAACAGAGAGTTCTTGATGAGGGTCACAAATCGAGGTATACTATTCATCCGGGCAGTACGAAGATGTATCAGGATTTGAAGCAACAATTTTGGTGGATTAATATGAAAAGGGAAATAGCCGAGTATGTATCGAGGTGTTTAACGTGTCAGCAGGTCAAAGCCGAGCATCAGAGACCCGCGGGAATACTTCAGCCGTTAGATATTCCCGAGTGGAAATGGGAGCATGTGACTATGGATTTCGTTACGGGACTACCTCGTACCCGTAGGAAGTTTGACAGTGTTTGGGTAATAGTGGATAGATTGACCAAGAGTGCCCATTTCTTGCCTATTGACATCAGATATTCGATGGAGAAGCTTGCGACCCTTTATATCGATGAGATTGTTAGATTGCATGGAGTTCCGGTTAGCATTGTGTCAGATCGAGACCCGAGGTTTACTTCTAGATTCTGGAAGGCGTTTCAAGAAGCTTTGGGTACAGATTTGCGATTCAGTACAGCTTTTCATCCTCAGACAGACGGTCAATCCGAGAGGACTATTCAGATTTTGGAGGATATGTTGCGAGTTTGTGCGATAGACTTTTCTGATTCTTGGGATTCGCACCTACCGTTAGTGGAATTCTCTTACAACAACAGTTATCAGGCTAGTATCGAGATGGCACCATTTGAGGCCTTGTATGGAAGAAAATGTAGATCGCCTATTTGTTGGGATGGGGTTGGTGAAGCGAAAGTTTTGGGTATTGATTTCTTCGGGATTCGGTTGAGAAAGTCAAAGTTATCCGGGATAGATTGAAGACAGCCCAGAGTCGACATAAGAGCTATGCAGATAACCGAAGGCGAGATCTTAGTTTTCAGACCGGTGATTTGGTATTCTTGAAGGTATCTCCGAAGGTGGGTATCCGTCGTTTTGGGAAGAAAGGCAAGTTGGCTCCGAGGTTTATTGGTCCGTTTGAGATTTTGGGAAAGGTTGGACTTCTAGCGTATCGTCTTGCGTTACCGCCATCTTTGGACCGGTTGCACAACGTGTTCCACGTTTCTATGCTTCGGAAGTATGTTCATGATCCGTCGCACGTGTTACCGAGGATACCGGAGGATATTGAGCCCGATATGACTTATGAGGAACGACCGGTTCGGATCCTAGATTCTAAAGTCCAAGAGTTGAGGAGCAAAAGCATTGCGTTGGTTAGAGTCCTTTGGAGGAATCATAATATCGAGGAGTCGACGTGGGAGCTTCGTGGTGAGATCGAGAGGAAATTTCCGTGGCTTTTTGTTTAAGGTGAGTCTCGTTAAAATTCGGGTCGAATTTTCTTTAAGGGGGAGTGAATGTCACGACCCGAAATCTAGGCTCTATTTTATTAGTAATTAAATGATTTTTATTTAATTATTTGCTTATTTATTTATTTAAATTATTATTTACTTAAATAATTATGTGTTATAATAATTGTGCCTAGCATTTTATTCGAGTTATTTGGGCTAATGTGGAAGTGTCGAGTCTTAATTGTTAGTCGGGAGTGTAGTATTTGTGTGTAGTGTGAGAGAGGGGGCCTAAGTGTAAATGTTTGAATTATTTCCCCTACCTCCCTACTTCCCTCACCTCCCTCACTTTTTCCCTCAACCTCACCATTCTCCCTGGAAATCTCTCTCTCTCTCTCCAAGCTTTTGGGTAAGTTTCTTCTCCTCACTTCTCTCTTCATTTACTCCTTCTTCCTCTCATTATCATTCATTTCTTAAAACTTGAACATTGTTTAGATCGTCGTTAGGATCGCGTAGAATCAAAAAGAATCGAAATCCATCAACTTTGAGAATTTCCAAGTAAGTTACTTTTCCCCCATTTTAATGCTAAAATGTTCATATCGTGTTCATATAATGCTTTTGTTGTTATATTGGAAGTTTGGATGAGTTTCCAATTTATTTGGAATTTATTTGGGTTTTTTGGTCAAAAATGGTGATTTATGAATGTTGGGGTTTGATTCTTGATTTTGGGTTGTTGAATGTTGTTGTATGAGTCTCTTTAGGCTTATGAGTTGTTTTGGTACATTTATATACCAGTTGGAATGTTTGATTTTGGTACATTTATATACCAGTTGGATACATTCTTTTGGGGAAGGTTGTATAGGTGGGTTTACATTATATAAATGTGTAACCTTTTGGGGTATTTGTACCAAACATTGACGTCATTAGGATTTGTGTATTTTGTAACTTTGGTGTATGGACTTATGGAGTTTGTACTAGTTTTACCTTGTTGTTCAAAATGGTTTGTGAACTTTGGATCATCACCTTTTGGTATCAAATGAAATTTTTAACTTCGGTATTTGTGAGTTTTGGTTTTAGAGTCGACGTCCAGATCGCGGTCCCGGGGCCCGCGGGGTCCGGGGTCGCGACAAGTATCTCTAGAGGTTGAAATAAACATGCGAGTCTTTAATGTTCAGCTTTAATCTGTTGATAAGTCAAACACTTTATTACATAATCCGCTATTTCCCGTTTCATATTATTCCACTAAAAATATTGTTTCAAATTTTGATACATCTTGGTACTCTCGGGATGAATACTATACTTGAACTCGTGATCCTCATCAAGAACTTGGCGTTTAATTTCATCAATATCTGGTACACATAGCCGCCCTCTATAAGTTAATATTCCTTCAAGATTAAAGGAGAGATCTTCAAATTTTCTATCTTGGTTTTATCCACTATCTTTCTCAACTCGAGGTCATCCTTCTGAGCATCCTTTATCTGTTGAATTAAAGTTGGCAATACTCTATTATTCGCAAACATAACTCCATGTCTCGATTCATGTGAACACAAATCTCGTGCATCCTCTAACATCTTCCATTCTCGGGTCATCCTCGAAACTATGTAAGATTTCTGATTAATAGTATTTGCGACCACGTTTGCCTTGCCCAGATGATAAGAGATGGTACAATCATAATCCTTCACAAGTTCCATCCATCTACACTGTCGGTTGTGCAACTCTTTCTAGAAGAAAAGATATCTCAACTCTTATGATTTGTAAAAATCTCAAACATTGTTTCATAAAGACAATATTTCCACTTATGTAACGCAAAAACAATCGCAACAAGTTCCATGTCAGGGGTCGGCTAGTTCTATTCGCAAGGAGTTAACTTCCTCGAAGCATCACTGTAAATAACTATCATTCCCATTAGGTAACGCAAGAATAAGTACAATGGTCAATCTTTTCTTTAATTCCTCAAAACTGACTTGACATTTTTCATCCCACATATATGGTACCTTCTTTTAAGTCCACTGAGTGAATGGTATAGCAATCTTGAAAAATCCCTCAATAAACCTTCGATAATACTCCGCTAAACCCAAAAAAATTTCGCAAATAACTGCTTCCATAGGAGCCCAGACAAAACCATTCGCAAATATTGTTCATGTTCATCTCGAGATTTAGAATAAACAAGGATATTACCGTTACCTGATTTAGCTTCCTGTAGTCAATGCATAGTCTCAAAGACCCATCCTTTCTTCTTTACAAACAACACAGGAGCTCCTTACAGTGATACACTGAGTTGGATAAAACCACTTTCAAGTAACTCTTGCAATTGAACTTTCAACTTTTTCAATTCAGCTGGAGCCATTCTGTAAGGTGATTCAGATATCGGAGTTGTACCTGGAAGTAAGTCAATATAGAACTCGATTTCCCTATCGGGAGGCATAGAATACTCGGTTGAAAATATATCAGGAAACTCTATAATAATAGGCACATCCTCTATTTCAGGCACCCTTTTTAGCAGTATCGAGAAGACTGGCCAAGAATCCCACACAACCATGGTGTAACAATTTTCTAGCTTTCATATAAAAAATAATACCAATCCCCCTACCCAAAGGAGCAGCCTCAAAAGTAAATTCAGGCACATCAGGAATAGAGAATGTGACAATCTTTTTATAACAATCAACCGAAGCATGGTATTTATTCAACCAATCCATTCCCAAGATAATATCAAAATCTTGTAATGGCAAAACAACTAAATCAGCAAATAAAACATGCTCCCAAATATGCACATCACAAATACGCAACACTCTATCAGTTGCCAAACACTTCCCATAGGGGTGAACACCTCTAATACATAAGATAGAAACTCAGGAGACAAATGCAATCGAGTAGAAAAATGCACAGACACATAAGAATGCGACGAGCCAGGGTCTATAAGTGTACGTGCCCTCAAACTAGACACAGAAATAATACCTCCTATCACATTAGAAGAATCTGAAGCCTGTTGTTGAGTGCTAGCAAAAGCACAACTCTGCACCTTAGGCTTTCCCGAAGCATCCCTCTGAAAATGATCAAACTAACCACAATTCAAGCACTTACCCAACTTCTTCTACTTTGATTTCCTGAAGTGTTACCTTGATTGTTGGCAATTGATTGCTCCTGAGGTTGTCCTTTGTTTTGTAATGATATTCCCTGACCTCCTCGATTGTCACCGTACTGTGGTTAAGGTCTTCCTTGCCTTTCCGCACCTGATAGTTCAACTTTCCTCTTATGTTCTTCAATATGGTGATCCACTTGATAAACTTTATCAACTGTATCTTGAACATCCTGTAACTTGGGAAATACTAGTTGACTTCGGATCACAGTTCTCAATCCCTTCACAAATTTCATTGCCTTTCTCTCCTCAGTTGTAACTAGATGAGTACAGTACCTGGATAACTCTGTGAATTTAGATGTATATTGAGCCACGGACATAACATTTTGCTCTAAGTTGAGAAACTCCATTTCTTTCTTGTGTTGATCCACCCGAGGAATAAAATGTTCCTTGAACTTCTTTTAGAAAATTTTCCCAAGTATAGGGTACATGAGTCTCATCCCAACAAGTTTTCAAGCTTTCCAGCAATACTCAGCAGCTCCACTCAGTTTATAAGTAACAAACCTGATTTGACCTTCATCAAAACATCTCAGAACATCAAAGATCTTTTCCATCTATTCAATCCACCTTTCCATTTTAGCTACATCGGGTTCTCCATCATAGCCTATTGGTTTCATCTTTAAAAATCGTTCTAATCCATATCTCGGAGGTACTTGATCTTCTCCTTGTCTTTAATCATTAAGAGTTTTCATGGCTGCTTCAAACATTCCCTTGCCTTGAAGGCCCTGACTGATCTCTTTCTGTCCCAACCATTTTCAATAAGTACCTGCATAAGACTCTCAACGTCACTCACTCTATACACAACTACCCTCCTAGGTCACTTAGTCATTCTAGACCATCTACAACCTAGCTCTGATACCAACTATCGCGCCCCAGACCCGTGGTCCTAGTTGGCCCCATGCTCGGGACACGATTGGAAGATGTCATAAAACACTTTTAAAAAAAAATCGAAATGTACTTTCATAAAGTTTAACAAAATCCACACTCGAAGTTCAAAGACTTCATTTAACTTTCAAACAAACTCTTTCACAAACGAAAGTACTTAGCCCGAAGGCTTACAAACTTTTATACACATGTACAATTACCACACTTTAACAAAACAGGTGATACACAGATAAAGTCTCGGGTACACTACCCCAAAGGTTATACATTTATATAATGTAACCTTTAAACCACACTTACTTTCCAAAATGGATTATCAACCCGACGTCCTCCCTTGTGAAGTGACCTATCCCCTTGGCTCGCCTTTATCTAAAACAGTAAACAAATAAGGGGTGAGAATGATCTCAGTAAGCTACTAAAATGCAACTACGTTTCATGCTAAAATGATAAGCATAAAGAACAATGTCATAAGCATCACATAGCACATAGTATGAGAGATAAAACCAACTCATATACCACAAATACCATAAATGCCACACTCAGGTGGATACCAAGCCAAGGTTTACCCAATAAACATAACTGTCTGAGAATACCATCTGAGAAAACTAACTGAGAAAACCATCTGAGCAGCATAAATAGCTGAAGCCGGGATCCCGAAAACCAAACCATAACCATAAGAACCAAAGTAACAACGGGGGGAATATGACACAAAGTCATAACCCAAATGCTCACACGAGGGAGCTAGTTCATCCCATCCAAGGCCAATTTGGACTGGGGAAACAGAAAAGGCAACAGTGGAAAACCTTATAGTGAACTTGGCTTGTGTGCCACTATAATTCTCTCACCGCCTGACACAAGGTACCAATGGGAAACCTTATAGTGAACATAACTTGTACCACTATAATTCTCCCACCGCCTGACATAAGGTACCAATGGAAAACCTTATAGTGAACATAACTTGTACCACTATAATTCTCCCACCGCCTGACACAAAGTACCAATAGAAAACCTTATAGTGAACATAACGTGTACCACTATAATTCTCCCACCGCCTGACACAAGGTACCAATGGAAAACCTTATAGTGAACATAACTTGTACCACTATAATTCTCCCACCGCCTGACTCCACAACAAGACCAGCTGGAATTTCCACAAGGAGCACAATAATGAATACTTGCTAAACAACAACAACCGGGGAAATGATTCTACAATAAGGAATCAAGCCAAACACATCACAAAGATGAACCAATCCAAACCACATCAAAAGATGTTCAACAATACCCCATGTAACCCTTATTCATATTCCATAACACATTTGTTCACAAAGGAACCAATTTCAAACACTAGGGTGTTCCACAACAACCCTCTAGGTACTCTAGGATATCACCTAAGACCTAGACCAAGATTGAACTCTAATTCACTTGGATTTAAACAACTCAAACTTTTCAGCAGCCCTGGGCGGTCGCCCACACCAGACTGTGCGGCCGCCCAAAATGCCCTGATCCAAGACAAAAAACCTTCCAGATAAGTGTACGGCCGCACGCCCTATTTGGGCGGCCGCCCAACACACCTCACATGCCAAAACTTGAATAAATTATACTTCCTCTATTCCACCGTCCCAAACGTAGGAGTATACTTTCACTAGCATTTTAACAATACTAACAATACCCAGGAGTGCAATACATGCCCAAAACTTTACTTTCAAGTTACCGTCCCACAAATAATAGAATAGTTTTTTTTATTCCATTTAAATATTTTACCGTCCCAAAAGTATAAGTATAATTTTCTAATATACTCATATACTCCTTTAGGGATACTTTCATTCATTTTCCCGTACCACAAATAATGGTATAATTTTTTCTAGTAACATTTAAATTAAGTTAATATTTCACCGTCCCTCAAATAGGAGTATACTTTTTAACACTTATTAATTCACAGGACACACAAACATACTTAAACCATACTTTTCCTTTTCTTTACCCAGCTTACTACATACTCCCATTGTCCCAAAATTACAAGTATCACAAAAATCATTCAAATCACAAAATTAACAAGTACAAGTATCAAGTATAACATATATGACCATTTCAACATTTAAAGGGGAATTAGTAACTTACCTATTTCCGGAAAAAGTATCGCAGAAATAATATTTGATCGGGTAGAAATGACCTACTCAACGCCCTGATCATTTTTATATAATTAGTTTTTAAAACGGAGTAGTAAATAAAAAGAAATAAAATCAAAATGAAATGAACTTACCCTTTTCTTTCTTGAACGAGAGAAAAACCAGTTAGAGAAATATGTATGAAACGCAGAGGGAGATGGGTAAGGATAAGTATATAAAGATTTTTATAAAATTTTCACTTTGGTCCTTCTACTTTCAAGTTGAACAATTAAGCCCCTATACTTTAAATTCCATTAAGGACCCTAAGGTTTCAACTAATTCATTTAACTCCTTTAACCATTATTACTATTAACCAAATAAATAACACAATTAATCATACAATATGTGCAAGTCATAAAATTTGATGCAACACATAAAATGCACACATAATTTCAAATTAAAATCCCTAAAAATATAAAATAAATTGGGATAGGTTTTTGGGGTCGTTACATTATGGACTTTCAACTTTGCATGTTCTATATTTAATATGTTATGGACAAGTTTTATGTTTGGTGTTTTCCCTAATTCCCACTTTTTCATGACACAAATGATAGATCTTTTGTGGGTGTACACCATATTTCCTGTTCTGACTACTTTTGAGTTCATCTTGCATAACTTGTTTGAACATCATAAAATGCTCCTAAAATCAATAAACAATTCATGGTTTATTCTTAACATGTTATGAAGAAGTACTCACCATTTATCCCCATATTGCATGAATTTTGAGACAGGTACATCAAAGAAAATGGACAACAGTCCATAAACTGGACATAGACTTGGACGTGGACGTTTATTTTTACATAGGATTTGTCTCCCATTTGTTCACCATTGTACATAATAATCCCCCACCCCTGTGTGATTTCCTGTACTTTATATGAATGCTCAAAAGGCATTTTCAAAATCAAGTGAGAGTTCACACAAACCGACTCTTATTTGTGAGTTTAAGCAAACATACCTAGAATAGGAAGACTCTTTTGTATATTAATCACCACTTTTGTTAAGGCATAAAAACAAGGCATAAAATGAACTTAAGAGGCATGCATGCTAGAGACCATCACGGGTGAGGAGAGTTCCTAAACCCTTCTCTTCTCGTAACTTAGCCCCTGAACCCACTTTCTCTAAACAAAAGGTTTTATCTTCGTTTTTCCTAAAATAAAGCGAGGTGGCGACTCTTGCAATGTTTAAAACTTTGAGAGGAAACCAATTGTGTGAACCCGAGCGCGGATTTAAAAGGTTCGAGCACGGGCTCTCACAGTTCCTGTCTTTCTTCCTTTTCCTATTCTCTAAGACTTCCCTCATAATCTCATCATAAGTCACAACATAACAAGAATTGTCAATTTCATTTATAACATTAGGGTCCTCATTCTCATTTGGACTTGAATGAGTGACCTCTTCAAACTCTCCTAACTCTATTACATTATGTAGACACCCCCGCCTTGGACCGCTCACCCCGATTGCACATTTGATTTTGTGTTTCTCCTTATTTTAAGTGTTTCTCGTTAGTTTCTGTTACTTCCGTTAAGTTTAGAGAATAAACTGAATAACAGTGCTGACTTTCCAGTCCATTCTGTTAAAAAGACCATCTCCAAGGCGCGCGCCTCCACCCTTTGGGGTCAGAAGCGCGCGCATCCCGCCACCAAGGCAGGAGGCGCGCGCACCTGGGCGTCTGTTACAGATTTCTGTCCAAGAATCCCTCCCTTGCTCCTTTTAACAGGATTTTCCCGGGAAACTGATCTTTGTGACTTGGTTTTGGCACAAAAAACACATCTTTTTTACCTATAAAAACCCCTCTTCACCTCCATTTCAAAGGAATCTCTTTTTAGAACATAAGAAAACTATACAAAATCACTTTAAAAGTATTTTCAAGGCATTTTCCTAAGAAGAACTTGGAGTCATTTTGAAGGATAGGTAAACAAGACTTTTCTTTCTCTCTTATCTACTTCATCTCTCTTCTTCTCTTTTTATTTCATCAAAAGTGCAATCACCCAAACATTTTGGGACATGACACCAAAGACTACTTCACTTCATTGAAGCTAGTCAATGAGTTATCTCCCTACATTCCAAAAACCCTTTTAAAACCCCCTTTTATTATAGTCAATAATAGGAAGAACATTATTTTATTTATGTAGACTTTGATCAAGCAAGACCAATATTAGTTGGGCGGGATGGGTGTTTAAGTACTTCCCATCTCGTAACCTACCCCCCGATCCTCATAACAAGAATCTCTATTTTCGTAATCAAACTTAGGCTAAATATTAGGTTTTTCTTATGTTCCTCTAAAACATAGGTGGCGAATCTTACAAATTAAAATACAGAATAGACATCCTAGGGTAACTCGCGCGCTCTAGCCAATCCGTGGCCTCCCGGGGTATCTACAATGGCGACACCGCTGGGGACGTTTGAGGGTTAAACTTGCGTTTCTAATCAAAGTCTACATTTTTCTGGGCATTCTGGTTCCTGATGGAGGAAGCGTGCGCCTCTGGCCTTCTTGGCCTAAGGCGCTCGCGACCCACATCAAGGACCAGAGTCGCCCGCTTCTTAATAGTCTTCCTATTTTTCTTATTTCTTCTACACTAATCATTTCTGCAGGGTTCCAATAGACATTCAGGACCAGGGCAATCCCCTGAGTCCAAAGTCTGACAATCTGACAGGTTTGCCCAAAAGCGGGCGCCTCCAATACACTCTGCGCCAGGCGCGCGCGTCCCACAACACAGGCCAGAAGCGCGCGCTTCTGGGTGGTTTTCCAGAACAGGAACAGTTTCAGAACAGGGCAGAATGATGGGGGATGTGGGCACAGTTGCCTGCATCATGGACTAATTTGGACCTTTGGACTGTTTTACTTTCGTGTTTTGTTTTATCGGTCACACGGGTGAATCAAGAGTTGTAAATTATGTGCTTATTTGCTTTTCTTTCATAAAAAAAATGTTTTGTCACATGTTGGACCTCACACTACATGCACAAATTCTTATAAATTGCTCACTATCGAGTCGCACAAGTTCATAACCCCAAACCCATCGAGGCCCGTCCTAGAGAGTTTCAAGCTCCTCCCGACCATGACTCTCTCGAAGCGGTAAACCTCAGCCCGTGGCGTAGTTCATGACTACATGCCGAGGTGACCTTTAAGTGTCTCATTAGCCGAGCACAAGCCAACACAATTCTAGTTAGGCTCTAACACTCCGTGACTAAGTCGGTTTTCATGTGTCGAGATTTCTCTAAACTAATGTCTTCAAAACATACATGCCAAGTAGTTATCATGGATGAAATAAAACTCCGTCCCCAAGTGGTTATTATGGATGAAAATAAAAAATCTATCCCCGTATGTATGCTTTACTACATTAATTTAGTTTAATCCCGACATGTGTAGGATTCACAAGCGTGATGGAATCCGATGAGTATATGGGACCGCGAGAAGGTCTATATACTAGTGTGACGATTCCATTATTTTCTTAGAAACTCAAAAGGGATCCCGTCCTTCCGACTTATAAAAAAAAAAAAAAAAAAAAAAGACTTTTCTTTATGTGGTTTTGAGTCGTGTGCCCACTGTGTGTTCCAAACCTCTTCATGGACCGAAAGTGTTACTCAAGACTGACAAGGGCCTCTTCTGCAATATAGGTTCAAGTGGTACTTACCGTGTCTACCGGGGTTCAGCGAATTGGTTAGTTCGTGAAGTGATTACTCCAACAGCTCCAGCAACAACCATGACCGGCAGCAGCAACACTATGTCCATCGAACAACTCTCAGCTATGGTCCAAGTGATCCAAGAGCAAGTCTCCACTCTTAACAAAGAATCCCAAAACAAGGATGATCTTTGGCAATCCCATCTTGACAATCAAAGGGAGGCCCACGAGGCCGAAATGGAGCAAATGAAAGAGAAGCTCACCAAGCTTGCCAAGGGTAAAGACACGAAAGACAATGACAAGTCCGAGTGGACCAAAGGCTTGTTTGAAAGCCCCTATGTTAATGCCTGCACCAAAAAAATAGGGGAACCAAGCACCGAGAACAATGAGCATAATATGGTTGATTCAATTATAGCCTACATAGATCAACGTTTCAATGGCCTGAACTTGGGGAAAAGCCCCGACACGAGCCTTTATCAGTCCTCCATTCTCATGAGCACCATGGCCGCTCTCCCTGACAAGTTCAAAATGCCCGACTCAGCGAGTTCAAGGGCAACTCTTACCCCAAGGCACACATCGAGACTTACATATGGGCTATGGTTCCGAAGAAGGTCTCTCCTAAAGTTATGGCACAATGCTTCCCTCTTACTCTCGAGGGGGCAGTAAAGGATTGGTATGCAACTCTCCCGCTCACAGTCCGTCTTGATTGGGATGCCGCTATGCTTGTCTTCAAGAGTCAATACCAAGCCAACACCACTCATCGCCCAACCAAGAAAGAGTTCAATAACACCACCCAAAGGGATAATGAGTCCTTTATTGATTTTACAAGGAGGTGGAATGACAAGCTTGACGAAATTGTGGAGAGGCCTAACACTAAGGAGAAAATGGACATCTTCCTCAAGTGTCTAAAGATTGATCTCCGTACCCATTTAAGTGGGGCTTCCTACGCAGATTTATCTCAAATGTATGAAGCGGGGGTTCGAATGGATGACTTGCTCAAATAAATCAAGAAAAATGCTCCTAGCTTCCGATACAAGGCCGCCTCTAACTCAAACAAAGAGGCTTTAGTTAATGCCGTCACTACTGACAAAGGGAATTACAAAAGGGTTCCTCCTCCACAAGGCAAGAAATTCCAAGATGATCGTGTCTACACTCCTCTCTAAGGCATGACTATCACCGAGGCCTTCTAAGCTCTCAAGGCCAAAGGGCAAATTACTCCTCTCCATGGGTACAAACCCAAGATGATACATCCCAACCATGCCCACCACAAGCATTCTGACTACCTGTAGATACCCCGGGAAACCACGACTTGGCTAGAGCGGTGAATTATCCTAGGATGTCTAACTTGTTTTAGATTGTTTAGAGTCGCCACCTATGTTTTTATAGGAACATAAGAAAAACCTAGAAATAGCCTAATTTATGTACAAAACCAGAGATTCGGGAGAGAAGGGTTCGGGGGTTAGGTGACGGAGTGGGAAGTACTTAAACACCCACTCCGCCCCGCTTACGCGGGTCTTGCTACTATTGGTGTTCTAATATTTACATGTCCTTCAATTAATTAAATAGAAATGTGCTAACAATTGTGATGAGAAGAAAAGGGGAAATAAAATAGAATTGTTTTATTTATTTAATGATAAAGATTACATGTAACAAGTAATGTTAAAGAATTACATTAAGAGATGAAGAGAAATTAACATGGTGAATTAAAGTTAAGATTAAAATGTAGGGAGATAACCTTAACTAACTTCAATATGTGAAGTAGTCATGTTGGTCATGTCCCATTAATGGGGATTGCATACATCAAGAAGAAGAAAACAAAGGAAGAAAATTGAGTTGTACCTTGAGAAAGAGGACTTGGAACCTTGACTTGAAAGTGTTGTTGTTGTAATGAAATTGTTGTAGAACAATTTGTTGTATAAAAACTCTTGTTGGAGAATTTGTATAGAGAATTGTGTATAGTGTAGGCGTAGTGAAAATGTGAGATTAAGGTCCAAAGAGTGTAAAAAGAGTCCCTTTCTAAGGTAGAAGATGATGGTTTTTATAGGTAAAAAAGAGAGGGAAAGGTTGGAGGGAAAATGATCAATCCATGTGAAATGGAATTGACCAATCAAGAATAAGATAAATAAGATAATAAATAAAAGAGAATAAAAGAAAATCAAATAATAAATGAAAGAAATATTAGTTTTTTGGGAAAAGGCTAAGAATATGGGATTGGGAGTTAATGAATAAAGGGGGGATGAATGTGGATGAGAAAAGAAGTCTTTTGTGATCAAGAAAGAGATGTTGCAAATAAGAAAAGGGAGGGAGATAAGGTGCAATCCGTTACTGCCAAAATGGGAAGCGCGCGAGTCCCGCTTTTGGGGCGAGACGCGCGCGCAGCCCGTTAACAGTTCCGGAAGCGCCCGCGGCAGAAAAGGACAAAATGACCCTAAAAGGTAACTCTGTTATGCAGTTTAGTTAAAAACTAACGGAATCAGTTAGGAACTTAACCGAAGTAACAGAAATCAACAAAAATAAGTTAAATAAAAATACTTTGTATGCAATCGGGGTGAGAGGTCCAAGGCGGAGTGTCTACAGAGCCCCTCGGCAACGTGGATTGCAAAGCAAAACGCGTCGACGAAAGTAAAAAACACCCGCCGAGGACATCGACAAAGAAAAAGAAAGAAAAGAAAGCAAAGACTCGATGAAAGCAGTAATTTGAAATTGCTAGAGATAGGGGTGCGCTTTCTGTGTGAGCGTCTTTTGTTAATAGAGGGGGTGGCATGATCCGTTGGTAAACCTGCCGGCTGAATCCGTTAAGTGAGGCCGTTAGTGAACCTTTTTAGTGAACCTTGAGGCCGTTAGTGAACCCTTGAGGAGGCCGTTAGTGAACCTTTGAGGAGGCCGTTAGTGAACCCTCGAGGAGGCCGTTAGTGAACCTTGAGGCCGTTAGTGAACCCTTTGAATGAGGCCGTTAGTGAACCTTTGAAATGAGGCCGTTAGTGAACCTTTGAGGAGGCCGTTGGTGAACCTTTGAATGAGGCCGTTAGTGAACCTTTGAGGAGGCCGTTAGTGAACCTTCGAGGAGGCCATTAGTGAACCTTGAGGCCGTTAGTGAACCCTTGAATGAGGCCGTTAGTGAACCTTTGAGGAGGCCGTTAGTGAACCTTCGAGGCCGTTAGTGAACCTTTGTTGACGAATCCGTTAGTGAAATCCGTTGATGAGGCCGTTAGTGAACCTTCGAGGCCGTTAGTGAACCTTTGTTGACGAATCCGTTAGTGAAATCCGTTGATGAGGCCGTTAGTGAACCTTTGTTGACGAATCCGTTAGTGAAATCCGTTGATGAGGCCGTTAGTGAACCTTCGAGGCCGTTAGTGAACCTTTGTTGACGAATCCGTTAGTGAAATCCGTTGATGAGGCCGTTAGTGAACCTTTGACGAATTGCTGCTTTGAAGCCGTGTGCTGTTTGGCGTTGGAGTTGACTATTGCGGGGATGCGGGCATGGTTGACTGTGGACCATTTTCTGCTGGGGATGAAGTGCCTTGAGTAGCGGATGCGGTTGACTTCGTGGTGATACCTGTTATGTGTGTGCTTGGCAGGTATATGAGTTTGTGCAAGAAGATGCATGAAGAGAGAAATTGTGCTCGTGGTGCAATGTGATTTGAGAGCAGTTTTGCATGAGAGAGAGCTTTTGTAGGAATGGAGAAAGTGATTTTGTGTGCGGTGTGATTTGAGGAAAGCCTCGGATGCATTCATACCTTCACTTACCATTGCCGCTTGATTGGAGATGGATTGCCGAAGGATGTTGAAACTTTTAATGAAGATGATGAACTGCCGTTGCCTTCGATGGAATGTTGTTGAGATGACATTCTGAATGATGGGTTGGTCGTGCCAAAAGCTGCCTACGTATCCTTTGAAGGGAATCAGACCAGCGTAGTTCAAGGATGATGGAGAATGCTGGAGGAGAAGCTAGGAGCAAAGCAAAGTAAAGCACATACTTTTGCACATAGAAGGAGAAAAAGAAAAAGAAAAATCTTTTTTTTTTTTTAGATTAGAAAGGAAAGAATATGCACACATGTGAGGAAAAGATTTTTTTTAGTTCGTGGGTGAACCATTTTAACCATTGTGTGCTTGTGAAACCAACCCAAGATCAAGTCATGTTCAGTCGAAATCCGGATTGCCTCGCTTGAATTCTGTTGTCGCCGGTGTGCCCAACGAAGATTGATGTCTAGCCCCAAGAGATTTGTCGATTATGGGGCTTCAAAAGGCTTTTGATGCCGAGATGAGGGGTTGCTGATTGTAAAGCCCCTAGAATGCCTTTGATGCCAAGTTTTGAGGGACTTGCATAGCTCCAAGATAAATCAGCTCTTGGCCCATTCGAGTAAATCGCCCTTTGTTGTTGTAGTGAGCAAGCCCCAAGAGGAGATCGTTGATGCCAAGCTTCGAGAGATTGCAAAGCCCCAAGTGTTGTGGGCTTGTAGATGGCGGGATGTGAAGACCTTTCATTGTAAAGCCCCAAATTATCTCGTGATTGGCTCGGCATTGAGAGAGGATGTACCGTTTGGTAGAATTCTTGATAGAGATCTCCTTCTTGCTCTTACTGGGGAGATGAATGGCCTCATTGTGGTCGATACCCAAATGGCTGAGGGCTTATGTCAAAGGATGCAGTAATGTCTTGCGGTGCCGTCGAGGTCGCGGAGGATAAGGTCTTGGCGTGATAAAGTCTCAAATGAGTATGCTTGCTTGAATCTTCTTGAGTTGAACTAATGACGGATCTTCGGATGCAACTAGTGCTGTGGCCCAACTTTATCTGAGCTGCACCTTGTGCTTTTGATCTTGGAGAAGGGGGTGCTGAATTGCAGAAACATTGGGATTGGCCGTGGCATTTCCCGCTATAACCCTGTTTTGATTAGAGTTTAGCATATTGAATCTTTTTCCTTTTCTCTAAGACTTCCTTCAAAATCTCGCTGTCAGTTCTAACAAAAATCATCAACTTCATTCATAACATCGGAGTCTTCATTTAAAACCAAGAGGCCTTTGACTTGAAGTGTTGAGAGACCCTTGAATCTTGATTGTTCTCATGGAGCCATAAGACTACTCCACATTGCACTTGCTCGAGTATTGTTGCCCAGAAGACTGTCGGTCGCGAAGCCCTAATACTGCCCTTTGCTTGAATTACTGTAATGCCGTAGCCCAAAAGATTGTAGATTGCGAAGCCCATTGAGACCTTCGGTGCCGAATTGAGGAAGCTTCCAATGTTGCACATGACTTGGCTGGGGATACTGCTGGGGAGTTAATTGCTCTTTGCCGAGGGAGCCTTTACGACTTGACCGTAGCCCCTAGAGTGCCATCATTGATTGCGAGAAAGGTCCACCCTTGATTGGGGGAACGAGCACGGGCACACGCGACAAGAGGGCTTTTTGACATCCCTTTTGGGAGACTTTGAGGATAGTCTCACACATTTTTTTCGAGCATAGCCTCTAGGGCGTATTGATTGTCAAGTGAAGCAAAATAAGTCCTTGTCCTTGAGTCACATAGCCCCTAGGGTGTCACCATTTGTTGAGCAAAGCAAGAGTGACTCATCCTCGTGCGAGGGAACAAACATGAGAGGACATGGCAAGAGCTACTCCATTTCTCGGGAGCCTTTCGGCGTACTTTAGAAGCACATACTTGAAGAAGCTTTGAAAACGGAGACACATGTTGTTGCTATTTGTTGCCCAAGCCAATTGACAAGCTAGGGATTATTTGTGCAACCTCGTGCCCTTTTATGATGGGCTCGTTCTAGGATGGGTCTTGGCTACCACGGGCCTTCTTTTCATGAACCCAAAAAATGCACACTGCTGGAGAATGATGCCAATAACCCAAAACAACCTTTGATGGTGCCATATTTCGTCGAGCCTTTTGCAATCCCAAAGTTGACTCGTGGGGAATTGACTTGCTGAGGAGATCCAATGTAGAGCTCGTGCAGTTATCTTCTTTAGAGGCCGGAGATCTCCATTTCTCTTTCCCTTCTCTCTCTCACTCTCTCATTTTTTTTTATGACGCACCCTGTTTTTTGCCTAGACCGCCCTTTCGGGTTTTCAATCTAGCGGGCATCTCTTTTGCATCTTCATTTTGACTCGATTAACGAGGAAGTGTGCATTGACTCTAGCTGAGGATGAGAGACATGTGATTTTTGCGGTGAAAACCTTTTGTCACTAAAGATGAGTGACATTGACTCGACTAGGGAAGTGTCCCTAGTATTGACATGTATTTTTTTTTATTGAATTGAATGACTCACGAAGGCAAGTAAGTCATTAAGAGAGAAGAGAAGGAAAGCCCCAATTTGATTGCATGAAATTGGGAGTATGCAGAAAGAATAGAAGTCCTTAGACTCGACAAGGAACGCGAAATGATTCCAAATCTAAGAAAGTTGTTCAATCTTTTTGGTGATTAATTCATTGGCAAGTGAATCGTACAAAGATGTCTTGACAAGTTCGAGGTGAAGGCCGATCACCATAACGCACTAGAGCTAAACATATCTTCTTTCTTGCATGAGACCGGACCCGCAGGTTGCCCACGTTCCTCCAGTGTAGAGGCTCAGGTCACCGTAGTTCTTGTGAATTCTCCATTCTTCGGGATGGAATTCTTGCTTCGTTGCGTAGCTTCGTCCTCCGTTGGTGGATGGAATGATGTTGATCTTGATGTGAACTTCTTTGATTGAGGGGGATTTTTTTTATTTTTTTTTTGTGCTCTAACTTTTGCCTAGGTTGATTTGAAGAGTTCAACCTAGCGAGCATTTTTTTTTATCCCCCCTTTGAAACATTGCTTGATTTTTCTCCATGGTTGTTGCTTCACCTTTGATGTCTTGGCTTTGTCTTCGTCGTTGATGGTGTTGCCTTCGTCACAATGTTTAGCCCCTAGGCGTTCAAGTGATGGCCTTCATTCCAAAACTCGTTTAGACATCTTTTCATCATTTTGCCAAGAATTAGATTGAACAACTTGGAAGAGTGTATGAGGACAAGAACGACTTTTTATTTGATGATGAGACTTGACTCAAAATTTCACATTAATTGGACAAAGAAAACTTAATGCACACTTAAGAGGACTTTGACTCTTTTTTTTTTTTTTAATTCCTATTACTAGGTAGAGAAAGAGAAACGGAGATTGTTGTTGTAGTCCCCATTGTCGTTGTAGTCTTCATTGTCGTTGTAGTATTCCATGTCACTACATTCTTCCATGTCATTGCTTGAGAACCCTTTGTCGTTGAAGCTTGTGTCATAGGAGGACTCGGCCACTTCTCGGAGCAAATTGTCAATTCTAACCCCCGCATTATACATGCTTGAAAAATCGGAGTGAAAAGCCCCACTAAGATGAGTGCGGTAGTCCATTTTCAAACACTTCAAGAAGATGTCCATTTGTTCCTTCTTGGAAGGCCTATCAACCATCTCGGCTAGCTTGTCATTCCAACGGCGATAGAAGTCCCCAAATGATTCATTACCCATTTGCACGGTGCTCTCCAATTCCTTCTTGGTGGGGCGGAATATGGAGTTGCCTTGATATTGTGACTTGAAGGCAAGCATAGCGGCATCCCAATTAAGGCGGGTGGAAACTGGAAGACCCATATACCAATCTTTTGCGACCCCCTCGAGAGTAAGCGGGAAGCATTGTGCCATTATTTGAGGAGACACTTTCTTTGGTAGCATGGCCCAAATGTAGGAGTCGACATGAGCGTTGGGGCAAGAGTTGCCATTGAACTTGCCAATATCGGGCATCTTGAACTTTTCGGGAAGAGCCTCCATTGTGTTCATGAGGAGAGAAGCTTGATGAAGATCGGTGTTTGGGCCCTTGTGCAAATTTAGCCCACTAAGCCTTTGGTCAATGTAGGACATGAGAGTGTTGACCAAACCGGTATCAATGCTTTGGACCTTTCTTTCACTCGTGAGCCCTTTCAATTGGTTCTTGAGTTGAGCAACTTCTTTCTTGTGGGCCGTTTTCACATGCTCGTAACGGGCTCGCCATAAATCATCCTTGCGGCGGGCATTCTCGGCTAGTGTATCAACTTGCCCTTTCAATGCTTCCACCATGCGGAATAACCCTTCGTTGGACACGGGAATGCCGTTGTCGTTACCGTTTGAAGCCATTGGACCTATTGAGAGAACACGGTCGATCTTAGGATGGCCCCACAAACACCTTTTGAGTGAAATGATTTCACCCGCAAACAAGAAAAGACCCAACCACGTAAGAAAATGACTCTTTTTTTTTATTTATTTACAAAAGTCGGAAGGACGTGGTCCTTTTTGGGGTTTCTAGAAAAATAGTGGAATCGTCACACTAGTATATAGACCTTCTCGCGGTCCCATATACTCATCGGATTCCACCACGCTTGTGAGACCTACATGTGTCGGGATTAAACTAAATTAATGTAGTAAATCATACATGCGGGGACGGATTTTTATTTTCGTCCAAAATAACCACTTTTGGGGATGGAGTTTTATTTCATCCATTGCAACAAGTTGGCATGTATGATTTGAAGACATTAGTTTAGGGAAATCTCGGCACATGAAAAACCGACTTGGTCACGGAGTGTTAGACCCTAACTAGAATTGTGTGGTTTGTGCTCGGCTTGAATATGAGGCTCAAAGGTCACCCCCGGCATGTAGTCTTAAACTACGCCACGGGCTGAGGTTGACCGCTTCGAAAGAGTCAAGGTCGGGTGGAGCTTGAAACTTTCTAGGACGGGCCTTTACGGGTTTGGGGTTGGACTTGTGCGACTCGATAGTGAGCAATTGATGGGAATTTTTGCGCGTAGTGTGAGGCCTAACAAGTGACAAAATATATTTTTATTTTCAAAAGAAATAAAAAAAAACAAATAAGCACATAATTACAACTTTCGAATCACCCGTGTGACCGATAAAAATAAACAGAAAGTAAAAACTGTTTTGTGCAGGCCCGGTGCCCACACACTGTCAAAACCACTCTGTTCTGTGCACTGTTCTGTTTCTGGAAAATGACCAGAAGCGCGTGCATTAGGATGCCTACTCGGGAGGCGCGCGCGTTAGACAAAGAGGGGCAGAGGCGCCCGCATCTGGGTAACAACCTGTAAATCAGCGGGTTCAAGGGATTGCCTTGACCCTAAATAAAAATGCTTTCCCCTGCAGAATTTGTTAGCACAGAAACATGGAATGGAAGGACAAGAAGGAAGACGGGCGATTCTGGTAATTGGGGTCGGACGCGCGCGCTTTAGGCCAAGGAGGCCAGAGGCGCGCGCTTCCCACCTTTTTACCAGAATGCCCAGAAAACAGTAATAAGAACACCAAAAGTTAAGAACGCAAGTTTAACCCTCTAAATCGTCCCCAGCGGAGTCGCCACTGTAGATACCCCGGGAAACCACGACTTGGCTAGAGCGGTGAATTATCCTAGGATGTCTAACTTGTTTTAGATTGTTTAGAGTCGCCACCTATGTTTTTAAAGGAACATAAGAAAAACCTAGAAATAGCCTAATTTATGTACAAAACCAGAGATTCGGGAGAGAAGGGTTCGGGGGTTAGGTGACGGAGTGGGAAGTACTTAAACACCCACTCCGCCCCGCTTACGCGGGTCTTGCTACTATTGGTGTTCTAATATTTACATGTCCTTCAATTAATTAAATAGAAATGTGCTAACAATTGTGATGAGAAGAAAAGGGGAAATAAAGGGGAAATAAAATAGAATTGTTTTATTTATTTAATGATAAAGATTACATGTAACAAGTAATGTTAAAGAATTACATTAAGAGATGAAGAGAAATTAACATGGTGAATTAAAGTTAAGATTAAAATGTAGGGAGATAACCTTAACTAACTTCAATATGTGAAGTAGTCATGTTGGTCATGTCCCATTAATGGGGATTGCATACATCAAGAAGAAGAAAACAAAGGAAGAAAATTGAGTTGTACCTTGAGAAAGAGGACTTGGAACCTTGACTTGAAAGTGTTGTTGTTGTAATGAAATTGTTGTAGAACAATTTGTTGTATAAAAACTCTTGTTGGAGAATTTGTGTAGAGAATTGTGTATAGTGTAGGCGTAGTGCAAATGTGAGATTAAGGTCCAAAGAGTGTAAAAAGAGTCCCTTTCTAAGGTAGAAGATGATGGTTTTTATAGGTAAAAAAGAGAGGGAAAGGTTGGAGGGAAAATGATCAATCCATGTGAAATGGAATTGACCAATCAAGAATAAGATAAATAAGATAATAAATAAAAGAGAATAAAAGAAAATCAAATAATAAATGAAAGAAATATTAGTTTTTTGGGAAAAGGCTAAGAATATGGGATTGAGAGTTAATGAATAAAGGGGGGATGAATGTGGATGAGAAAAGAAGTATTTTGTGATCAAGAAAGAGATGTTGCAAATAAGAAAATGAGGGAGATAAGGTGCAATCCGTTACTGCCAAAATGGGAAGCGCGCGAGTCCCGCTTTTGGGGCGAGACGCGCGCGCAGCCCGTTAACAGTTCCGGAAGCGCCCGCGGCAGAAAAGGACAGAATGACAGAATGACTCTAAAAGTTAACTCTGTTATGCAGTTTAGTCCAAAACTAACGGAATCAGTTAGGAACTTAACCGAAGTAACAGAAATCAACAAAAATAAGTTAAATAAAAATACTTTGTATGCAATCGGGGTGATAGGTCCAAGGCGGGGTGTCTACACTACCACCAACATAGTGGCCACACCACCGAGGAATGCTTTGTCATCTGTAATGTCATCCAAGATCTCATAGACAAGAAAGAGTTCATAGTGCCTAGTGGTGACGATGTCAATGTAATAGAGTTAAGAGAGTTAGAGGAGACCACTTATTCAATCCCAATTGTGAATAAGGGCTCCAATGTTATGAATGCAATTGATAATTCTTGCTACGTTGTAGCTTATGATGAGGTAATGAGGGAGGTCTTAGAGAATAGGAAAAAGAAGCAAAATGGGAACGTCAACATGCTAACTCGATCCGGACGAGTCATAGCAAACAACCCCACTACTTCTGCACCAATCGCCTCTTCTCAAAGATCGCAAGCTCGCGACACTCCCGAATATCCTTTGTTGACACAACTCAAGAAAACTCAAGCCAACATCTCCATTTGGGACCTCATTGCATCCTCAAAGAAGCACCGATATCTTGTCATCAGCAATCTTGATGACACATCAGTCTCCCCTGATACAACTGTAGACACCCCGCCTTGGACCTCTCATGTCCCGATTGCATACACATTCTTTGTCTTCCTCTTTTCTGTTAAGTTTTGTTACTTTTCGTTAACTTTCGTTACTTTCTATTAAGTTCCTGACTTACTCCATTAGTCTTGGATTTGACTAAGTGGAAAAGTCAACCTTAAGTCTTTGTTTCATTTATTTTCGTTGACTTTCGTGATGTTCGTTAAGTTTTTGGACTAATTTCGTTAGTTTTGGGTCTTAACTGCATCACGGGGTTAATATTTGGGCTAAAATATGAATTTTCTGAAGCTGGGATGCGCACGCCTTTGCCCTCCTTTATGGGAGGCGTGCTCCTCCCATAAAGGGGGTGGGAAGCGCGCGCTTCCCGCTTCCAAAATCTCAGATTTGGCCAAATTTCCCTCCTTTTCTGATTTGTAACCCCCAAGGCCATTATGCCTTGGCTTGATCCGGGGAAGGGCCATATTTGTGACCAAAAACATTTCCCTAACACCTATAAATACCTCTTCATTCCACCATGGAAAGGGAGGAAGAATTCTTAAATCAAAAACACTTTAAAATAAATAAAATCCATTTTCAAGGAGTGGTCACTATAGACAATTTGGTTCTTTCAAGCACAAGGTACAATGTTCATTCTCTTATAAACTTTTAATCTCATCTTTATTTTCTCTTCTTGTTAAAATCTTTTTATTACACTCTTCATCTTTAATGTGTATGCAATCTCCATAAAAGGGATACAACCAAAAGGCCACTTCACTATTGAAGTTTGGCCAAGGTTACATCCCAACATTCCAAATTCCACTTTAATTTTCATTTCATTTCTTCATGTAATTGTTTGGCATAATTGTTAAATGTAATCTTTTAGCATAAATTAATAAATAAAAACAATTCTCTTTTATTTCCTTTTAATTTTCCCCTTTCTTTCCATTGTAATTGTTAGCACTTCTTACATTAATAATTGAAGGACTTTTCTTTTTAGTATTAGAACACCAAAAGTAGCAAGACCCGCGTAAGAGGGGCGGAGTGGGTGTTTAAGTACTTCTTACTCCGTCACCTAACCCCCAAACCCCTCATCTCAAGAATCTTTGGTTTCGTAGTCAATAAAAAGGCTATTTTCTTAGGTTTTCTCGCGTTCCTCTAAAACGTGGGTGGCGACTCTTAAAATCAATTAGACATCATAGGTAATTCACCTCTCTAGCCAAGCCGTGGTTTCCCGGGGTATCTACAGTGGCGACTCTGCTGGGGACATAGAGGGTTAAACTTGCATTTTCTGCTTTTGGTGTTCTTATATCTGTTTTCCGGGCATTCTGGTAAAAAGGGTAGGAAGCGCGTGCCTCCGGCCTTCTTGGCCTAAAGCGCGCGCGTCCGACCCTTATTACCAGAATCGCCCACCTTCCATCTTGTCCTTCAAATTTCATATTTCTATGCAAACAAGTTTCTGCAGGGGAAAGTTACATAATTTGGGACCAGGGCAATCCCCTGAGTCCGCGGTTTCTTCTGACATTCTGACAGGTACCCCAGATGCGCGCGCCTCCCACATTCATGGCGCAATGCGCTCGCTTCCCACGTAACTGCCCTGAGTCGCGCGCTTCTGGGCCATTTTCCAGAACTGAACAGTAAACAGAACAGTGAGCAGAATGGGCAGTTTTGACAGTGTGTGGGCACCGGGCCTGCATACACCCCCTTTTACTTTTGTTTATTCAATTTTATCGGTCACACGGGTGATTCGAAAGTTGTAAATTACGTGCTTATTTGTTTTATTTTATTTCCTTTGAAAAAAAAATATATTTTGTCACTTGTTAGACCTCACACTACGCGCACAATTCTTATCAACTGCTCACTATCGAGTCGCACAAGTCCAACCCCAAAACCGTCGAGGCCCGTCCTAGAAAGTTTCAAGCTCCACCCTACCTTGACTCTTTCGAAGCGGTCAACCTCAGCCCGTGGCGTAGTTCAAGACTACATGCTGGGGGTGACCTTTAAGCCTCTCTTTAGCCAAGCACCAACCACACAACTCTAGTTAGGGTCTAACACTCCGTGACTCAAGTCGGTTTCCATGTGCCGAGATTTCCCTAAACTAATGTCTTCAAATCATACATGTCACTCGTTGTTATGGACGAAATAAAAATCCATCCCCAAGTGGTCATAATGGGCGCTAATAAAAAATCTGTCCCCGCATGTATGCTTTACTAAATTAATTTAGTTTAATCCCGACACATGTAGGATTCACAAGCGTGGTGGAATCCGATGAGTATATGGGACCGCGAGAAGGTCTATATACTAGTGTGACGATTCCACAATTTTTCTAGAAACCCCAAAAAGGACCACGTCCTTCCGACTGTTGTAAATAAATAAAAAAAGAGTCTTTTCTTTATGTGGTTTGAGTCTTTACTTTTGTTTGTGGGTGAAATAATTTTATCCAAAAGGTGTTTGTGGGGCCATGCTAAGATCGACCATGTTCTCTCCATAGGTCCAATGGCTTCAAACGGCAACGACAACGGCATTCCTGTGTCCAACGAATGGTTATTCCGCATGGTGGAAGCATTGAAAGGGCAAGTTGATACACTAGCCGAGAATGTCCGCCGCAAGGATGATTTATGGTGAGCCCGTTACGAGCATGTGAAAACGGCCCACAAGAAAGAAGTTACTCAACTCAAGAACCAATTGAAAGGTCTCACGAGTGAAAGAACGGTCCAAAGCATTGATACCGGTTTGGTCAACACTCTCATGTCCTACATTGACCAAAGGCTTAGTGGGCTAAATTTGCACAAGGGCCCAAACACCGATCTTCATCAAGCTTCTCTCCTCATGAACACAATGGAGGCTCTTCCCGAAAAGTTCAAGATGCCCGATATTGGCAAGTTCAACGGCAACTCTTGCCCCGACGCTCATATTGACTCCTACATTTGAGCCATGCTACAAAAGAAAGTGTCTCCTCAAATAATGGCACAATGCTTCCCGCTTACTCTCGAGGGGGTCGCAAAAGATTGGTATATGGGTCTTCCAGTTTCCACCCGCCTCAATTGGGATGTCGCTATGCTTGCCTTCAAGTCACAATATCAAGGCAATTCCATATTCCGCCCCACCAAGAAGGAATTGGAGAGCACCGTGCAAATGGGTGATGAATCATTTGGGGACTTCTATCGCCGTTGGAATGACAAGCTAGCCGAGATGGTTGATAGGCCTTCCAAGAAGGAACAAATGGACATCCTCTTGAAGTGTTTGAAAATGGACTACCGCACTCATCTTAGTGAGGCTTTTCACTCCGATTTTTCAAGCATGTATGATGCGGGGGTTAGAATTGACATTTTGCTCCGAGAAGTGGCCGAGTCCTCCTATGACACAAGCTTCAACGACAAAGGGTTCCCAAGCAATAACATGGAAGAATGTAGTGACATGGAAGACTACAACGACAATGAGGACTACAACGAGATGAGGGATGACGACAACAATCTCCGTTTCTCTTTCTCTACCTAGAAATAGGATTAAAAAAAAAGAGTCAAAAGTCCTCTAATGTGTGCATTAATGTTTTCTCTCGTCCAATGTTAAATTTTGAGTCAATCATTAAATAAAAGTCGTTCTTGTCCTTATATACTCTTCCAAGTTGTTCAATCTAATTCTTGGCAAAATGATGAAAAGGTGTCTAAACAAGTTTTGGAACGAAGGCCATCGCTTGAACGCCTAGGGGCTAAACATCGACGATGGCATCAACAACGAAGACATCAATAACGATGAAATCAAGACGAAGAAAGGTGGAGCAATGATCATGAAGCAAAGTTTTCAAAAGGGGATATTAAAAAATAAAATAAAATAATAAAAAAAGAGGCTCGCTAGGTTGAAATCCTCAAATCAACCTAGGCAAAAGTTAGATCACAAAAAAAAAAAATCCCCCTCAATCAAAGAAATACAAGATCAACATCATTCCACCGATGAAGGACGAAGCAACAACCACACTGCGAATGGAGAATCCACAAGAACTACGGTGACCTGAGCCTCTTCACTGGAGGAATGTAGGCAACCTTCGGGTCCGGTCTCATGCAAGAAAGAAGCTATGTTTAGCCCTAGCTCGTTATGGTGACCGGCCTTCCCCTCGAACTTGTCATGACATCATTGTACGATTCATTTGCCAATGAATTAATCACCAAAAGATTGAACAACTTTCTTAGATTTGGAATCGCTTTCCGTTCCTTGTCGAGTCTAGGGGTTTCTCTTCTTTTTGCGATACTCCCAGTTTCTTGCAATCAAACTGGGGCTTTCTTTCGCTTCTCTCTTAATGACTTACTTTCCTTCATGAGTCATTCAAAAATATACATACATGAAGTCAATAGTAGGGACACTTCCTTAGTCGAGTCAATGTCACTCATCTTTAGTGACAAGAGGTCTTCACCGCAAAATCATATGTCTTATCTCCTCAGCCAGAGTCAATGCACACTTCCTCATTAATCGAGTCAAAAAAAGAAGACGCAAAAGAGATGCACGCTAGATTGAAAACCCGAAAGGGTGGTCTAGGCAAAAAACAGGGTGCGTCATAAAAAAAATGAGAGAGTGAGAGAGAGAAGGGAAAGAGAAATGGAGATCTCCGGCCTCTAAGGAAGACAACTGCACAAGCTCTACATTGGATCTCCTCAACAAATCAATTCCCCACGAGTCAACTTTGGGATTGCAAAAGGCTCGACAAGATATGGCACCATCAAAGGTTGTCTTGGGTTATCGGTATCATTCTCCAGCAGTTTGCATCTTTGGGTTAATGAAAAGAAGGCCCGTGGTAACCAAGACCCATCTGAGAACGAGCCCATCATAAAAGGGCACGAGGTTGCACAAATAATCCCTAACTAGTCAATTGGCTTGGGAAGAAAATAGCAACAACATGTGTCTCAGTTTTCAAAGCTTCTGCAAGTATGTGCTTCTAAATTACGCCGAAAGGCTCCCGAGAAATGGAGCAGCTCTTGCCATGTCCTCTCATATTTGTTCCCCCACACGAGGATGAGTCACTATTGCTTTGCTCAACAAATGGTGACGCCCTAGGGGCTATGTGACTCAAGAAAAGGGCTTCTTTTGCTTCATTTGACAATCAATAAGCCCTATGGGCTATGCTCGAGAAAGATGTGTGAGACTATCCTCAAAGTCTCTCAAAAGGGATGTCAAAGAGCCCTCTTGTCATGTGTGCCCGTGCTCATTCCCCCAATCAAGAATTTGATGATTCTTGTTAGAACTCACAGCGAGATTTTGAAGGAAATCTTAGAGAAAATGAAAAAGATTCAATATGCTAGACTCACCCGGCTGAGTTATAGCGGGCAATGCCAATATGTTAACTCTATAAGCATAGTTACGTCCAATCCCAATGTTTCTGCAATACAGCACCCCCTTCTCCAAGATCAAAAGCACAGGCTGCATCCGAAGATCCGCCATCGGTTCAACTCAAGAAGACTCGAGCAAACATATCGTTCGAGACTTTATCACACCAAGACCTTATCATCTGCAACATCACCATCTTCCACGAGACGTCTCCCAAAGACCATACTACATTTTCAACATGGACCTTCCGCCATTTGGGTATCAACCACAAAAAGGGCCATCCATCTCCAAGCAAGAGAAAGAAGGAGATCGCCTTCAAGAGTCCTACCCGATGTGGCATCCGCTCTCAATACAAAGCTAAGCCGATTTGGGGCTTCACATCCCGCCATCTCGAAGCCCACATGACATTTGGGGATTAGCAATCTCCCGAAGCTTGGTATTAATAATCTTCTCTTGGGGCTTGCTCTCGTCAACATCAAAAGGCGATTTATCATAGGGCTATGCATGATTGGCATCAAGGGCATTATAGGGGATTTTCAATCAACAACCCCTTATCTTGGCATCGAAAGTCTTTTGAAGCCCCATAAACGACAAATCTCTTGGGGTAGACATCAATTTTCGTTGGACACCGCGGCGACAACATTCAAGCGAGGCAATCCGGACTTCGATTGAACATGACTTGATCTTGGGTTGGCTTTACAAACACACAATGGTTCAAATGGTTCACCCACGAAGTAAAAAAAAAAAAAAAAATCTTTTTCTCACTGATTAAAAAAAAAAAGATTTTTTTTTCTTTTTTTTTCTTTTCTTGCGCAAAATCATGTGTTTCCTTTTTGCTTTGCTCCTAGCATTCTCCCCCAGCATTCTCCATCATCCTTGAACTTCGATGGTCTGATTCTCTTAAAGGGATACGTAGGCAGCCTTTTGGCACGACCAACCCATCACCCAGAATACCATCTCACCGACACTCCATCAAAAAACGAATTCATCATCAAAGGCAGCGACACTCTCCGCCAAAGCATCTACCACAACATCACAAATCCATCCAACGGCAATGGTAAGTGAAGGTATGAACATCATTCATCTCAAGCAATCTCCGCTTTCAAAAATCACTTCACACACATAATCACTTTACTTCTCTCTCATACAAACTGCTTTCAAATCACATCACACCACAAGCACAATTTCCCTCATAACTGCCATTTTCACATCCCATACATGTTACAAGCACATATACCTGCCATTTCAAAAAGGGCCATCTTTGTGACCAAAAACATTTCCCGAACACCTATAAATACCTCTTCATTCCACCATGGAAAGGAAGGAAGAATTCTTGAATCAAAAACACTTTAAAACACATAAAATCCATTTTCAAAGAGTGGTCACTATAGACAATTTGGTTCTTCCCCATTCAAGCACAAGGTACAATGTTCATTCTCTTATAAACTTTTAATCTCATCTTTATTTTATCTTCTTGTTAAAATCTTTTTATTACACTCTTCATCTTTAATGTGTATGCAATCTCCATAAAAGGGATACAACCAAAAGGCCACTTCACTATTGAAGTTTGGCCAAGGTTACATCCCAACATTCCAAATTCCACTTTAATTTTCATTTCATTTCTTCATGTAATTGTTTGGCATAATTGTTACATGTAATCTTTTAGCATAAATTAATAAATAAAAACAATTCTCTTTTATTTCCTTTTAATTTTCCCCTTTATTTCCATTGTAATTGTTAGCACTTCTTACATTAATAATTGAAGGACTTTTCTTTTTAGTATTAGAACACCAAAAGTAGCAAGACCCGTGTAAGCGGGGTGGAGTGGGTGTTTAAGCGGGGTGGAGTGGGTGTTTAAGTACTTCCTACTCCATCACCTAACCCCCGAACCCCTCATCTTAAGAATCTTTGGTTTCGTAATCAATAAAAAAGGCTATTTTCTTAGGTTTTCTCGCGTTCCTCTAAAACGTGGGTGGCGACTCTTAAAATCAATTAGACATCCTAGGTAATTCACCGCTCTAGCTAAGTCGTGGTTTCCCGGGGTATCTACAACAATTCCTGAGGACCTTACTGCAATGATATGCCACATCTATTTTGGCAATATCATCACTTTTGCCGACATGGACCTTCCACCATTTGGGTCCGATCATAATGAGGCCATCTATCTCAAAGTGAGAGCAAGGGAGAGACCTATTTCAAGAGTCTTGGTTGACGGTGGTTCCGGACTCAACCTAATGCCCGGCCGAATCATGGGTATACTGGGGATTAAGAGTTCAGATTTAAAGCCTTCTACTCATGTAATCCAAGGTAATGACAGCATTGCCCGCACAGTCATGGGTATGGTGGAGATAGACATTGAATTTGGGAGCATGGTCATGTCCATCCCGTTTTTAAGTGCTCGATGTACCTTCTTCGTTCAACTTGCTCTTGGGCCGACCGTGGATACACCGTTCCAACGCCGTCCCTTCAACTTTCCATCAATGTGTCAAGTTCAGAAATGGAGATAAAATAGTGACTGTCATGGCAGAAAACGTCACTATCCATAGAAAAGGGAAACCTGTTCACCAAGTACAGCATGGGTTAGCCGACTCTACCCTCTCCGGCGTCTCAATCAACGCCATCGACAAAGAAGAGGGGAACAGATCATGGACCCTCGGCATTCGCAAAGTCCTCCGCATGATGAGGAATATGAATTACTTCCCTGGTTTAGGCCTAGGGAAATATCAACAAGGGAGAATGCAACCCGTAGAGGTCCCATTTGTCAAAAACAAGTTCGGATTGGGGTACGAGCCTTCCAAAGATGACTTGAAGTACGAGCAAGCCGTCAAGAATGAAAAGGCCCGAGCTCGGAGGGAAGGCCATCATTATGAGATTCCAAATTTGAGGCCTTATCGCAAGACACTGAATGGCTACTTTGTCCATCAGGGGGAAGACGTCCTGTACATAATCTTTCCCGAGCCATGGGTTAACAGCAACGGCATCAGAAAGTCCGGCCTCAAAATATTTACCGACTGTGAGGTTCAGAAATCCGAAGGGGAACCAACTCCCATGTTGCCCCGAGAATGGTGGGGGAAGAAAGTGACCATAGAGTCCGAGACAGAGATTACCGTGGGGGAATAATTGACGGATTTAGCCTCCATGTTCGAAGAATTGGCCATCATGGATGAGTGCCAAGTGAATGCCATCTACGATACTGACACGAGAAGGGAAACTATCAGCAAGATCAAGCCAAGTTCAGACCCAATCAACAACTAGTATTCTACAAAAGGGCCCGTGGTATCCTAAGAATTCATGGTCAAGAAGATGGGTTGCATACCGCGCAAGATTACAAAGGAAGACGTGTTCACATTCACTTTTGAGTCCGAGTGTGTTTCCGATACCCTCACCCAAGAGGTTATGGAGGCCATAGCCGAGCGTGTGTTCCCTTTCTTTGTTAATGAAAAATTTGATCTTTCTGAGTACCCCGAGATTGCAAACATCATGAATGATGAATTAAATAATAATGAATTTAATGAACTAGTTAATAACGATTAAAATAATGATGAAATAGACCACGAAAACACAACATACTTAAATAAACATGTTCAACAGGTCCGTAGTCGTGGTGAAAATGGTCCAGGGGTTGACGAAGAATTGCATGTTGTTAATCTGGGTACCGACGAAGAGCCGAAAGAAACCAAGATCGGAAGCTTCTTCAAGGGGGAAGAGAAAGACATATTGACTGCACTACTCAAAGAGTTCGTGGATGTATTTGCATGGTTGTACAAAGACATGCCGGGTTTAGACAGAAAGGTCGCCGAGTACAGGATTCCGATCAGAGACGATGCTGAGCCGACAAAGCAGAAACTCAGAAAGATCAAGCCAGAATGGTCTTTACAAGTCAAATAAGAAATAGAGAAGCTTCTCAGTGTGGGCTTCATCAAGGTTATTGAGTATCCAACATGGCTCGCAAATGTCGTGACAGTCAGAAAGGCTAACGGCAAGGTCCGTGTTTGTGTGGATTACCAGGATTTGAACAAAGCTTCTCCAAAGGATGACTTTCCGCTGCTCAACATCGACATGCTCGTCGATTCCACTGCCGCCTACGAGGTACGCTCATTTGTGGATGGATTTACTGGGTAGAATCAGATTCTCATGGCCGAGGAGGATCAACACAAGACTGCTTTCACAACACCGTGGGGCACCTTTTGCTACACAGTCATGCCATTTGGGTTAAGGGACGCTGGGGATACTTATCAAAGGGATGTTACAGACTTGTTCCATGACATGATCCATAAAGAAATTGAGGTCTATGTGGATGACATGATCATCCATTCAAAAGGAACCGACGGTCAACACTTGATCGACCTCCACAAGTTCTTTGAAAGGCTTCGGCAACACAAGATGAGGCTCAATCCCATAAAATGCACTTTTGGGGTTATCCGAGGCAAAGTTCTTGGCTACATGGTTACCGAGAGGGGAATTGAAGCAGATCCCTCAAAAATCAAGGCAATCATTGACATGCTCCCCCAAAGACACAGAAAGAAATCAAAGGTTTCATGGGCAGACTTCAGTACATCAGTCGGGTTGTGCACCAGCTTACTTCCATGTGTGAGCCAATCTTCAAGCTACTCAAGAAGAATGTGACTCTAGAATGGACTGACGCTTGCCAAGAAGCTTTCGACCAAGTGAAGCATTACTTGACATGCCCTCCAGTTTTGGTTCCACCTCACAAGGAGAAGCCTCTCTTGCTCTACCTCACAGTGAATGATGAAGCCCTTGGGGCTATGCTAGCACAAGAGCAACGAGACTCCACAAAGGAGAATGCCATTTATTTTGTCAATCGCCGATTTCAAGGAGGCGAAAAGAACTACTCCATCTTGAAGAAGTCATGTGCAGCACTGGTTTGGGTTACTCAAAAGCTCAAACATTACATGTAAGCCTTTCTAATCAAGCTAGTAGCAAAAGTGGACCTGCTCCGTTACATCTTTGAGAAGCCTTTCATGTCAACAAGGATAGCCATGTGGTATTTCATGCTCGCCGGCTATGATATCACTTACGTCACACTCAAATCCATCAGGGGGAAAGTGTTCAGTGATCAGCTTGCTGAATTTTCGTGTGACGAAGTGAAGGGGGAGGACTTACAGTTTCCCGACGAGCACTTGGTTTGCACTACAACCGAGGAAGATAAGTGGCAACTTTTTTTCGATGGCGCAGCCAATAAGCACTGTTATGGGATAGGAATGTTGCTTGTCGATCCAAAGGACATCTACACTCCGATCGCAATCCGTCTTGAATTCAAAGCTACCAACAATATTGCCGAATATGAAGCATGTATAGTGGGGCTAGAAGCAGCACTAGAAAGAAATGTCACAGAGCTAGAAGTATTCGGTGACTCCCTGCTCTTTATCAATCAGACATCGGGTAAATGGCGAATCCAAGACCCGACCCTCCAACAGTATGGTCAACACCTCGAGGAGTTAGCTGAACAGTTCCAAGATATCACGTTCAATTATCTGCCAAGGGACAAGAACCGCTTTGCCGATGATTTAGCCACTATAGCCTCATTGGTTGAAATGCCCAAAGGAAAAATGGTGAAACCCTTCAAAATTTCAAGAAGGACCAGTCGGCATACTGCATGAACATTGAGACCAATGAAGTCCAAGACAACCCCCCGTGGTACACAGACATCATGAACTTCCTCAACAGCGGCACATTCCCCGAGAACAGAAATGGGAAATCTCGAATAGCATTACAAAAGCTAGCCGCCAGATATGTGTTGATTGGAAACCGAGTCTACAAAAGACATCATCATGGGATCAATCTCTTATGTGAAAATGAAACCGAAGCTTAAAAAATCATGCACGAAGTCCACGAGGGAGAGTGTGGGCCCCACATGAATGGGATTATGTTAGCCAAGAAGATACTCCGTATTGGTTACTATTGGACTACAATGGAAAAAGACTGCATCGAGAAAGTCAAGAAATGTGCCAAGTGTCAATTCCACGCTAATCTACAACATGCTCCGCCTTCACAACATGACCACAAAGTCCATCCTACGGGAAAGTCCATCCTACGGGAAGCAATGGATAGTCATGTTCAAACCCAAAGTCCATATCTTGTTGGGGCATAGATATCGTCGGCAAAGTCAATCATACGGGAAGCAATGGATAGTCATTCATTCTAGTGGCCGTAGATTACTTCACAAAGTTGGTCGAGGCACAAGCTTACCGAGTTCTCAACGCCAAGAAAGTAGCTGAATTCGTGAAGAATCTCTCAGGCCGGGTAGGACCACATGTTCAAACCCAAAGTCCATTCCACAAAAGGATGAAGACACCAAGAGGGAGGGCACCACTCAATGTCGGTCGATACCCGAGAAGCAAAGAATTTCTTCCAACCATCCTCGGTTAAGTCTCGGATCAGTAATTTTCTCCTGTGAACGGCAAAAGGAGATAGATCACGCTCTGAAGAATAAATCCTAAAGTGTTTCCGGAGCCATATGGTCAGAAGAAAGGGGCTTCCCCGACACATCTTACCCGTTCGATGCAACTCATCAAGGCCGTGCAGGGTCTCCCCCACTATAAGAGGGATTATACTGAATTGTTGTTCCTTGGCCTGCAAGATAATCTCAGCCAACTGCGCATCCGCTGTCCCAAATAGTGTGACAAAAAGAACTTCACCAAAAAGACAAGCTGCCATGGCATTCCTCTTGAAAGACTGAACCGACATGTCCTCGAATGCAAACTGAAGAACATCGGTAACTCAGTTATATCAACCACGGTGCCGTGCAACATCTTTTTCACATCCCCAACAGGGAGATTCAATAAATCGGACCAAGAATCAATCACTCCACGATGATATTTGGGGACAGCAATTTGACCCACCAATGGCATGCCAAGAATGGCACCAAAGTCATCAACAGTCGGCACCATTTCATTTGCCGAAAAATTGAAAGTGTGACTGTTACAGTCCCAAAAGGCTGTATCGGCCTTCAATAAATCCCAATCCGGCTTTAAGGTCCGAAGTGTGAAGAGAATTCGGAACCTGAAGTCTTTCACAAAAGCCTTCTTAGGATGAGTCTTGAAAGAGTACACGAAGGTCGACAAGTCTTTCTCATTATCACCAATAACCTTGGCATCAAGAACCAAAGAATTGGAGGCCATGACAAATGTTGATTACAAGCAAAATTGAGCAAAGAAAAGATGTCCAAAAATGGCAGAAAAGAGATGTTGGAAGAATGTGTTCGAACAGAGGCTGATATTATAGCTGTTGGAGATCTTTTGCGCAGCAAATGTCAAGCCCCGAAATTTGCTCCACAGAAGCGCGCGCCTCCTGCCACCCACTTGGGAAGCGCGCGCGTCCCGAAGCCACCAGCCGAGGCGCCCACTTCTCATTTCAGAAATGCCTCAACAGGCCCTGGTCAAAGGAAAAGAATCATGCAGGAACAAAGGCCGGACACTCCCAAAATCAACAGGATCAAAATTCTTCACCAAAGCCACAACAATCTCTGCCCTCGAACACACAGTTGGGCGCACGTTAATTTGGTCTGCCCTTAAGGCACGTCTGAATCAAAGTAAGATAGAAACTCCCACTAAAAGTAGGATGTGTCTCTCTCTCTCTTTCACAAAAGTCAAAGTCAACCTCGACATTTTCCTCTCTAAAGGGAAAACATTCTTTTGGTCCGCAGTCAACTTTGCCCTCCCCTCGCAAAAGTCAACTGCAAGTGCGACTCCAAGCAGCATGTGTCATAATACAGCTTCGAACAGTAATTTAGTCCGCGGTGAACCACTGAAATCACCACCTCATCAGTAAAGTCTACTCAACAAATTCATATTCATCTCTAGTCCCCTACATGGACTCTAAATCAGCAGGCAGACTTTCGAGTCCCTCTAAATCAGCAGGCAGACTTTTGAGTCCCTCTAAATCAGCAGGCAGACTTTTGAGTCCATCTAAACAGTAGGCAGACTTTCGAGTCCCTCTAAACCAGCAAGCAGACTTTCGAGTCCCTCCAAATCAGCAGGCAGGCTTTCGAGTCCCTCCAAATCAGTAGGCAGGCTTTCGAGTCCCTCCAAATCAGCAGGCAGACTTTCGAGTCCCTCTAAATCAGTAGGCAGGCAGACTCTCGAGTCCCTCCAGTCCCCTATACGGACTCTAAATATTGGCCACGGTGGGCCGATTTCTATCACCACACCCCTTCTATCAGCAAAAGTTGCTCACACAGGGAGCGCACTTCTATCTCTTGTAATTTCAAGATTCTTGTTTTCATCGAGTCTTTGCTCTTTTTTTCTTGGTGATGTCTTTGGCGGATGTTTTGTTCTTTTGTCGACGCATTTTGCTTTGCAATCCACGTCGCTGAGGGGCTCTGTAGACACCCCACCTTGGACCGCTCACCCCGATTGCACATTTGATTTTGTGTTTCTCTTTATTTTAATTGTTTCTCGTTAGTTTCTGTTACTTCCATTAAGTTCCTAACTGACCTCGTTAAGTTCAGGGACCAAACTGAATAACAATGCTGACTTTCCAGTCCATTCTATCAAAAAGGCCATCTCTAAGGCGCGCGCTTCCACCCTTTGGGGTCAGAAGCACGCGCATCCCGCCACCAAGGCAGGAGGCGCGCGCACCTGGGCGTCAGTTACAGATTTTTGTCCAAGAATCCCTCCCTTGCTCCTTTAACAGGATTTTCCCAGGAAACTGATCTTTGTGAATTGGTTTTGACACCAAAAACACATCTCTTTTACCTATAAAAACCCCTCTTCACCTCCATTTCAAAGGACTCTCTTTTTAGAACATAAGAAAACTATACAAAAATCACTTTAAAAGTATTCTCAAGGCATTTTCCTAAGAAGAACTTGGAGTCATTTTGAAGGATAGGTAAACAAGACTTTTCTTTCTCTCTTCTCTACTTCATCTCTCTTCTTCTCTTTTTATTTCATCAAAAGTGAAATCACCCAAATATTTTGGGACATGACACCAAAGACTACTTGAAATAAAAAGTGAAATCACCCAAATATTTTGGGACATGACACCAAAGACTACTTCACTTCATTGAAGCTAGTCAAGGAGTTACCTCCCTACATTCCAAAAGCCCCTTTTAAAACCCCCTTTTATTATAGTCAAAGATAGGAAGAACATTATTTTATTTATGTAGACTTTGATCAAGCAAGACCAACAATTAGTTGGGCGGGATAGGTGTTTAAGTACTTCCCATCTCGTAACCTACCCCCCGAACCTCATAACAAGAATCTCTGTTTTCGTAATCAAACTTAGGCTAAATATTAAGTTTTTCTTATGTTCCTCTAAAACATAGGTGGCGACTCTAACAAATTAAAATACAGAATAGACATCCTAGGGTAACTCGCGCGCTCTAGCCAAGCCGTGGTCTCCCGAGGTATCTACACATTGACATCACCCTCACTTGGAATTATAAACCCCTTCTTGTCAATGAGGTCTTGGATGAGGTCACGGATAGTATAGCACTGCTCGGTGGTATGGCCGTTGTATTGATGATAGGCACACCATTTGTCGTGGGAGTGATTAGGGGAGATCGTTTTGGGCTTGTAATCTTTTAGAGGCATGATTTGTTTCTTTCCCACAATAGTCTCGAAAGCCTCGGCTTAAGCCATGCCTCGGAGCGGAGTGTAGGCACGATCATTTTGGAATTTCTTGCTTTGGGGTGGAGGTACTGTGTTGTAGTTCCCTTTGTCAGAAGTGACGGCATTGACTGAGGCCTCTTTTGTTGTATTAGAGGCGGCTTTGTAGTGGAAACTAGGAGTGCTATTCTTGAGTTACTAGTGGGTAACCCGTGCTTTGCACGGGAAACTAATTTACTATTTTTTTCGTATTTTATTTTTTATGATTTTATTTAGTAATCTAACATAATAATTTTTTTAATATAACTATATTGTTTATGAATAAAATGTTTGCTTATAAATTTAGAAAAATTGTGTTAATTTTTTAGTAATAATTAAAATAATTATTATAATTAACTAATATTATTAATTGTACTTATTAACACATATAATAATAATAATTATTCACTAATAATACTAATAGTTATAATTAACATATATATTAACTATTATAATTAATTAATACTCCCTACGCCCTAGAGTAAGAGTCATACCTTGTTTTTGCACTCTTATTAAAGACACAATTGAAAATTAGTAAACATTGCAAGTGTGTTGATGGTATAATTGTCCAAAACACTATTCATTCTTTCTCATCATTTATCCTTTTAGGAAATAGACTTTTAGTGGGACGTACAAAAATAGAAAGTAGCATCTTACTCTCGAACGGAGCGAGTACTATTAATATTAAATATTAACATTTATTGAATAATGATTAACTGATACTATTAATAATAATAATTAACTTATATAGTAACTATTATGATTAACTAATAATACTATTAATAGTAATAATTAATATATATAGTAACTATTATGATTAACTAATACTATTAATAGTAATTTTTAGTTTATTTAATAGTTAATTATAATAGCTAAATATAAATGTTAATTATAATGATAGTTAACTATTAATAGTCAATTGTTATTTGTTTAACAATATTAACTAATTATATTAATTACTATATAAAGTAATTATTATAGTAATAGTATTACTATTAAGGGTAACTATTATAGTTAACTATAATAGTAACTATTACTAATAATAGTAATAGTTACTAATAATAGTAATAGTTAATATAATAGTTAACTATTACAATTATTTGTAATAGTTAACTATTATAGTAACTATTACTATTATCAGTAATAGTTACTATAATATTTAACTATAATTGTTACATTATATAGTAACTAATATTATTAGCTAATACTATTAGTTAAGAAAAAGAAATTGAAAAGTCACACAATTATGAGGGTATACTTGATGTGGCATCACCAAATGCAAGCTTTCTCTTTAGTTTGTCCACATGTCAACACCATAACCCTCCTCACCAACTTTAATATATATATATATATAAGATTTGAGCAACTCGTCCACACAGACCCCTGCCTCGTACATTTGAGCAAAATCAGAGTAGCATCCCCCACTTAAATGGGTGTGGAGATCAATTTTCAGACGCTTGAGGAAGATGTCAATTTGTTCTCTTGTTTTGGGTCTCTCCACTATTTCAGCAAGTTTATCATTCCACCTCATTGTAAAGTCAATAAAGGACTCGTTGTCTCTTTGGGTGGTGTTCTCGAGCTCTTTCTTTGTTGGGCGGTGCGTAGTGATGCCTTGGTATTGTGAGGGCAAGCATCGTAGTGTCCCAATCAAGACGGGTAGCAAGAGGAAGTGTTGCATACCAATATTTGGTGACCCCCTCAAGAGTGAGTGGGAAACATTGTGGCATCACCTTTGGAGAGACCTTTTTCAGAACCATGACCCATATGTGAGTTTCAATGTGAGCCATCGGGCATGAGTTGCCCTTAAACTTGCTGATGTCGGGCATCTTAAACTTTGTCGGGGAGAGCGGCCGTTGTGCTAATGAGAATTGATGACTAATAAAGGCTTATGTCGGAGCCTTTCCCCAAGTTGAGCCCATTGAACCGTTGGTAAATGTAGGACATGATTGAATCGACCATCTTGTTGTCTTTGCCCTTGAGCTTAGGCTCTTCTTTCTTATTGCGGGCACTGACATATGGGCTTGCAAACAGACCCTCAACGCATTCGGACTCTTCGGTGTCGGCTGTGTTCTTGCCTTTGGAGAACTTGGTGAGTTTAACCTTCATTAGGTCCATTTCGGCCCCGTGAGTTTCCCTTTTACTGTCTAGGTGAGCCTGCCATAGTTCATCCTTTGTGAGAGCCTCCTTATTGATAGTGGAGCTTGTTCTTGGAGATATTGTACCAAGGCAGTGAGTTGCTCGAGTGACAAAGCATTGTTGGTGTTGGAGTCATTTGCAGAAGGGCTGGCCATTGATGCTGTTGGAGCGATTTCTTGGCGGTTTACCCTTCCCGTTGAGTCGCGGTAGATGCGGAGGGTAGCAATTGGACCTAAATTGAGAAGAGGCCCTTGTCAGTCTTGAGTAACACTTTCGGTCATTGGAGAGGTTTGAGCACACAATGGGCATACGACATGGACAACATAAGGAAAAAGTTTTGTTTTTTTTTTAATTTTATTAAGTCTAGTCTTTTTTGGGGTTTCTAGAAAAATAGTGGAATCGTCACACTAGTATATACACCATATCGCGGTTCCATATACTCATCGGATTCCACCACGCTTGTGAAACCTAAATGTGACGGGATTAAACTAAATTAACGTCGAAAAGCATACATGTGGGGACAGTTTTTTTTTGTCCATAATAACCACTTATTTCATGTATGTTTTGAGGACGTTAGTTTAGGGAAATCTCGACACATTGAAAACTGACTTAGTCACGGAGTGTTAGAGCTGTTGTTCAATTTAGCCCCCAGAACTGACAGAATCAGTTAGGAACTTAACTGAAGTAACAGAAACTAACGAAAAATATTTAAAATAAAGTAAAAACATAAATTAAGCGTGCAATCGGGGTGAGTAGTCGAAGGCGGGGTGTCTACAGGAAGTGATGAAAATTTTAGAGGGGGTTGGATCTTTTTAGCTCTATACTATACAAGAGTTGGCAAAAAAGTGATTTGTATTATTCACATACTATAAATTTATAGTACAAGAGAGAGTAACATATTCTGATACAAAGATTAAGTTTCCTAATCTAAATACACTAATAATATTTACAATATTTATCAAAGATACAAACAATCCAGGAAATCTAGGAAACCCTAGATGGTGGCCGAGTCGTGTGATACTGGGTTAATGAGTCGTGCGTCCGGGTTAATGAGTCGTGCGTGCTAGGTTGACTCGGTTGATCCTTAATAAGTAGAAGGTTGGGCAAAGTTGTCATTTAACCTTTGCATGGAGATGAGGTGTCCTGCTTAGCATAAATGAATACCATTTTTAAACACATGTCATTTTAGTGGCATTGTTTTATTGGTCATATGTTGATGTCATTTATTTCTCATTTTTAATTTTGGTTATTAATTTTTTCCATTGGAACATGAGTAGTAATAATTGTTTGGTAATAGTTAATATGAGAAACAAATCTTTCTCTCTCTCTCTCTCTCTCTCTATATATATATATATATATAAAAAGAGAGAGAATAGTTTGACTCTTCAAATTTTTCTCGCCAAAGCTTGATTTTCCCGCCAAAGTAAAGATGCTTCTAGAATATTGCTATTTTGCTTTCATTATTGAAGTGTTATTGTTCTTCCTTATTATTGACATCTACATCATCCCGATGATCAACATTATCAAGTGGTTCACAACCAATCACATTTACGTGTTCTTCGCTCGCCACATTTTCAACTGAAATAGAAGCCCCTTCATACGGCTTACTAGATGTAAAATACTTATCAAGAGAACCACTTATTGATTGACTTAGTTGTTCTTGTTTTCTCTTCTTTTTAACTTTTTATATCCAAAAATATGTTTTTGTGATGGCATATCTTAAACCCTAGAAAAACAACAATCAATTGAATAGGAAAAAAATATATAAAAAATAAATAAAAAGTTTAACAATTATTAATAGAAATGGATCTTGCAATTTCACATATTAATTCAATCTCAAACCAACTTAAGGCTCGTTTGTCGCAGCTGATTGCTGATAACTTATAGCTGATAGCTTACGGCTGATGGCTGATTGACTTATAGCTGATTGATCAAATACTGTTTGTTTTAGATGTTTTGAAACAACTTAGGATAAGAATACCAATACACCCTTGATGATGTATAAATTAAATACAAATTTAATATTATGTTTATAATTCAAGAAAAATATATGAGTTAACTTAATTAAATTAAATATCAATTTAATTTTATGTTTACAATTCAAAAAATATATATAAGTTAATAATAATATTTTTTAACAAATGAGACTATTTTTATGGGATGTAAATGATAGCTGTAACGTTGTATCAATAGCAAATTTTAAAATTATTGATGATTAGATTTTTTTATTCTTCAATTAAAACTTAATTAAGTAACTAAAAAAATAATATTGTTTTCATGAGACGGAGGGAGTACTACTCAACTCCTCCACATTCCTTGAAAAGTTAATCATCAAACTGACAGAACAAGAAAATAAAATATAAAGTGTAAACTTTTTTTTTTTTTTTTTTTAAAAAAGGTAAGAAAGTAATGAATTCAACGAGATATATTTTTCACAATTCCCAACCAAAAATATTTGAAGTGAAAAACAAGTTTGTACATCAAATTTTGGCATGGAACCTTAACAAAAATATAATAGTTGTATATGGAGAAGGAGGGTAATTTGGGTTATGATTTTTTCATGAGAATGGAATACAACCATGTTTCTATATATAAGTGAGAAAAAGTAGTATTTTTTAGCTTTTTGGCTTTTGACTTATGTAAGCTATAGCTGAATTGTACTCTACTTATGAGCTTTTGGCTTATAAGTCAAAACAAACACTATAATTATAGCTTAATTTAAGCCAAAAGTCGATGGAAATAAGTGAAAACAAACGAGCACTTAGCATAGTACATATAAACACAAACTAATCCCTAAAGTTCAATTTTTATATTTCATAACACCAAAAATCAATTCTCAGGTTATGCAATTAGGGTTTTCACAATAATCTCAAACTACAATAATTCACAATGCCAAATAATTCCTAGAATTTTTGGAGTAAATCAAAAATTAAAATACAAAACTTATTTCAAGATTAAAGGGGGGTAATTTAAAAAAATGAATTAATTTTCATGATAAAAGGAAAAGAATAAGAAACTGCGTACCTTTGAAATTAAGTTCAAAAATCAAGATCTTCGGGCGGGGGTGGTGGTGGTGCTTGAAGGCAGTTGCAGTTCCGTCATCCACTTTATTTGTTTTTTATTATTTGAAACTTTTGTCTCTGCGTGTTTTTTTTTTTTTTTTTTTTTTTTTTAAGTTTTTGCCATGCGTGAGTTGATCTTGATGTGGGCTATGATATTGGGTATTTGGTTGTGTTATGTGGGCTTAAGATAACTATAAGTGTGATAGTGACAAATTAAAATTTGGCCTTTATTATATAGAAGATATAGAAATTTAGAGGCCTTAAAAACCCAGTTTCTGGTGGCCCTATGCCATGGCCTTACTATTCTCATGTCATGGCTGGGCCGGGATCCAACAACAAAAAATCTTCCCCTTAAAACCGTGCTTTACCCTCCATCACCACAAAATTTACAATCTCTCCTCTCACAATACTGGTACTGGTAACTCATTCTTGAACGCAAAAGGCAAATAAATGCCTCTCTGAAAAATCATTCATTCTCTGCTTTGCTATTCTCTCCAAACGAAGATAAACAATGTCTATGCTCGATTCTCATAAAATTGACCGAAAAATTATGGGAATTTGAAATTATAATCTTTTTATTGATTCCTTAATAAATATATCAATAGTAATTTTTGCAATATTATGAAGGTAATTGAATTTTGGCCAATTGCAATTTGGTTACCTGAGTTTTACAAAATTTTGCAATTGGTTACCAGGTTTGTCAAAGTTGCGATCTGACTCTTAAGTTTACTGAACCGGAGCAATCAAGTGTAAATTCCGTTACCCAGTTAAGAAACTAACAAAATGGACATCATGTGCGACACACGTGATATCTTAAGGGGCATATAGGTCATTCCGCCAATAATTGAGTGGGGAAAGAGGCACATTACATATTAACAAATTTAAAAAAAAAAAGAAAAAAAAAAGAAAACACAAAACCACCGGATCTGAGATTCGAGAAGCATAAATCCGATCCATCGTGTTCCTGTTCTCCGCCCTCGCCATCGCCATCACGAGCTGTTAACCCACATCGACAATTAATCATGGCTGGAAGGCATTAGATGTGTTTTGATTGAACGCATCTGCTTGGCAATCAGATCATCCATGGTCATCTTCCGCCCGAACGAACCAGCAGGGTGGAATTGAGGACCAGCAATAGTTCGTTCACCGTTCATAAGCTAGGTAAACAATGGCGCCGTGAGAGATATTGAGTGCTGAAATTGGGGTCCGAGGGTTAGACATGTCGGACAATCTGGAAACGTCGGCGGTGGTTTTGGCGAGCAATAACAATTGGTTTGTAGATGGGGTTTGGTTATGAATTAGAACTCTGAGCTGAGATTCAATTAGGGTTTTGGCGAGCAATAACGATTGGTTTATGTGGAATTGACATTTTTACCCTCGTTTAAAAGACACGTGAATCGCACATGGTGGGATTTTATTAGTTTCTTAACTGGGTAACGGAATTTACACCTGATTGCTCCGGTTCAGTAAACTTAGGAGTCAGATCGCAACTTTGACAAACCTGGTAACCAATTGCAAAATTTTGTAAAACTCGGGTAACCAAATTGCAATTGGCCCATTGAATTTTGATAAAATTTTAGTCAAAGTAAATGAAAAATTTTCCTTTAAAAGATTTTTTTGGTCAATTCATTTTTGTGGCTATCTTCTCATAAAAAAGTGAATATGACTAAAAAGATAAAATAATTTGGTATGAGATAACGTGAGTACAAGATGAAAAGTGTTTTTTTTTTTTTAGACTAGGGTATTACAGGATTCACATTTGATATTTTTTTCCTATACGCTCCTTCAAAAATTACTTGTAATTTTTATTAGTATAACACTAGTGGTTCAATGGTCCCCAAAGGAGTGACCCAGTGGTAAAGCCAAGTCTCATCCTCGGTGAGCGCTAGAGTTCGATTCCTCTCCTCGCCTCTTTCTGGCGTGGACATCGTAAAAAACACAAACTAGTGGTTCAATGATTACTGATAATTAGGGCTAACATCATGATGACATCATAGATAATAATTAATGAAATATAATGTGATAAATGAAAATGGTAAAGGGGTAATGCTAGGCTTACAAAATGAAGGATACAATGTGTGATAACGATATTTTATTAGTCACATCGATAGTGAACCCGACACACTCCAATTAAAAACACCTAACACAATTATGACACCTCGTTTTGTACACCACATTTTGTATCCCTCTTTAATAACTTTATTACTGTATTCTTTCAGCTCATTTTTTCATTCCCAATTTAACCTCATAATAGCGACAAATTCTTCAAGAAAAGCATCTACTAGTATTACAAATTGGTCTTATTGACGCCCAACCCCAAATTGAAAACATGTTCGGAAAAACGAATATTCCCAAATTGCCCATCGGCCCTGGCTCCTCCCCCCTCTTCTTCCACCAGTACGGTTTCAAAAGTTAAAACCCAGCAGCACACACATTGCATGCTCAAAACCTCCCATCATTTTCTCTCTCCATTCCCACTACCTTCACTGAGCTGCAGCAGCCCGGTTTCTCTCTCTACAATCTGTGAATCTCTCTCTTCAGGTAATTTTTTTGTTCTCGTGATTTTGAGGTTCTCATTTCCCCAAAACTAGGGTTTTCATTTCGGTTTTTTGCATTTTTTTTTTTTGGTTTAAATATGTAGTCGCTTCTTCGTCATATCTGGCCCTAAGTGGATGTATTCATCAATGCATGTTCACATCCCTGGAAATTTTCAAAATCCGTTGAATTTTAGGGGAAAAACGTGTTTGTCTGTGGTTTTGATGATTTTTGCTTAGTCGTAATGCTGAAAGACGTTACCTAGATTTTCATTTTCTTGAATTTAGTTGCGTCTTTGTGGATTTGTCTGGTGGTTTTGCGGAATCTTTGCTATATTATTTTTGGTCTCTCTTTGGTGGTCAACTTTTGGTCAAATGTGTGTATGCTTGCCTGGAATTATTTGGAATATGAATGTTTGTTTGTTTCATTGTTTTTGTTCTGTTAAAGAAAATGGAAGGCATTCTTTTAGCTATCAGGAGGCATCTTTTAACTGAGGGCGATTGGGTATTAAGAAATTAGCTACAAAAAATTAGGCCAGTTATATGAGCTTAATGTCATTTATTAGTATGCGACTAAAATAAGGGTGTTCTTTGAGAATGAGAAATGTGGCTAACTTAATTGGTTGGTTCATTGTTGTTGCCACACTAGTTGATTCAGTGAGTTCTCATGTCTCCAGATTTATTCTTTGTTATTCGCTTGCTAATTGTAATTCAAAAGCTTACTTGGAATAGAAAATTTTAAGTTCCTCGTGTGTTATTCATCTTTATATAAATGACTTCTGAATCGGGCTTTGTCAAATATGTTCCAAGGTCTATGTGAATGATGGAAGAAAGCTCATCATCTACGGTGTTAGATGGGAGAATAACTGGCATCAGATTTGGTTTGGCGACTCGCCAAGAAATTGTGAGTACATTTTCTTTTCCCCTCCAATCAAACATTTGAGCCTCTAGCGTGCACCTTGTGTAATGAGGTTTGATTGTACAAAATTGTATAGCTTAGTTGATTGAGCTAGGGGCACAAAATAAGCTCACAAAATCTTGCTCACAAAATGAGGTGGCGATATTTTATTGGGTCTGGTGCATCGATAATGGACCCGCCACACTCTACTAAAAAACACCAATTAAATCATTACACCTAGGATTTTGTGATTTTTTTGTGCCCCTAGTATTATTCGAGTTGATTTTGATATTGATTGTCTGCTACCCTTTCTATTCCATGACGGTGTCATTCCTTGTCGTTGCTGGAAGGGGATCATCATACAAGATAATCTGAATACTCCTACTGGGATATCGAAAATGCTTCCAGACTTTTCGTAGTATTTAGCGATTGAGAGTCTGTAAAGTCCAAGATACTGCATGCAGTAAGCTTACTAGGATACAATTCTGACTGGGCGCGATGTCATGAATTGAGATAATAAAAAGCTAACATCTCTAGAATTTGAATAAAATCTGATTGGCAGATAACTCATTATGTTTTATTTTTCCCTCTGCATGTCTAAGTGTGTTTTTTTTTTTTTTTTTTTTTTTGCTTTTGTAGTGCACCGCTTCAAATAGCGACTGCCCAGTTAGCCATGCTAGTCAGCTTTCAAATCCTTTTCTTGGCCTTCCACTTGAAGCTGGCAAATGCGAATCTTGTGGTACTGCTGAACCTGGGCAATGTGAAGGTATGAGAGCCTTTCATATTCGTCGTTGTTACAATGTAATTTTTTTATAACTCATAATCAGAAAATGCATGAGTGGAGAAATATAATACGAGTAATTTATAAATAACTGAATGTACCTTTAAAGTTGTTTTCATGTCTCCTCATAGGTCATTTTGGTTATATTGAACTGCCGGTTGCGATATATCACCCTTCACATGTTGGTGAACTGAAGAGAATGCTCAGCTTGCTATGCCTCAAGTGTTTGAAGCTGAAGAACAGAAAGGTACTGTTTTTTTTCAACTTTGATTACACTGCTTCTCAGATCTGACATGTATTACAATTTGTGTTGATTTCTTGTGCTTCATCCTAATGATATTTCCAGCTTTCGACGAAGAACGTTGGTGTAATTGAAAGAGCCTTGACCTCATGCTGTGAGGTAAGTCCCTGAATGTCTGAATGACCTTTTATCTGCAATTTACTGTCTCGACTCTCAAGAAAGTGATCAGTTCTTTTATGCACAGCTTTACTATCGTATTTTTGCTAGTACTTGAAAAGTGTTCTTGTTTATCTTCTTTCTGAAGTGTGCTATGTATAATAATGACTGATGGCTCCTATAAAAATATTGATTGATCACTGAGAAAAACATCTGTAAATCTTAATGGCAATTTGAAATGGATTCAAGTATTGTACTCCCTTCGTCCTTGAAAGTTAGTCCGTCTTTTTTCATTGTTAGTTTGAATGAACTTTGAGCAATAATGTAGGTTACTTTTAATATCCTAACGAAAACTAAAACTTGTTATTGATATAGAATTATAAATATTTTCAATAACAAGTTTTAGATTTTCATTAGGATAATTAAAAGTAACCTAAATTATTGCTCAAAGTTCATTCAAACTAACAATGAAAAAAGAGGGACTAGCTTTCCAGGACGGAGGGAGTAACTATCAACAATTCCCTGATTTATGGTTATGACACAATTTATCTTATCAGTAACACAGAATAATGGAAAACCAACTCTATGCATGTATTTTTGTACTGAGCTGTAAAAGATAATGAATGTAGCTAATTGAAATCTGTTGGATACCTGGGCTAGCCATTTCATTTCCGTGGTTTATGTTTTTGTATTATTTCACAGGAGGCTTCACAAGTTTCAATCAATGAGGTTAAAACGACAGATGGTGCTTCTTATTTGGAGCTTAAATTACCATCTAAATCGAGACATTTAGAAGGCGCCTGGGATTTTCTGGAGAGATATGGTTTCCGTTATGGTGATAATTATTGTCGGCCTTTACTACCTTCTGAGGTTTGACCTTTTTCGTTTTTCTTAAATTAAATAAATGCAGTTATTTCATCTTAACAAGCTTATGTGGCTCTTAGCAGTTTCCTACTTTTTCTCTTAATCCAGAGTGTTATGTACTTATATATTCAAGATGTTGTGTCTCCAGTTAAACCAACAAATGCATCCACTTAATTCTGTAGATTGTTTCAGTGGCAAATTTGAACCATTTAACATCATAATAAAAAGTCAACTTAATCTGTTCAGCCTACATGTCCTACGCAGTAACATTTTCTTAATGAGCTTAATTTAGTTACATCGTTAACTTGAATAGCTTTACGTTCCTTATTTTGATATACTCCCTCCGTCCCACTCGAATTAGGACAAATTTCCATTTTGGGTGTCCCATTCGAATTAGGACAACCCAAAAATGGAAGTGTTTTATTTAATGGGACCCACATTCACACTCACAACAACTTTCCACTCATTATTCCCTACCCCACTTTCTCTCTCCTAGTTTACTTTTCATACTCACAACACCCACTCCACTAACACTTTTCCTTAATCCCCGTGCCCAACCAAAAAATTCTAATTCGGGTGGGACGGAGGGAGTATGTGTAACTTTTGTTGATATAAAAGATATATGTGTAACTTTTGTTGATTTGAAAGATAAATATGATAGTATGTGCCTTTTGGTTTTACTGTCCTAACTTGGAACTCTACTTCTTTCTATGAGTGCATTGTTTTATTCAATAGGACTTTCTTTCTTGATATATTGTTCTATTGTATGTGTTCAAAAATCTTCTTACCAGGAATTGTTAGCCGCTTCAGTTAAATAATTTCTAGTTGATACTATTCTGGTAGTTTAGGCAACCCTGACATGATGTACGCTACTTGTTTGAGGACTTTTCGTTTGACTTGTTGCATAAAATGGCTAATTCTCGTTTTGATTATATGCTGATACTGGGGAAATTAGAGGACTGTGAACTAATAAATTAGAATTTACAAAGTCCCATTTGGGAAACTAGGAATAATCAAAAGGCAATCAATTCCGCAAGGGTGAGTTGCAACATGAAAACTTTACCTTTGTAATTTCTTGGAAAATCTGATGGTATGATTTCCACCTGGTAGTTAACTAGCACCTTTTTATCAGTCTTCAGATTATAATGCCAATATCCCACTCGAAGAGGTGTGTATTCCTTTTTGGGCTGTCCTGTTAGCTAAGGTGCACGGACTCTTTGGTTCACCTCGCCGGACTCGTCTTGACAAGACTAAAATACGAGTGTCCGACACGGGTACGGCGGGGTAAATCATAGAGTCCGAGCATCAGAGCCTGTTAGAAGAGTAATGTTCCTTTGTGGGCCATCCCGCTAAAAGAGTAGCATTTCGTTTTGGGTGATCATTTTCCAATCAATTGACTATACTAACCTTTCCTGCATTTGCGTGTTTGGGCAAAGCACACCTCTTCAAGTGGGACCGGAAGGGGTATTTTCTTTTTACGTGTCCAACAATCCTTGATGAGAATATGCTCCATACCCATAATATACCTATTTTTATTTTCATTAAGCTTCATCATCGGGGATTTGTTGAGGAACCGGGGAGCTCCATTTTTCACCAAGCAATTTTTTTAAGTGTTTCCAGATTTCAATATGAAATCTCATCATTAACATAATCTGATTAAAATTCTAAACTCTTTATTCATCTTGATTTATTTGGTTTTCTGTCTTGGAGTTTCTGTGGTACTTCTTAGCAGTCTGTTTTACTACTCTTAATGATGATTGCAATACCTTTTCTCTTATTATTATTATTATTATTTATTATTTTTATTATTATTATTATTATTATTATTATTATTCTCTTAATTATTGAATATAATCTCTCTGAACAATACAGGTGATGGCAATGCTGAAGAAAATTCCCGCGGAGACGAAGAAAAAGTTAGCTGGGAAAGGGTACTTCTCCCAGGAGGGATACGTCATGCAATATCTGCCGGTCCCTCCAAACTGTCTGTCCGTGCCAGACGTATCAGATGGAATTAGTTCCATGTCTTCGGTTTGTCATTCTTGCTTTATGTGTCGTGTCTGTCGTTTGTTATTAAGTGGCAGGTTATAACATCAATGTCCACAATGCTTTATAGGATGTGTCTTTGCCAATGCTCAAAAAGGTTCTGAGGCAAGTTGAAGTTATCAAAAGTTCAAGGTCTGGGACACCAAATTTCGAATCACTTGAAGTTGAAGTCAATGATTTGCAAGCTGCGGTTTCACAATATCTCCAAGCTAGGGGAACCAAGGTACTTGTATGACATTGGATGTTTTTTTCTTTTTTATTTCTTAATTATATTAGCTGATGACCTTTCTCTATTTCTTGGTGGCTTGCGTGGGCTGAGCAGGAATCTTTTATGATGGACTTTTTTGAGTTGCTGTGTTAGTTTCTTCATTCATTAACCAACTTTAAAAAAATATTATTTTGAATATGGAATGGTGCCACAAATGTGGACTTATGCTTCCCCAACCTTCTCAAACTGTCAGTTCAAAAGAATCCTAACCCTGCTGCATTAAAAAGTTTTTTCGCGAGACTCATTTGGATTCTTACATATCACTCACCAATTCAAAGATTCACCTTTGAATGTGTTCCAATCTGCAATCTATTAACAGTACTGAGCTTCTTAAGCATTAATATATACACATAGGCTTCACATTTAGAAGGAACACTCGCCTTCCAGATAAAAGGCGAGAAAGGAAATGGAGAAGGAATCGGTGGATGAATCGAACAATCTAACAACTCCAGAAATCTCCAATTCCCAAACCTGATGATCCAGATTAGAGGTAAAATGAATACTGGAATTCGAATGAATAATCTAGATCAACAACTTCTATATCACTAAGATTCCAGAACTTCTTTGAAATTATTTAGTTGAAAATAGGTGCATTATGAAGCAAAGACAGATGATGTAGACAAGTAAAGCAATTTTGAAATTGGGGGTATTTCACACCCAAACATGGTCCCATAACCGTACATGAGCCCCATTTCTCAACCCTAAGCATTTAACATGCTTCTCACATAGTAGTTTTTGAATTGTCATATTAAGCATGGTGGGGGAACATCTTTTTGATTAAAATTAAATATGTTAAAATATAGATATTTACTAAGCTTCATGTAACACATTCTTTAGTATTATTGTATTCCATGTACTAGTTTAAACCTTAAAAAGTAAAATAAGATATAGGTTAGCCTCCAAAATACCCTTTAAGAGCCTCATTTCCCCCCCTAAAAAGGTAGAAATACAAGTAGCCTTTAAGTCATGTCTTAGATAAATGTCTCTTTGCTTAACATTTAGTCTTAGGGAGTATTTTATCTCACATGCTCTTACATGACTATTTCTATATGTGTTATCTTATTTCCAAGGCATTCCATATGGTTGTTGATATCGATGATGTTGACTTCTATTCCTCAACATACTCCTTACATGTATACTCAATTGTCACTCATGTGTCTAACCATCCCAAATGATTTTCTCGCAATATTTACTGAGGGTTAGTGATTTTAGGCAAGGTATAGATGCAACATTGATTGCGAATGACATGGCTGAGGTTTTACAGCGGAGAGGAGAAGAAATATAAGTCTTGTGGTGAATCGTGATTTTGAGAAGGCATATGATAGATTGAGTTGGCAATTCCTTGATCATGTCCTTGAGCATAACGGGCTTGGAGTTTCATGCGAAATAGCTTAATTAAATCCTTTAACAAGCCGCAAGCTATTAACTTGTTTGAGTATTTCTTGTTGCGCAGCACAATGATAGTTATAGTATGTTGTTTCAATTCAATTGAATGCTAAACTTTTGTTTATTTCTTAATAATTTCTTTTGCTAGGCTTCTCGTGAGGGAAATACGCGTTTTGGGTTCAGCAAAGAGCTAAATGATTCTTCTTCAACCAAAGCATGGCTTGAGAAAATGAAAACTCTGTTTATTAGTAAGGGTTCTGGGTTTTCTTCTCGTAGCGTGATAACTGGTGATCCATTTAAAGGAGTTGGTGATATTGGGATTCCATCTGAGATAGCTCAGCGAATCACATTTGAGGAGAGAGTTAATGAACACAACATGACTTACCTTCAAAAATTAGTTGATGAAAAATTATGCTTGACTTATAGGGACGGCTCATCCACCTATTCGTTAAGAGAAGGTTCAAAAGGACATACTTTTCTAAGACCAGGTCAAGTGGTGCACAGAAGGATTATGGAAGGGGATATGATATTTATCAACAGGCCACCAACCACCCACAAGCATTCTCTTCAAGCATTGTCAGTGTATGTTCATGATGATCATACGTTCAAGATCAACCCTCTGATTTGTGGGCCCCTTAGCGCTGATTTTGATGGAGATTGTATACACATATTTTATCCCCAGTCTCCTGAAGCTAAAGCTGAGGTGTTGGAGCTTTTTGCGGTGGAAAAACAGCTTCTTAGCTCTCATAGTGGCAACATCAACCTTCAGCTTACAAGTGACTCTTTGTTGTCATTAAAAAACATGTTTAGGAGTTACTTTTACCGTAGATCTGCAGCCCAACAATTAAGCATGTTCTGCTCCAATTCATTGCCAAAGCCTTCATTATTGAAGGCTCATAAGACTTATCCCCTCTGGACCGCAGTGGAACTTCTAGAAGCTTCTCTACCGCGTGGCTTTGATTGTAGCGGGGAGCGATACTTGATACGTGACAGCCGTATTCTTAAATTGGATTTTAATCGGGATGCGATGCAATCTATCATTAATGATGTTGTAACATCCATTTTTTTCAACAAGGGTCCGAGCGAGGTTTTGAGATTCTTTAATTCCATACAGCCTATGTTGATGGAAAATTTAAGTTCCGAAGGTTGTAGTCTTAGCCTGGAAGATTTTATTGCTCAGAAGGACGTTTTAGGAAGTATTCAAATGGATATTCAAGATCTCTCTCCATTGCTTCATCATTTAAGGTCAAACTACAATGAACTTATCGAATTACAACTAGAAAAACACATGTGGATTATCAAAGTACCTGTTGCTAATTTCATTCTCAAATCTTCTTCAATGGGCAATTTGATCGACTCCAAGAGTGAAGCTGGTATTAATAGAATAGTTCAGCAAGTTGGATTTATGGGCTTGCAGATTTCTGATAGAGGGAAGCTCTATTCTAAGACGTTGGTTGGAGATCTGGCTTCCCTTTTCCGTACTAATTATCCTTTCCCAGCCAAGTACCCGTCAGAGGAATTCGGATTAATCAGAACGGGTCTGTTTCACGGGTTGGATCCATATCAGGAGTTGGTTCATTCAATATCTAGCAGAGAAGTAATGGTCCGTTCATCCAGAGGATTGACCGAGCCTGGAACATTGTTCAAGAATTTAATGGCCATTCTTCGAGATGTTGTTATATGTTATGATGGTACTGTTCGAAATGTATGCAGCAATTCGATTATTCAGTTTGAGTATGGAGCGAAGACTCAAAGTTTGTTTGGTGCTGGAGAACCTGTCGGGGTACTAGCTGCAACTGCCATGTCAAATCCTGCTTATAAGGCTGTTCTTGATTCTTCTCCTAGTAGTAACTCTTCGTGGGAGATGATGAAGGTAATCAAAATCAATCACTTGTGATTTTTGTCTTTTTTATATCTACTCTGTCGTCCCACTCAAAATAGGATTCTTGGTCAACTTAATTATACCAATAATTTGAAGAAAAATAATGATTCTAATAAAAATTTAAAATTGTTATTGTATATCGGTTAATAATAAACTCAATAACTATTTTTATATTTTTGTTATCATTATTATTTTTCTTTAAATTATTGGTCAAACTATAATTAAGTTGACCAAGAATCCTATTTCGAGTGGGACGGAGGGAGTATTTGAAAGACAATTTATAGCGAGATCAATCATGTTAAACGTAAACTTTTTTGTGATTCTCTCTTCAGGAGATACTTCTCTGCAGAGTTAATTTCAAAAATGATGCCCTCGACCGTCGAGTGGTACTGTATTTAACCGATTGTGATTGTGGAAGAGAGTATTGCCTAGAAAATGCTGCATATATGGTCAAGAATCATTTGAAGAAAGTTAGCCTCAAGGATGTAGCAGCCGAGTTCTTAATTGAGTATGTTTCTATTCCATCATTTTCTTCTTTGTTTCAGTTTTATGGGTTTACATTTATTTTCACATATATGACTCAGTCCTTGTAATCTTGTTATTGAAATTCATTATGTCAATCATTTGTTCAGATCTGAAAGGAAATGTCAAATCATATATTTGGCTCATATAAAACTCAAAATCCTTCATTTCAGTTGATTTCGTTAAGTTACACTCTGTTTACATGATTGGCTCCGAGCCAACGCAAATTTTCCTATTGTTGGATGCTTGTTTAGTGGCCTTGCTGAAAATTTACTCTCTGGGTTAATATCTCTAGTTTACATACCTATATACAGATATATTAACATTTAGGTGGATGGATCTGATTGCAGTTTAATCAGCTCACATTTTGGTTAACATGTGTGCTGAGGGGCACATTGAAACTTGTGATCTGATGCAATAATGTGCTCTCTCTCTCTCTCTCTCTCTCCCTCTCCCCCATTTATCACTAACACACGGCTACAATTAACATGCGTCAGAAGTTAAGTCTTTGTGGTTCATTTTAGCTTTCCCGTTTTTTTTTTTTTTTTTTTTTTTTTTCCCGTATGACCTGAAACTTGCTTTTGCCAGGTTGCATCCTTTTAATTCCATTTTCATACCTTGTTATTATTTCGAGTTTGTCATGTATGCTTGCTTTAGAAGTGGTTGTTTTTTGCTGAACGTTACGCTTTCATCTCTCTCTCTCTCCATATATATATATATATATATCAACTTGATGCCTCTTACTACTTGCAGATACAAAGGAGGGCAGGTTACGTATGAAAGTTCTGAAACTGGGGCAGGCCTTGTTGGTCATATTCATCTCAACAAGGTTGGCCTCTCTCTCTCTCTCTCTCTCTCTCTCTGTATGTACACATATATACAAACGCGCGCACACAATATGTACACGTGTCTCTGTGTATAACATCTCAAATATTCATAGTTGTCTATGTTTTATCATTAAGTTACTTTGCATACTTAAATGACTTATGATTTTGAACATATTGTGAACAGATGCTGTTGAAAGATTCAAATATTAGCATGGAAGAGGTTCTAGAAAAATGTGAAAACACGATCAACTTATTCCGCAAGAAAAAAAAAGTTGGTAATATATTCAAGAGAATAGGTTTATCTTTCAGGTTTGTTTCATTTTCACTTATCAAACAGGATGATTATTCATTGTTATATTCCTTAAACTGAGCAATTTTGGTGTGTGCATGCCGTGTTTTTGGATGCGGCAAATATTGCTGCTTGTTTGTGATCTAGATATTGTGTATTATTATGAGTTTTAGCTAATCATTATTCCAATTTATGTGATCTGTATGTATACAACTTATCTAAGAGGGAGGAACATGGATTCTAATAATGAAAAGTGAATTCAAAATAGAGATTAGACAGAATTAGGAATCTAGAGCGAAGGTGTTCCTTCTCTCTCTCTCTCTCTCTCTTTTTTTTTTTTGCTAGTTGCCAATGTTTCTTCATCTTCATCAAGAATTCGTTTGAAATGTAGTTAATAGTTCAACTTGAAGCCAGGGTGTCCTCTTAAGCTGTTTCTCATTTGTTTTTACTTGCAAATTCCTTTTAAGCTGTTTCTAGTTTCTTTTTCCCATAGCACAAAAACACTTTATTTTTGTTTTGAATGAAGAATTTTTATTAGGATAAAAGTTCAAAAAGTAGAGGACAAGATGTCCCTTATAAAGCAAAATGCAAAAGAAAAAAAAAGAGAAATCAACATAAAGAATATTCTTTGCAATCTAATCAAATTACATGAGCCAAGCTAGTGTAAAGCGGCTCTCTAATCTCTACACAAGTCAGCATTGATAATCATCGAAAAGCTCTCAAAAGCGGTGCCCACAAGCGAGAGACCCCTCCTTGATAATGACCTGTTCTCGAAAATCTGGCATTCCAATCCATTAATATACACCACAATTTATGAGCATTACTATTTCCAAATTCTTAAAACACTTATAATTGGGAAAATCCAATTTTCCCTGATAATAAAGAGCTACTCACACCAAAGTGTCCTAACAACTTAACAATGTAAGAAGAGGTGATCATGAGATTCACTTAAACTATAGAACATTCTACAAATGTCTGAGGATAAACTTTTGTAAAGCCATTGCCATTGTCAACTATCATTGGTGTTCAAATGATCAAGTACTAAAAACCATGCTAAAGCTTTTAGTTTCTTGGCAACTTTTGACCTCAATTTAAAATTATGCAATGAATACAAATTGGATTTTGAGCCGAAAGAATTTTAATTAAAACCCTAACCTCTTGTGACCCTTATCATTTAAATTACTAATCAAATGCAATTTTAGTGAGAAACTATTACCCTGTTGAACAATAATTTTGAGAAATAAGAGCGTTTGAGAGGGAATTTCTAAACAGACGAGGGCAAGAGACGAACAAAGAATTAGTGCCAATCCAATGATCCTCTACAAACTAATGTGAATATGAAATGGAAGCAAGAATAGGTTAATTTCTTGGAGCGCATAAGAAGTAGAATGTAATATATCCAACCTCTACTTTTAAATTCAAAACTTGCTCTTAATAACCTTGTGCCAAATAGAATGTGGTTTTAAAGGGAAACACCACAACCATTAATGGACTTGGCAAATGTTTCTAAAAACCAAGCTCCCATGTCCAAAACCCCTTTCATCGTTAGGCCGTCTGACCTTCTCCCAAGCCACTAGATAATCCTTATGCCATCTAGCCTACAACCCACAAAAAATGACGCATGATACCCTCACCCTATTTGCTACTTGAACCATTCTGAATAAAAAGACACAATTGATAGGGACACTAGATAAGCATCCTCTTTAAGGGTAATCCTACCCCAAGTAAAACGTACTCTTCCACCCATCCAAACTTTTAGAATTATTCTCACACCTCGAGATTATACAACTCAAAACATCTAAAACGAATGTCAAAAGAAAAGGGGACATCAGATGACCTTACCCAAGTCTTTGAGAGGCCCCATAACCAATCCTTTGGCTCTGCGTTCACAATAACAACCAAGGACGTGGAAGCTAAGCACCCGCAAATTCAACGTCACACTTGAGCCCTAGCCCTTCTTCTTCACAACCCTCCTATCTCCCTAACCCAAGAATCCCCAGTTGACTCCAGCACTAGTATATTTTAGGCAAAACCCCTATTTTCATCACTGAACTTTAGCCTTTTTCAAAATGTTCTCACTGAACTACTTTTTTTTTTAAATATTCTCACTGAACTTCCACAATTTTCAAAATGTGCTCACTTTGACGATAAATTCGCTAAAAATCTCATGTAGTCACATGACTGATTTCGTTAAACTCGATCTAGGGTTAATTGTTTTTTGGGGGAATTAATTTGTGATATTTCCTATAAACTATAAGCTAATGACATATTACATTAATTAATTTATAGTCTTCAGCGTACATATCAACAACGTTAACATATCGGTTGAAAATATAACAAACATTAGTCATGTTAAGTCATGTTGCTGAATTTCATTAGACTATTAGCGAATTTGTAAACAAAATGAACACATTTTGAAAATTGTGAAAGTGTAATGAGAAAATTTTAAAAAATAATACTTCATTAGAACATTTTGAAAAAGGCTAACGTTTAATGATGAAAATAAGGTTTTTGCCTATATCTTAATAAGGCATCGTTATATCTTTCTTCCCCCACCTCTCTCTCTCTCTCTCTATTTTTATTTGTATAAGTAAATATGTGCAGAAAATTTTCATCAAGGGGGCTAACCCTAACAAAAAAAGCAAAAGGCCTTTACATGAGAATAAACAAAGGCGGAGAGCTGATTGAGCAAAAGAATGTACAAAAACCCCAAAAAATTGTTTCCAACCCGATCACTCTTCCAAAAAAAAAAAAGAAAAGAAAAGAAAGGAAAGAGAAACGCATCATAAAAAATAATCAATAAGGCCTTCCCCCCCCCCCCCCCCCCCCCCCGTTCTTTTGACACGCATGCAAATATAGCATGAACATGTCATGAAGTTGTAACACTAATTTTAGCTTTATGCTGTATGTTTATAGGAAGCTTAGTGTTATCTTCTATTTGGTTGTTTATTTTATTTATAGGTTACCTATGTTTTAGCATCTTGTTGCCAAAATCCATGTTGGACCACTTTATTTTTAATGGCGTTATCCTTGAATTTCACTTCTCTGCAGTGAATGCTCCTTTCACCAGACGTCTGAAAACAAATCTTGTCCATGCTTGAAGTTCTTTTGGCATGAACAAAATGACATTCAGCTAGAGAGGATTTCTCATATTTTTGCTGACACAATCTGCCCAGTTCTCTTGGAAACTATAATAAAAGGTACATAATTTTTGTTGGTTATCTCCTTGTTTCGGAAGTGATTGATCTTATCTTGGTTAAATCTTGTATGATCCCATGCACTGATATCTGAATGTTACCATTCTAATTGGATGATTTCATCGGTGAACACATTTCATGTATACTCTTTAATGACTAGAAAGAGAAAGCTACCCAATACTCTTTGCAAAAACTGATATTTCTGTAACTTACTCTTTGAATACATTTGGGCTTTGTGTTTGGAGATGGATTTCTCTGTGGGATTCGATTTATGTAGCAGTACTCAGTCCCCTACGTTTGGCCTGCACAAAGATGATGGATTTCCATATTCCATCATTTTGGGACTAAGGCTTCGTTGTTGTTGTTGTCGTTGTTGTTGTATCAACTGATTGCATGGGCTTTCATAAAGATTTGCAAACTTATGAGGAGAGCTTTTAGCATTTTTCCCAAGCCTCCAATAAATTTACACAAGGTTTTGTGTTGTTACTAACTGATTGTCATGGGCTTTCATAAAGATTTGCAAACTTATGAGGAGAGATTTTAGCATTTTTTTTCCAAGCCTCCAATAAATTTACACAAGGTTTTGCTTGGTAAATATATTGAAACTGTTTCAATATTTCATGGAGACATGTTTGTACGTTTTTTGTTCTTTATTTCGACTTTGTACTCATTATTCAAGAAAAGTAATTCTTTAGTAAAAGGTAAGCGTTTCAAGTGTAACTTTGTGAGTCTCTCAAATCAATAGGTGATCCTCGAGTTCGAGAAGCAAATATACTATGGGTCAGTCCCGAAACAACGACCTGGATCAGAAATCCCTCCAAAAATCAAAAAGGTGAATTGGCTGTGGATGTCGTTCTTGAAAAAGAGGCTGTGAAGAAAACTGGAGATGCATGGAGAACAGTGTTGGACTCCTGCCTTCCAGTTATTCACTTAATTGACACAAGGCGTTCCATACCATACGCTATTAAACAAGTTCAGGATCTTCTGGGTATTTCCTGTGCCTTTGAGCAAGCTGTTCAGGTATACATCTGAAATCTTTCTACCTTCCTCTCTCTTTCTCTCTTCTCGTGTACGCGTATATTTGTAGACAACAAAAAGAATGGATCAGATTTGAAGGAATACTGTTCTTCTTTGTTTTCATGTTGAGTCGCTTTTAGTTTGTTGTTTTTGACTTTATACTTTTTGGTCACCTTTCTTTTATACCCTTTTAAATTATAATATTCGGCACATATATACACGTTTCTATTTGTGTCTGTGTGTAATCTCAGGGTAGGCTTGTTACAGTTTACAAGTTCATGTTCATTGTAGTGGTGTTTGAAATTCTCACTCAAGTTTTTTGGTAAAATATTCATATCAAATGCTGCACATGATCGAGTCTTTTTTACATGTAATAATTACAATTCTTAATATGTGTGAGAACCTCTAAAACTACAAGTATTTTGTGACAGAGGGAGTAATACGTAATCAGGATGCTCAGGCATTCTCTCATACATTGTTTTAGTTTGTTCTTCAATGCGTTTTGTCGAAGTTTGTTTTCATCTGAATTCTAGTCATGCTCATATATGATTTTGATGAACAATTTATTTGTCTGTTTGATTACAAGTGGAGCACATTTGTGCACTAGATAACTTGAGATAAAAGTACTTTATTGATTAATTGTTTATGTGCATTATTATTCTGAAACCTGCCAAATTCCTGAATTTCCTTGTAGCGCCTCTCAACATCCGTGTCAATGGTTACAAAGGGCGTGCTCAAAGATCACCTTGTTCTGTTGGCCAATAGTATGACATGTGCTGGGAATTTGGTTGGTTTCAATACAGGCGGTATAAAGGCTTTATCTCGAACACTGAATGTCCAAGTGCCATTCACTGAAGCAACATTGTTTGTAAGAGCTATACTTCAAACTGCATTCTTTACTTCCATCTCCGTCCCATAAAGATAGTGCACTTTTTTAGTGGTTGATTTGATTGAACTTTGACTAAAGATTTAGGAAAGACTAACTATCCAAATGAAATTCTATAACATTTTATTGACACACCATAAAAAGTAACTGTAATTACCATTTTTAGATATTCATTTGGATAATTAGTCTTCCCTAAATCTTAAGCCAAAACTCAATCAAATCAACCACTAAAAAAGAGGGACTACCTTTTGGGATAGAGGGAGTATAAGTCATCTTCATTCTTATTTTATTTTTTAATTTAGAATGGTTCTTGTTTTCCTGATGATAAATTTTTGCATCTCTCTATGAAGACACCAAAAAAATGCTTTGAAAGGGCAGCAGAGAAGTGCCATGCTGATAGTTTGTCGAGCATTGTGGCTTCATGTTCTTGGGGTAAACATGTAGCTGTTGGTACTGGCTCTCGATTTGATGTTCTTTGGGACACAAGAGAGGTATCTAGTTAAATTTTTTTTTTGATTTTTTTGATTTTTTTTTTTTTTTGTGTGAATTTAACAGGATTTGGTAGCTGTTTGCTTCCAAAAAAAAAAGGATTTGGTAGCTGTAACGGCAGTTATTCGTTCTATGTATTCATTTCATCGGTCTAAGTGACAACATAAAATATTGTTTTTTTTTTTTGATAGGTCGAATTGAATCAAAAAGATGGAATTGATGTCTACGACTTTCTTCATTTTGTACGAAGTGGGCCAGGAGGAGAAGAAACTGACAGTGTGTGTCTCGGTGGTGAGGTTGATAGTTTCGATATGGAAGCTGATAATATGGGCATGTCACCGGAACATAATGACGGTGTAGATAAGCCAGTTTTCGAAGATGCTGCAGAATTTGATTTTGATTTAGAAAAACAGAATGTAGATAGCCAAACCACTGAATCAATCTGGGATAAAGTCCCCTCTTCTAATGTGGAATCGGGTGGAGGCTGGGAGCGGGTCATTGAAAAGCCAGCATCTGGTGGGTGGTCAAAGGAAGACCATTCTAGTTCTTCAGGTTGGGGAGGAACTGAATCTGCGAAAGGCAATAATCAGGCAGGGGCTTGGGGGAAGAAAGTTACTGAAGTGGACCAAAGTGACCAGACCAGTGGTTGGGCTGCAGCAGCATCTAAAAAAGATCTTGGCCAATCAGGGTCATGGGGGAAGAAAGATGTTGAAGTTGATGGAACTGGCTGGAACAAGGGCAGTCAAACTCCGGTGGACCAAAGTGACCAGACCGGTGGTTGGGCAGCAGCATCTAAGAAAGATTTCGGTCAATCGGGATCACGGGAAAGTTCGTGGGGTAACAAAGTCAAAGAAGCTGATAACAATGGCTGGAATAGCAAGACTGACAATGATGGTTGGGCAGCCGCCAAGAAACAGAGTGGCGGGGACAGTACAACTAAGACACAAGGTAGCAGTTGGGGTGCATCAGGTTTGAAGAAAGATAGTGATCAGTTGAATACGTCGGCTTCTTGGGGTGGTAACAAGGTTAAAGAGGCTGATGGAAGTGGCTGGAATAGTAAGACTGACAATGATAAGGGGACAGATACTGGAAAACAGAATGCTTGGAGCAGTGCTGCGGGGACACAATCTAGTACTTGGGGACAAAAAAAAGATTCGGGATCTCAAGATTGGGCTTCAATAGGTTCGAAGAAAGATAGTGAACAGTTGAATGCATCGGGGTCTTGGGGAAACAAGGTTAAAGAAGCTGATAAAAGTGGCTGGGGTAGAAAGAATGACAACGAAGATGGGGATCCCGTCAGAAAGCAGAATGTCGTGGACGGGACAGCTGGGTCAGAATCTGGGGGATGGGGACATAAAGAAGCTTCAGGATCACTCGATTGGGGTGCAATAGCGTCAAAGAAAGATAGTGATCAGTCAAGTTCTTTGGCTTCTTGGGGTAGGAAGGACGAAAAAGTCAACGAACCAGAGGGCGATTCGGCTCCTAAGAATGATGAAGGGTGGGGAGCTAAAAAGAAAGAAGACTCTTCAAACTCTAGTAATTGGGGAAACCATGATAAAGGTCAAGATAAATCAGGATCGTGGGGTTGGGGGGGTAAGAAGGTTGAGGAAAAAACTGAAGAAACTGGGTGGAAAAAGAAAGATGGATGGGGTTCCTCGAAAGACGGAGATTGGAAGAACAAGAGAGATCGGCCTGCGAGGCCTGTTGGAGGGTCGAATGATGGGCCAAGAACACCCGTACCTTATACTGCAACAAGGCAACGTCTGGACTCATTCACAGCTGAGGAGCAAGATGTTCTATCAGACATTGAGCCCATCATGCAATCCATCAGAAGAATTATGCATCAGACTGGGTAATCTCATTGATATCTGTCTAAATATTTCCCCCTCCGTCCCAAATTGAATGTTCAAATTTACTTTTGATCAAGAGCAAATTTGAATTTTGTTCACACATTCATTTTGGGAAGGAGGTAGTACATAATTGACCGGGCTACTGTGATGCTTTCTCAATCAGATAACTGGAAAGAGGTCTCATGCTAATGATTAAAGCAAAGTCTTGCACTCATTATATCCCTTTACAATTTTTTTTAGCTTTCTTCTTTTCTATTTGGAGAAATTCATTAGAACAGTAGATCATAAAGCTGACCTGGTAGCTCGTCTGTGAAGGTACAATGATGGAGATCCTTTGTCTGCTGATGATCAAACTTACATTCTTGACAATGTCTTCAAGTATCATCCAGATAAAGCACAAAAGATGGGTTCGGGAATCGAATACGTTATGGTATGTGAGGGGACTCATCCTTACTGTGCTCTTTTTACATAACAATGATATATGAATTAAAGTTATAGGTTATACGTGCAGCTTTATAATGCCATGTGTGGGCATATACGTGCGTGGTATGAATTTGTTCATATGCATATGTATGCATACATACTCACACACAGTATATCTTATTCAACCTTTCCTCTGTTCTTTTGGGGGACATCATGTTAGGGTATCAGATTAGTTTACTGAAATAAAGTGAAATATAAAGTGAATAATTTGATCTGAAGAAGCTGTCATGCACCTGCTGAATTTCAAATATGGCTAACTTCATTCATCACCTATGTTACCTGGACACGGTATCCGGGATCCGACACGGATACGGATCCTAGTGTCGGATACATTTTTCTTAATAATTTTGGACACCGGGACACCATCCTAAATTTGGACACGGGTACGGGATACGGTAATAGCAAAATTCTTGAGTCTTTTTTATATGTAATAATTACATTTCTTAATTAATGTGTGAAAATCTGTTAAACTACAAATATCTTGGGACGGAGGAAGTACTATTTTTAATCATAACAAATAGGAATAAATCATATAATATAAAGAAAAAAAAACCTATATTTATTGACACCAAGCACAATATATATTTGGGTTCAATAAGAAAAAAAACCCCATATATATCTATTGATAAATAAAGAAACTATTGAATAAATAAATTACATAAATGAATACACGGTTCATCCCTCCTTCCCTATTTTCTATTAACCCACGATTTACAAGTTCCAACGCAAAACCACAAATTCCTAATTCCTAATTCCTAATTCCGTTCGCCTCTTTCTCTCCCTCTGTGCCCTTCCTTCACCTCTTTCTCTCCCTCTGTGCCCTAGTTGAAATTTCTTCTCATGTCTCGAAGCTCTTTCTCAATGATTCCCGGAGCTAGCGCCGGAGGTCCACAATTCCGCAAGAGGTTTTCTTTCTATACGCAATTACAGGTTTCTTATCTCTACAATTTCGATCGGTCTGCAGGGGTCAGGTAGGTTTGCTCGTCTCTTGCTCTTGTGTAATTGTTTTCTTGCTCTTTCCTTCTCTCGGCCGTGTCCGAGGTTGCCCTGCCATATCCGCGCCGGATTTCACAGTGTCGGTGTCGTGTCGTGTCGACACTGGTATGACGGCAAAATTGCCAAGTCCGGGTAACACAGTTCATCACAGTATATTTGATTTGCTGAGAGTCGGTGTTTACTTGAAAATGGAAGAAAACTCATTCTTAGTCCTGGATGTTATATTACCAGAATTGGGCTTTTGACTAATCGGTCATCATTCTACTTGTTTAGTTTTCCATATCACAGTATGAGTGATTCGATGATCATCTGCTTTTAGCTGTTGAATTTGCAAAAGTTTGTGCTCTCTGAAACTTGTATTTTCATTATATTTTTATTTTTATTATTTTTATTTTTACAAATTTTATCTTGTCCATGTAACACTACATTTAAATGATTTGCAGGTGAATAAGCACAGCAACTTTCAGGAAAGCCGGTGCTTGTACATAGTTTCCACTGATGGGCGGAAGGAAGACTTTTCCTACAGGAAATGCCTGGAGAATTTCATCAGGGAGAAGTACCCAGACAAAGTAGAAGACTTCATGGCCAAGTACTTTAAAAAGCCTCAACCTCGTCCTGTTTGGAACAAGGACAACAACCGTGGTGGCTCTGGTGGTGGTCCAGATGATTCTAAAAAGCCTTGGGGTGGATGGAATAATAATCGACCATCCGAAGGTGGGACCCCTAGGTCGGGTTGGGGTAACAAAGCTACAGAAGAAGGTGGGACCCCTCAGTCCGGTTGGGGTAACAAAGCTACAGAAGAAGGTGGGACCCCCCCTCAGTCCAGTTGGGGTAACAAAGCTACAGAAGAAGGTGGGACCCCCCGTCAGTCCAGTTGGGGTAACAAAGCTACAGAAGGTGGGGCCCCCTCTCAGTCCGGTTGGGTTAGTGGATCTAAGCCGGTTACAGAAGGTGTGACCCCCCCTCAGTCCGGTTGGGGTAACAAAGCTACAGAAGGTGGGAACCCCTCTCAGTCCGGATGGGGTAGTGGATCTAAGCCGGTTACAGAAGGTGGGACCCCCCCTCAGTCGGGATGGGGTAGTGGATCTAAGCCGGTTACAGAAGGTGGGACCCCCCTCAGTCCGGTTGGGGTAGTGGATCTAAGACACCTACAGAAGGAGGTGGGACCCCTCGGTCTGGTTGGGGTAGCCCCGGGTCTACACAGGCTACAGAGGAAGGTGGGACCCCTAAGTCGGGTTGGGGTAGTGGATCTAAGACGACAGCTACTGAAGAAGGTGGGACCCCTCGCTCGGGTTGGGGTTCGTAGTCACAAAATGTAGGGCCGTTTTTTTTTTTTTTTAAAGATGTTTTTTTTTTCTTTCGGAAATGAAGTTTGTGGGACTGACTGTTTGATTCTGAAGTAGCAGTACTAGTTGATGTTTGTTTATTCAGTTTAATGTTTGTATATCCTCTAGTGAACTGATTTTGTACAGCAAGCAGTTTCAGTAGCTATGCTAATCCGGAACAGGTTCTAGTTATTACTAATTTTGTGTTGGTGATTCTTTATTTATTTATTTCAGTTATCGTTTTGCTAGTTGTTTTTTTTTTTTTTTTATTTCAACTAAATAAGTAATATTTGATTCTGTCTACAAAACAAAAACATAATATTATTTGTTTATTTATGTCAACAAAAAATTGAATCTGGTAACTAGGGTGTTCACGGTCCGGTCCGGTTTTTGTCAAAATTTCACAAAACCAAGACCGGACCAATTGTTCGGTTCTGTATAAAATTAGAACCAGGACCAAACCAATATATTTCAGAACCTGATTTATTGGTCCGGTTCTATTGGTCCGGTTCCGGTCCGGTTTTATATATTACATATCATATAATTTTTTTGGCATTTAATACAAGTTTATGTAATCAGGGTTGTAATATTAACATTTCATGAAGCACTAATGTACCAGCCCATAGGCCTGTGGAGATTGGTGCATTTAACATTGCTGATAGAGAATAAAGATTTTGTTTTTATAACAGAAGCATAAAATATAGCCTCTTGTATTGATTCTGTATTGATTCGAAGATGTCTACAATTAGGATAGTCAGAATTTTGTTTTTATATTTTGGTGTAAAATTAGAAATATATATAATATATAATAGCATATTAGTAATATATATACATGTAAATATGATTGGTCCGGTTCGGTCCAAAACCGTATATATATTTTTCAAAACCGGAACCGGTCCAATTTACCGGTTCTAAAGGAATTTGGAACCAGAACCAAACCAATATCATTGGTTCAGTCCAGTTTTTATTGGTCCAGTCTGGTTTTGTTGGTCCGGTCCGGTTCCAATATTTTTTGCACAACCCTACTGGTAATCATCATTTCTCCTTTGAGTTTGAAAGACGTAAGAAAATTTGCAGAGTTTAAACTGAAAGGCAGTCATTAATGACTAGCCTCACTCCATCCCGAAACAGCATACATTTTAATACATTTTAAAGATAGACGAGAATTAATGAAATACTCTATATACTCTTTCTGTCTCAAAAAAATTTCGGAAAAAAAATTTGGGTTCAAAAATTTTAGAAAATAATGTTTTTATTATAAAACTAGTGTAACATCCGTGCCTTAAAGGCACGAGAACAAAATTTTTATTGAATAAACGAAGTAATGTTATCATACCGCTAGTTATTTGTGATAACGGTTGACAACTTGCACTTCCAACTGTTGCATTCTGCTGCAGTGATTGATTCTCAATATTTTCAATTAAAATTTATTATATTAGAGGAAAAATGTTAATTAATATTCATTCTTTTTATAAAACTTTCTTCAAATAGCTAAAGTAGTACATAAATATATACGTACCATTAAAAAAATTGCAGAAATTATAAAAATATTAATGACACTTTAGGCCATACAAATAAATTGTTATACCAAAGAATTCGGCCCACCTACATATAAGGACTCAATAGAGAAATTTAATCTTTTTGGGCCTCGTAGATTTATTTACGGAATTTTTCCCCAAGGGCCCATAGTGCGAGATTTTATTACACAGAAATCCCAGCCCAGACCAAATACCAGATAAGGAGTTGGGTTGAGATCTAAATTCCCCATACACCCCTAGCCCAAATTAAACACTTATATACCGAAATTACCCCCACCCCTCAAACAAAACCCTCCCCTCTCCTCCCTCCTTCCCATTTTTACTCTCTCTCAGTCTCTCTCTAAAACACACACACACACACACACACAATTCATTTTCTCTCCCTCCAAACACTCACCGCCTCCTCATATTCTCCGGCGACGACCTTTACGACGGTGATGGATGTCACGACCCGAAAACCGCCTCTATTTTCGTAGTAATAAATATTTAATTATTTATTTATTTCTTATTTATTTATTTAAATTATTTAAATTATTTATTTATTTAAATAATTTATGTGTGCATTTTATGTGTTATAATAAATTATGACTAGCATTTTATTTGGGTCATTTGTGCTAGTGTAGAAGTGTTGAGTCTTAGTTGTTAGTGGGGAGTATAAGATTATTGTGTTAGTGTGTAGGGGAGGGGGTCTATGTGTAAATTCTAATTTATCATCCTACTTACTCTCTCTTTTCCCCTCACCTCCCTCACTTTCACCTCACCATTCCCATTCCCAGAAATCCCTCTCTCTCTCTCTCTCTCCATTGGTTTGGGTAAGTTCTCTCTCCCTTCTCTCTTCAATCTAACCATCTTCCTCTTGTTATTTCTTATTTCTTAAAACATGAAACTTGTTTAGATCGTCGTTAGGATCGTAGAGGGCTAAAAATATTCGAGTTCCGGCAACTTTGAGAAAATTCAAGTAAGTTACTTTTCCCCCATTTATGTTAAAAATGCTCATCTTTAACTCTATTGATGTTCTTATTGATATCCATGGCTTCTTGGTTGAGTTAGAAATTATTTGGAATTTATTTGGGTTTTTGGTTAATAATGGTGATTGTTATGAATGTTTGGATTTAATCTTGGTTTTGGTTGATAATTGGTGTTATTTAGGTCCCCTTTAAGTTAGATGTTGTTTGGGTACTTTGGGGATCAAGCAGGGAATGTTGATTTGTGAGAAATTTGATTTTGGTTCGAAAATGGTGAAACCCAGCTCTGGTTTCCCGGCCTGAAAGCAGACCAGGCGTCCGCCCGGTCCGAGCCAGGCGCCCGCCCACTTACCCTTTTTCTGACCCTTAGTTTCTGCCTAAATGAGCGCCCGCCCGCCCCCTTTTTCTGGAAATCACATTTGTGTTTGTTTAAAACTAGGTTGTATTTTAGTTTGGGTTTTAGAGACGCATGAATTGAGTTTTCTTGTCTTTAAATGTTAGGATAGAAGTATATATAGGTACTCCTAAGATTTAGAACGAAAGGAGTGAAATTCAGAGCTAAAACAGGGATTTTTCTCTTTGTCCGGCCGAACACTTTTTATAAATTGTCCGTTTTACGTTCAATCTTCCGGAGGCCATAACTTTTTCGTCCGGACTCCGTTTTGGACGTGTAAACTATCGTTGGAAAGATCTTCTCGAGTACTACGCAATGGTTCTATTGGACGCATGGTTCCATACCATAATGGTTGTCTTATTATTGAGGTTTAAGATCAAGGTGTAGTCTCGGTCTAGGTTCCGTAGTACTATTCTAGTTGACTTAATTGGGCACCGTGGAACACTTTGGTAATTGGAATTGGTTCCTTGTGAACAATGGTGTTATGTAATTTGATCAAGTATTGTTTGGGAATGTTTGGGCATCTTGATGTGTTCGTGATTGTTCCAATCAAATTTATTTTCGAGTGAGACTTGGTCTAGGTTTTAGGCGATGTCCTATAGTACCTAGAGGGTTGTTATTGAACACCAAAGTGTAGGGTTTAGTCCTGTCGTGATCATGTTCTAATAAGTGTAACCTTTTGGATCCGTTTGGGGTGTTTTTGGATCCGTTTGGGGTGTTTAGAATGGGTTCGTTATGAACGGAGGTAAAGCGTGAATTGGCAATTGGGTACCACGGTTTGATTAACCTTATGGTGTATTCATTCTGATTTCCTGCTTTAGAATTCCAGGTGTGAGGAGATGGTTGAGTTCATAGTCCTAGTACATCTTTATGAGTAAAACGTTTAGGATAATTTTGGGTTATAGTCGTTGTACTATTTGTGAGCGACCGTTTGGGTTGTGTTCCTTATGAATAACTTGTGGGTATCATCTTTGGAATGTATCTAGTATGGTTCCTCTTTATGGAATTATCGTATTCTAATAGTCTTTGTTGTTGAGCTCCTTATGAGCAATTCCGTTTATCGTTGTTGTGCTCTTTATGAGAAATTCCGTTTATCGTTGTTGTACTCTTCATGAGAAGCTCTTGTTATTGTTGTTGTTAAACTCTTCATGAGTAACCGTTGCATCTTTATGGTGATTATTTGGCATGGTTCCTTACTTTGGAACCCTAAACTGTTTAATTAAGCTAGTATTTATTACTTAGCATTTATTTGGAAGCCCAGCTGGCATATTTGTTGCATCGGGCGATGGGAAAGATTATAATGGCAAAGCCAAGTCCATTATAATTTTGACCATTGTTTTGCCCCTTTTATACCCCTTTTCCAGATTGGCCTTGGAAGAGGTAAGTTAGCTTCCTTTGGGAATGTATCTAGCTACCGAGCATGACTTTGTGTCATGGTTCTTGTCCTTTGTGACACTCTCATTGTTATTGGTTCCGGTACCGGGTTTCTCTTCAGCTTTTATGCTACTATGAAGATGGCTTGATGGGTTGATTGATTGATTGGTCGGTTCTGACCGGGGTTCTCTTCAGTTGTTATACTGCTATTGTTGATTGGTTGATCGGTTGAAGCTGCGCAGCGATTGTTCTATCAGTTTGGTGAAACCTTGGCTCAGTATCCTTTGTTACGTGTTTATTTCAGTCTTATGTGCTGCATGATGAGTTAGTCGTTATTTCCAACTGGTATGGGACAGTTGGCGATAGGGAGCTTTCTCATTTGTTGTTATGTGATTTACTTGTTCAGTTATATCGTCGATTTGCATGATATTATGCCATGTAGATGCATTTAGTAACTTACTGAGATTTTATCTCACCCCGTTTCTTGTTTCAAATTGTTTTTCCTTAACCCCCCAGGAAAGCAAGTGGTAGCGTTGTGAGGTCCGTTGTAGCGGGAATCTTCTGAGCAGGTTGACCGCATTTGGGATAGTTGCTCTTCAGAGCCTTTATGTATTTTATTGTGGGTTCGTAGTCGTTCAGTATTTTGTATATACGGTTGCACTTTGGGTATTTTTGTTAATAGTTATTCTTGCTTCCGCATTTGTTTCTAGTCTCCGAGTTATAATCTCGTTGAGGTGTTGTTTGATGGTGTTGATTTATAGTTGAATTCACGCGCCCGGTTTGGTATATTACATTTTGGAGATGTATATTATGTAAATTTTATATTTATGGATTTTTAAGATTTCCGGGGCGTGACAGTTGGTATCAGAGCAATGGTTTTAGATATTAAAAGAGAATAAGAACTCTGATATTGAGTAGGTTTCAATACTTGGGTGTTATGATTTTGAGTGGTTTAGAAACTAAGTTTTCTTGAAAGAATGAGGTTAAGGTAGAAGTTGGTTGAGTTATAAGTCGTGATATTGACGCCGAGTGTTTCTTCTCTTGTGGTATATCAAGTATAGATTAGTGTTAATAGTAATGGTTCCCTTGGGGTTAGTTGGTTTGGGAATCGAGAGTGCAATCTGATGGCTCGGGCATATCTATTTCGTAAAGTGGACAACGTTTTGTGCTATGTTCGCCTGATTGTTATCATTCATGGATTTATGTTGAGGTGTATGCTCGAATACGGAACTACGTGATTGTTACTAGTATATATATGGGATGATTTGGTTATGTCACCTATGCGAGATATTGATGAGTTAAGTGGTATGGTTTAGCTTTTCGTGTGTTACGAATTTCTTGTGTGCCATCGATGGGTGGTGAATATTTCTATATTAGTATGTTTGACTTTGTTTAGGATCATACTAAGTATATATAATGTTCAGGTTCTATCTTGAAAGTCAGAAAATCTTTATTATAAGGTTGTGCTGGGAATTTAGCTTATTCTGTTGGCAATATTAATTTTGAAATATTAGGTATAATTTATATTGAGTGCAATATGTCGCTTGACCGATAGAGAACTTGGGTTATATGATGAGTTAATATAAGCTACAATACGGATGGGTGAATCAGTGAGCATATAGTATCGGTTGGGTTAAAAGAGTTAAAGATTCAATTTGTAAATTTCTTGATAGGAGTTTTTCTTTACTTTTAGTACATCTACGTGAGTGCATCAGAATTGTTTAGTATGAGGAAATACTTAATTTATTATGGGTCATAATAAGAAGTTGAGTTATGATACTTTTGGAATCATTTTAAGTACATGACTGGAGTTGAGTTAAAGCAAAATGAGTTATGAGTATATGGTGGGAGTTATAATCATCAATGATGGTAAGCACGTTAAGTTTAAAGGTCTAGACATATTTTGAGAAAGTAAGAAATTCTCGAGCAATATTAAAGGCATTTTTGGGTTTTAGTTAAACAGTTGTCACTTGGTTCTGAATCTTTTCTTAGTGGCGTTCTCGTTTGGATTAAGGATTTGTAAAGGAAGTTGAGTATAGATACTTTGGCATATTAAAGGATACTATGATTCTGTATTGGGACGGAGCAGTTTATTGAATATTTCGGATTATTAGTGATCATTTGTAATATCTTTTAGAGTTGTAAGTTGTAATATATTGATATTTATGAAAATAAAGATTGTGAAAAGTTCGGATCGTTACAGTTGCTACTTTAATGGTAATCCTTAGAGATATAGTCACGCGGTGAACATTTGAAGGATGAGAAATTTCTTTAGCTTTTCATAGTTTAAGAAGTTGTGTAAGCTCGAAATTGTTTAATGTTTTGAATTTCTGGGAAGTAATATTAAGTATGCGATTTTCTAATGGAAGTGTCTTTGCGGTATAATTAAGGTTGTGAATAAGACGAGTTTGTAGTATCTCGAGAATTGTGTTTAGGAGTAATCTGGATTCTGCGATTTTTGGGCGATAAAGTATTTGCATATATTTTGAGGATTAACGCTTGATAAGTGGAGCTATCTGTGACTTGGAATTGGTTGTGATTTTAGTGGTTTTATCTTAGCGGGTTATATTATATTTTATTGTGGGACCAAGTTGAAACGTTATGATATCGGACTATCAAAAGTTGATGGATATATTTCCTTAGAAAACTAAGTATGAGGTAATGCTAGTAGCTAAGGAATTCAAAGGTTATGACTGTATTATGTTTTATCTTATAAGGAAAGTGAGTGTGGTAGTGGAATCTCATTTGATCGGACAGTTGATGACGGTAAATTTTTGAGTATATCATTAAGTCATTGGGTGACAATAATCGTTAGCCCTATTCCTTCTCTTATTTGTTCGGGTAGTAGTATGATTACTTGGGATGATGTCTAGATCGTCAATGCGTACGGGTGAACCCGAAAAGTAAAACTTATGGATGTTGATGATTTAAGGGTTGAAAAGTGATAGTCTTGAGAATGTGAAATTCGGGGTGAAAGAGGAAGTTAACTTTAGGATGTTGATATGAATATGCTTGAGATATGTATGTGTTCAATATGTGTGGGTTTATTTGAGTCATGGAATTGATGTCTGAAATCTTTAATAGGTACTTGATTTGGGGTTACGAGTGCTTTATGCGAGTTGATATTTTGTCGCCTCATTATGACCGCGCATTGTGATTTTGATGAGTGAATTCGTGGGCGAATTCTTTTTAAGGAGGGTAGATTGTCACGACCCGAAAACCGCCTCTATTTTCGTAGTAATAAATATTTAATTATTTATTTATTTCTTATTTATTTATTTAAATTATTTATTTATTTAAATAATTTATGTGTGCATTTTATGTGTTATAATAAATTATGACTAGCATTTTATTTGGGTCATTTGTGCTAGTGTAGAAGTGTTGAGTCTTAGTTGTTAGTGGGGAGTATAAGATTATTGTGTTAGTGTGTAGGGGAGGGGGTCTATGTGTAAATTCTAATTTATCATCCTACTTACTCTCTCTTTTCCCCTCACCTCCCTCACTTTCACCTCACCATTCCCATTCCCAGAAATCCCTCTCTCTCTCTCTCCATTGGTTTGGGTAAGTTCTCTCTCCATTCTCTCTTCAATCTAACCATCTTCCTCTTGTTATTTCTCATTTCTTAAAACATGAAACTTGTTTAGATCGTCGTTAGGATCGTAGAGGGCTAAAAATATTCGAGTTCCGGCAACTTTGAGAAAATTCAAGTAAGTTACTTTTCTCCCATTTATGTTAAAAATGCTCATCTTTAACTCTATTGATGTTCTTATTGATATCCATGGCTTCTTGGTTGAGTTAGAAATTATTTGGAATTTATTTGGGTTTTTGGTTAATAATGGTGATTGTTATGAATGTTTGGATTTAATCTTGGTTTTGGTTGATAATTGGTGTTATTTAGGTCCCCTTTAAGTTAGATGTTGTTTGGGTACTTTGGGGATCAAGTAGGGAATGTTGATTTGTGAGAAATTTGATTTTGGTTCGAAAATGGTGAAACCCAGCTCTGGTTTCCCGGCCTGAAAGCAGACCAGGCGCCCGCCCGGTCCGAGCCAGGCGCCCGCCCACTTACCCTTTTTCTGACCCTTAGTTTCTGCCTAAATGAGCGCCCGCCCGCCCCTTGGCAAGCGCCCGCCCGCCCCTTTTTTCTGGAAATCACATTTGTGTTTGTTTAAAACTAGGTTGTATTTTAGTTTGGGTTTTAGAGACGCATGAATTGAGTTTTCTTGTCTTTAAATGTTAGGATAGAAGTATATATAAGTACTCCTAAGATTTAGAACGAAAGGAGTGAAATTCGGAGCTAAAACAGGGATTTTTCTCTTTGTCCGGCCGAACACTTTTTATAAATTGTCCGTTTTACGTTCAATCTTCCGGAGGCCATAACTTCTTCGTCCGGACTCCGTTTTGGACGTGTAAACTATCGTTGGAAAGCTCTTCTCGAGTACTACGCAATGGTTCTATTGGATGCATGGTTACAGACCAGAATGGTTGTCTTATTATTGAGGTTTAAGATCAAGGTGTAGTCTCGGTCTAGGTTCCGTAGTACTATTCTAGTTGACTTAGTTGGGCACCGTGGAACACTTTGGTAATTGGAATCGGTTCCTTGTGAACAATGGTGTTATGTAATTTGATCAAGTATTGTTTGGGAATGTTTGGGCATCTTGATGTGTTCGTGATTGTTCCAATCGAATTTATTTTCGAGTCAGACTTGGTCTAGGTTTTAGGCGATGTCCTATAGTACCTAGAGGGTTATTATTGAACACCAAAGTGTAGGGTTTAGTCCTGTCGTGATCATGTTCTAATAAGTGTAACCTTTTGGATCCGTTTGGGGTGTTTAGAATGGGTTCGTTATGAACGGAGGTAAAGCGTGAATTGGCAATTGGGTACCACGGTTTGATTAACCTTATGGTGTATTCATTACGATTTCCTGCTTTAGAATTCCAGGTGTGAGGAGATGGTTGAGTTCATAGTCCTAATACATCTTTATGAGTAAAACGTTTAGGATAATTTTGGGTTATAGTCGTTGTACTATTTGTGAGCGACCGTTTGGGTTGTGTTCCTTATGAATAACTTGTGGGTATCATCTTTGGAATGTATCTAGTATGGTTCCTCTTTATGGAATTATCGTATTCTAATAGTCTTTGTTGTTGAGCTCCTTATGAGCAATTCCGTTTATCGTTGTTGTGCTCTTTATGAGAAATTCCGTTTATCGTTGTTGTACTCTTCATGAGAAGCTCTTGTTATTGTTGTTGTTAAACTCTTCATGAGTAACCGTTGCATCTTTATGGTGATTATTTGGCATGGTTCCCTACTTTGGAACCCTAAACTGTTTAATTAAGCTAGTATTTATTACTTAGCATTTATTTGGAAGCCCAGCTGACATATTTGTTACATCGGGCGATGGGAAAGATTATAATGGCAAAGCCAAGTCCATTATAATGTTGACCATTGTTTTGCCCCTTTTATACCCCTTTTCCAGATTGGCCTCGGAAGAGGTAAGTTAGCTTCCTTTGGGAATGTATCTAGCTACCGAGCATGACTTTGTGTCATGGTTCTTGTCCTTTGTGACACTCTCATTGTTATTGGTTCCGGTACCGGGTTTCTCTTCAGCTTTTATGCTACTATGAAGATGGCTTGATGGGTTGATTGATTGATTGGTCGGTTCTGACCGGGGTTCTCTTCAGTTGTTATACTGCTATTGTTGATTGGTTGATCGGTTGAAGCTGCGCAGCGATTGTTCTATCAGTTTGGTGAAACCTTGGCTCAGTATCCTTTGTTACGTGTTTATTTCAGTCTTATGTGCTGCATGATGAGTTAGTCGTTATTTCCAACTGGTATGGGACAGTTGGCGATAGGGAGCTTTCTCATTTGTTGTTATGTGATTTACTTGTTCAGTTATATCATCGATTTGCATGATATTATGCCATGTAGATGCATTTAGTAACTTACTGAGATTTTATCTCACCCCGTTTCTTGTTTCAAATTGTTTTTCCTTAACCCCCCAGGAAAGCAAGTGGTAGCGTTGTGAGGTCCGTTGTAGCGGGAATCTTCTGAGCAGGTTGACCGCATTTGGGATAGTTGCTCTTCGGAGCCTTTATGTATTTTATTGTGGGTTCGTAGTCATTCAGTGTTTTGTATATACGGTTGCACTTTGGGTATTTTTGTTAATAGTTATTCTTGCTTCCGCATTTGTTTCTAGTCTCCGAGTTATAATCTCGTTGAGGTGTTGTTTGATGGTGTTGATTTATAGTTGAATTCACGCGCCCCGTTTGGTATATTACATTTTGGAGATGTATATTATGTAAATTTTATATTTATGGATTTTTAAGATTTCCGGGGCGTGACAATGGATACGGAGACGACCTCTAAGACGGCGACAGAGACGACCTCTACGACGGCGACGACTTATACGACGGCGACACATTTGTCTCCGGCGACTATGCGTACTTCGTCTCACTCTACAGATCCATTACTCTCTCTCAGATCTGTCGTCGGCTTCCCCTCTCTCAGATCTTCGAAACTTGAAGGACGGCGACAAGCAACGTCATTTTTTCTCTTCCCAGATCTGGCCAAAACATTGCAGATCTGGCCGGAATTTGCTCTTATCGGCGTCGATTTTGCAGGCAGCTCCCTTTCTCTCTCCAAAACCCCCCCCCTCTCTCTCTATAAACCACAAGCAACCCCCTTTTTCTCTACAATTACCTTCTTCTTTCCTAGCCGCCTCCAATTCTAAACCCCTATTTCTCTCATTCTCTCTCTACAATCTACATCTGTCTATACACATTCTCAATCCCTCCTTTCTCTCACTAGAATCTCAAGAAATCTGAAAGGAAATTTAATTGTGGAAAATTTATTTGTGGAAAGTTGTTCATTGGGGAGTATCATTATATTCTATTGTAATGCATTGACTCAAATTTACTTGTGGAAAATTTCATTTTTTACTTGATATGCTGCCATTTATGAAAGTTGTTAAGCCGAGTGTGTTTTGGGGGAAACTAGTTTCCCCCAAACATTATAAAAAGTCCTGTTTTGGTATAGGAAAAACCGGTTCATTTATAAACCACGGTTTAGGAGACTAATAAGTAGAACCGGTTAATGAATATAGGGTATAAAACGTGGAAAACACATAGTAGCCCACACACATGCGATCTTTTCGGCTTAGTTTTCCCTTCTTCCGCCATCTCTCTCTCTCTCTCTCTCTCTCCATCTCTCTCTGTCGCCATTGCAGACGAAAGGAGCTTCAAAAAATGAATGAAAAGGTATGAATCCTTACGAGTTTGTTCATCAGTTATCGCATTTTTTTTCTATTTGAAATTGATATTCGAATGAGCCAATTGATCTTATTGAAATTGATTTTCTCTTTATAGAAGATGGAGATGGAGATGGAGATGGAGACGGAGATAGTAGATCACAAATGTTATTGAATCAGAGGAGAGTGAGATTGAAAAAGACAATGAAGATCAATTGAAAGAGATGGATATCTTCATTTGGATCAAAAACACCAAATCTACACTTAATTTGAATCACGTGGTCGTTTGCTGCTCAAATTGAAATAGAGATGTTCAAACTGCTGAAATTGAAATAGAATTGATTTGGTGTAACTTGTTTTTTTAGTATAGTAACTTGGTATTTTGGTATTGTAACTTGATGTTTTAGTACAGTAACTTGGTGTTTTATTAGTGCAACCTGGTGGTTAATCAAGTTATGTTGTATCAAATCTATACTTGGTATTTTAGTAGTGTAACTTGGTGTTTTGAACAGACAAACTTGATATTATAATAACCATGCAATTTCTATTAAAATGAGCATTTTGAACATCAACTTATAATATAACTTGGTATTGTTTTAGTATTGTAACTTGGTGTTTTAGTATTGTAACTTTATGTTTTAGTACAGTAACTTGGTGTTTTATTAGTGCAGCCTGCTGATAATCAAGTTATGCTGTATCAGATCTATACTTGGTATTTTAGTAGTGTAACTTGGTGTTTTAATAGACAAACTTGATATTATAATAACTATGCAATTTCTAACGAAATAAGCATTTAGAACATCAACTTATAATATAACTTGATATTATTTTTAGTATAGTAACTTGGTGTTTTAGTATTGTAACTTTATGTTTTAGTACAGTAACTTGGTGTTTTATTAGTACAGCCTGGTGGTTAATCAAGTTATGTTGTATCAGATCTACACTTGGTGTTTTAGTAGTGTAACTTCGTGTTTTAACAGACAAACTTGATATTATTATAACCATAGAATTTCATTTGAAACAAGCAGTTTGAACATGAGCTTATAATACAACTTAATACACATGTTTATGCATAAAAAACAACAAGTTAATAACTTAAAACAATAAGTTTGGACTTAAAAACAATAAGTTTGGATTTCAAAACAAAACGTTACAATTTCACTGATTCACACTTTCTAGACCTAGTTTGTCTAACATATATGTTGCAGTCGAACTACTAGCTTTCTTCCTCTTCTTCTCCTCGTTGTCTTTGCTCCCAACCTTCTTGTCAATGTGATCATGTTTGATTGCCAGAAAGTCTTCAATTTTATTCAACAAAGACTCCTTTTGCTTGTTTAGATCACTGAGTAACAAGTACCAAACTCAAAATGCCTAAACAAGCATCACAAGAACCCAACAAAAAAGGCTTGAAATCAACACAGTAATCGAACAAAATAGAGTGAGAATCAAGCGAAAAAACTTGAAATCAACACATACCTCCATCACGCCCTGGCTTCACTACACCTTTCCTCGTTATTTATGACACGCCCCAAGTCCCGGGATCCCCTAATAGAACCTCGAACCTGGTGCACGTAACTAACAAGAAACAAGAAGCTAACGGGAAACAGGAACAATACCTGTTAGAAACAAACTGACATGCTATATATACTCAAGAGTAAGGAGCTAAGATAACTCACAACGAGTTCTAGACCAAGAAAATTAAAACCAAACATAGTTACATACAGCGGAAGACATGCCTAGCACATAATCTGGCATCAAGAGATGTCTAGAGACAACAAGTACTACACAAGTCTACCCCAAACAAGCCCTGAGTTTAACAACTCATACAACATCGTCCTTACTAAAGTGTAAAAGGACACTAGTCTCAAACCAGAACATCCTGCAGAGTACGTTCCCAGCTATGTCGAGCCTCACTGCGTACTATCCCCTGCTTTCCTGGGGGGGAAACAAATAAAGGGTGAGATAAATCTCAGTAAGCTATTAACATGCAACTACATGACATGTTATCATGCAATTCAAGTAGATACTCAAGAAATCATATATCAAGTAACAAGTATAGGAGATGCTAAGCCAACTCAACAAGTAATCAAGTGTTGGTAGTGGTGCCCTAGGCACGTTTAATAAACGTTGTAATTGTTATCATTTATTTCATATCAATAAAGAGATGTTTTGATTATTATTGTTGTTCATGTTTACTTATAATAATCTCCGTCCCTAGTACTTGTTAAGCACTAGTATAAAGGCTGAATGATCATGAGATGATCATGTTAGATTTATGGGTACTTGTTTGGAACAAGGTACTGGACATGACCCGCTTTATGAGATTTATGTCATGGTCTATGTCACACATATATATCATATTAGTTATGTCATTTGAATCCTTAGACATGAAGTTATTATAGTCTTCCACTTGATGAACATTGTGTTTGACATATTCAAACGCTACCTTAACACGGTAGTTATAAAGGGTATGATTGGCATAATCGGATTCCCGTTGGGAAGAATAATAAGCTAAATGGATTTGTCCCTCCACGGAGAGATGTCAAGCTTGGGCCTCTCGTAGGAATGATGTTGATGAAATGTTCGGCCGGACTCAAATGAATTGATTGGATCAATGTCATTTGGATTATCAACATATTCGGAATTGAGAAAGTATTGAACAAAACAAGTTGACTGTTTGACCATGACTTGTGTTCAATGACATCGTGGACAAAAGGGTTATGACATATTCTAAGAGGAATGCGATCTTGTATCTAGTTATACTATTTGGGTAGGTATGACGGTTTGCTAGAACCTAATCATATCTTATGGAATCATGTTTGAGCCCATTGCCAACTTAGTATAATCCTAGAGGGTCACACACAATAGAACGAATCTTAAATAAAAGGACTATATTGGAATTTAGAGTCAAAAGGACCTTGGAGGAATTTTGGAAACATTCTGAGCTGTTTGGTCTACCGAGCGGGCGCTTGGTTCAGACCAGGCGGGCGCCTGAAGTAATTCCAGAAAGACAAGGACCTTCTGGTCATTCAGGCGGGCGCCTGGCCCTTTACAGGCGGGCGCCTGATGCTGCCGACAGGAAAATTCCTAATTCGATTTAGGAAGGTTTTTAACACAAGATTCCTATTTGGAATAGGTCTTAATTGTGTATAAAAACCCCAATTCGGCCAGACCATATTTACAAGTGATTTTGTGAGTCTCAAAGAGTTTGAGAGAGATATTATTTTGTTCTAAGATATCCTTGATTGAGGAACAAAATAATTCACAAATAAATTCCATATAGTTCTTTATTATATTGTGAAAGTGTGTTTCATAATATTGGTCTAGCAACCAAGATCAAAGAAGCTCCTTTGATATTCGTTCGAAGTGTGGATACCGCTAGAGGGTGAATTTTATCATCTTGCAAAGTTCGTGATTTGTTCGCGATAAAGCTTCAAGGTTTCTCCACCAAAGATCAAGAGAAAATTCATAGCCATCAAGGGTTAGTTATTCCTCTATTCATCTTGTTGTATTTGATTTAATCATATGAACGGATCCATGGCTTTGGGTTTCTTAAAATTTTAATTGCTATATTCCGCTGCGCATGTTACTTAGAAACCCAACAGTGGTATCAGAGCCCCGTTCATGTTGATTAATTCAATACTTGGATCATGTTGTGTGTATATAAATTGTTTATGTGCCAAGCATGATATGAATATTGGATTATATGATGTTTATGTGTTTTGTGATTTTATGTGGTTTATTGTTTTTTCAACTTTAATCGCGCGATTCAATCGCAATAAAAATTATGGTGGATTCTGAATTATTTCGATTATTGATTTTTGATTGGATCAAAGTTTTAATAATCGGGGAAAAAATAATTTTGAGACAAAATTTTCGAACTTGAAAATTCCATACCATTCTGACCATTCAGGCGCCCGCCCGCGCTGGACCAGGCGCGCGCTCGCTTCAGGCGCCCGCCCGTGCTGGACCAGGCGCGCGCTCGCTAGGCCAGAATGTTCTGATTTTGTTCAAAATCTGATTCTGGAATTTTTCGATAAATCCGACAAAACCAGTAACAAGACCACTTCAGACTTGCTGATCTGGAATGGGTCTTGGGTAGTTGGTTTGTGTGTGGATTTTGGGGTTTGATTTTCCTATTTGTTTTAGTCTTGTGATTCCTAGATTGGTTCAAGTTTTGGATGGCTAATCTGCGTTCATCGAGATTGTGTTTCCCAAAATTGATCGCAATCAAAGTTTCAAAGATAAAACGAAGTTAGAATTATGAAGAGCTCATAATTGCTAAAATTGAGAAACAAAGTTCTTGATTCAATGATTGGAGATCCATGTGGAATTGTGAATGCAATTGGCCTACGTTCATCGAGACCATCTATTGCTTAGTTTCGGCCACATGGACTACTTTCTTGGTTTCTTGAATTAGTGCGGGATTGTGGTTGCCTAATGGCTTAGTTCGACCGCACTTCTTGTTGTCTTGATTTGGAGATAATAACCAAAGTTGAAATAGTCTCATCCTCATAATTATAGAGAAACTAATGACACATAAATATTATGCTTAAATTAATGGGATTAATTTAGTGGCTAAACTTGATGTGTAACATGTTTATATTATGTGCTCATAAATGTGTTATATGCTATATGTGATGAACCTTCAAAGAAAGTTTTAAGTCTTTTATTGCCATGCCATGATTAAAACACTTGTTAGTACATGAGTGATTTTAATGTAGATTCGCCCTAGCGAGGTGCATTAAATTTATTTATGTTTGAGCAAGATAGATAATGTGGGCACGCCCTAGCGGGACACATTAACTATGCGTTTAAAATGGTTAGACTTAATTGGGCGTCAAAACAGTTTTGGGCCTAGGCAAAGATGAGGTTTAACATGCTTTTGAAATTGGATTTCTAAAAGAATCTCATAAAAGGAATTAAGAGTCATATGAGATATGATTGACAAGAGTTGTCTACCTAATTAATTTGATTTTGTGTAATCCGCCTTAGCGGACTTGAAATTAAATTAAAGTTGGATCTTAACCCAATTAAATTATATTATACATTGGATGTATAAGAAGGTTATATAATTTAGTGGGAGTATTTTGTTTAAAAATACATTATTTATCTCTTTAATGAAAATCGGTACTTATTAAATTTTGGAAATTTTGCATATTTGTAGATAATGACTAATAACACTCAATCAATGTCGTTGCGATCGATCCTTGAGAAGGATAAGCTCGAAGAGAATGGTACAAACTTTATGGATTGGATCCGAAGCATAAGAATTGTTCTTAGGCAAGAAGATAAGTTGTACATTCTCGATGGGCCTCTCCCTGCTGAACCACCGCCTACTGCCCCTAGGGTAGAAAGAGACAATTACAAGAAACATCGTAATGATTCTAGAGATGTAAGTTGTCTCATGCTTGCTGCTATGTGTTCAAAACTCCAACAAAGTTTGGAACATTTGGAAGCCTATGAGATAGGCGTGGAGTTGAGAACCATGTTTCAAGAGCAAGCTAGGCAAGAGAGGTACAAGACCATTGTTGCATTTACTACTAGCAAAATGAATGAAGGGCAACAAGTGAGTCCTCACTTTCTTAAAATGAAAGGTTATGTAGAGCACCTTGAGAAACTTGGCTATCCAATCCCATTGGAGCTAGCCACGGATCTCATTCTTAATTCATTGCCTAAAAGTTATAATCAATTTGTGATGAATTATAACATGCATGGAATGGATAAGAATCTCTCTGAGTTGCATGGGATGCTCAAAACTGCAGAGATGAAAATTGTGGAGAAAGGTTCTCCTGTGCTCTTGGTTCATGATGGGAAGAAGGCTAGTGCCAAAGGAAAGGGTAAGGCAAAAGTTGTCAAACCCAAGATAAGCAAGGCAAAGGTTGCCAAGGCTTCTGAGGCAAAACCTGATTCACAAAAGGATGCAATCTGTTTCCATTGTCAAGAAATTGGTCATTGGAAACGTAATTGCAAGGCTTTCTTGGAAGAGCAAAAGAAGAAGAAGAGCAGCAAGGCTGCGTCGACTTCAGGTATCTATATGATAGATATTCTCCTTTCTACCACTGATTCTTGGGTATTGGATACCGGATGTGGTTCTCACATTTGTCTAAATGTGCAGGGACTAAAGAATAGGAGACTGCTTAAAGAAGGTGAAGTAGATCTACGCGTGGGAAATGGAGCAAGAGTTGCTGCATTAGCCGTAGGGACTTATGAAGTCACTTTACCTTCCGGATTAATTCTTGTTTTGAACAATTGTTATTATGTTCCGGATTTAAGCAGAAATATTATTTCAATTTCTTGTTTGGATAATGAAGGTTTTAAGTTTCTTATTGAGAATAAGAAATTTTCTATTTATTTAAATGATGTGCTTTATGGTATTGCTAATTCATTTAATGGCCTTTATATCTTGGATGTCAAGAATGAAAATAATGTCTATCATGTAAATAAGAAATCTAAACCTAATGATGTAAATCATACTTATTTGTGGCATTGCCGTCTTGGTCATATTAATGAGAAGCGTATCTCAAAACTCCATGGGGACGGACTTTTGGGTTCATGTGACTTAGAGTCATATGATACTTGTGAGTCGTGTCTTCTTGGAAAAATGACTAAGACACCTTTTACCAAGTTGGGTGAAAGGGCAAGCGACTTATTGGGGTTGATACATTCCGATGTATGCGGACCATTAAGTAGCAATGCTAGGGGAGGATTTCAATACTTCATAACCTTCACTGATGATTATAGTAGATTTGGGTATGTTTACCTAATGAAACATAAAAGTGAAGCATTTGAGATATTTAGAATATTTCAAAATGAAGTAGAAAAACAACTTGGCAAAAGTATAAAGGCACTTCGATCAGATCGAGGTGGAGAATACTTAAGTCAAGAATTTGATGATCATCTAAAGAATTGTGGAATAGTTTCACAATTGACTCCACCTGGAACACCACAATGGAATGGTGTGTCCGAGAGGAGGAATCGGACTTTGTTAGACATGGTTCGATCAATGATGAGTCAAGTTGATCTTCCAATATCCTTTTGGGGTTACGCTCTAGAAAACCGCTGCTTTCACACTAAATCAAGTTCCAACTAAATCGGTTCCAAAGACTCCATATGAGATGTGGAGTGGAAAGAAACCTAGTTTATCTTTCATGAGGATTTGGGGTTGCGAAGTTTATGTCAAGAGACTCATCTCTGACAAACTAGCACACAAATCTGATAAATGTATTTTCGTGGGATATCCTAAGGAAACTAAAGGATATTACTTTTACAACCGAGAGGACAACAAAGTGTTTGTTGCCCGAACTGCTGTCTTCCTAGAGAAAGAGTTTCTCTCCAAAGAAATCAGTGGGAGTAAAATAAATCTTGAAGAAATTCGAGACCCAGAAAATAACATTGAACCAATGGTGGAACAAGAACAAGAACCACAAGGAATTGTGGAACCTGTTCAAAATACACAAGCATCTCACAGATCTAGTAGGTTACGATCCGAGCCCGAGAGATATGGATTTCTCGTAACGGATAGTAATGAGGTAGAAATCATTGAGAATGATGAACCGTCAACCTACCAAGAGGCGATGTCTTCTCCTGATTCGGACAAGTGGCTTGGAGCCATGGAATCCGAATTGCAATCCATGCAAGACAATCAAGTTTGGAATTTGATTGATGCACCCGAAGGTGTAAAAACCATAGGATGCAAATGGGTCTTCAAGAAGAAGACTGACATGGATGGGAAGGTGCATACTTACAAAGCTAGGCTTGTAGCGAAAGGTTATAGGCAAGTTCATGGTATTGACTATGATGAGACCTTTTCACCCGTAGCAATGATCAAGTCTATAAGAATTTTGCTTGCCATTGCCGCATATCATGACTATGAAATATGGCAGATGGATGTCAAAACCGCTTTCCTGAATGGAAAACTCCAAGAGGATGTGTATATGACACAACCAGAAGGTTTTGAACAAGATTCTAAGGTATGCAAATTGCAAAGATCCATCTATGGATTGAAGCAAGCTTCAAGGAGTTGGAATCTCCGTTTTGATGAATCGGTCAAAGAGTTTGGTTTCATCAAGAACGAAGATGAGCCTTGTGTATACAAAAAGATTAGTGGGAGCATAGTGCTATTCCTTATCTTATATGTGGATGACATATTGCTCATTGGAAACGACATTCCTACACTTCAGTCTGTGAAGACTTGGTTAGGAAAGTGCTTCGCAATGAAAGATATGGGTGAAGCCGCATATATTCTTGGCATTAAGATCTATAGAGATAGATCAAGGAGGCTACTTGGTTTAATCCAAAGTACATACATTGACAAGGTCATTAGAAGATTCCGTATGGAAAATTCTAAGAGAGGAACCTTGCCCGTGTTACATGGAGTTTCTCTAAGCAAGACTCAATGTCCTAAGACAAAAGATGAGCGTGAGAAAATGAATGATGTTCCATATGCTTCGGCAATTGGGTCCATCATGTATGCCATGATTTGTACTAGGCCGGATGTATCTTATGCTTTGAGCATGACAAGTAGATACCAATCCGACCCTGGCGAAAATCACTGGATAGCTGTAAAAGCGATTCTTAAGTACTTGAGAAGAACTAAAGACTCGTTTTTAGTCTATGGAGGAATGGAAGATGATCTCGTTGTAAATGCTTACACGGATGCAAGCTTCCAAACCGACAAAGATGATAGCCGATCGCAATCGGGTTTTGTGTTTATGTTAAATGGTGGAGCTGTAAGCTGGAAGAGTTCCAAGCAAAGTACAACCGCTGATTCTACAACAGAAGCTGAGTATATTGCTGCATCGGATGCTGCAAAGGAAGCTGTTTGGATTAAAAAGTTCATAACTGAACTTGAAGTGGTTCCTAGTATTGCTAATCCAATAGACCTTTATTGCGACAATAATGGTGCTATTGCTCAAGCAAAGGAACCAAGAGCACATCAGAAATCCAAACACATACTTAGGCGTTTTCATATCATTCGAGAGATCATTGATAGGGGAGACGTAAATATATGCAGAGTACCTACTGATGACAATGTTGCGGACCCGCTAACAAAAGGACTTCCACAAGCTAAACATGATGGTCATGTTAGGTCCATGGGTATTAGATACATGGGAGATTGGGCCTAGGGCAAGTGGGAGATTGTTGGTAGTGGTGCCCTAGGCACGTTTAATAAACGTTGTAATTGTTATCATTTATTTCATATCAATAAAGAGATGTTTTGATTATTATTGTTGTTCATGTTTACTTATAATAATCTCCGTCCCTAGTACTTGTTAAGCACTAGTATAAAGGCTGAATGATCATGAGATGATCATGTTAGATTTATGGGTACTTGTTTGGAACAAGGTACTGGACATGACCCGCTTTATGAGATTTATGTCATGGTCTATGTCACACATATATATCATATTAGTTATGTCATTTGAATCCTTAGACATGAAGTTATTATAGTCTTCCACTTGATGAACATTGTGTTTGACATATTCAAACGCTACCTTAACACGGTAGTTATAAAGGGTATGATTGGCATAATCGGATTCCCGTTGGGAAGAATAATAAGCTAAATGGATTTGTCCCTCCACGGAGAGATGTCAAGCTTGGGCCTCTCGTAGGAATGATGTTGATGAAATGTTCGGCCGGACTCAAATGAATTGATTGGATCAATGTCATTTGGATTATCAACATATTCGGAATTGAGAAAGTATTGAACAAAACAAGTTGACTGTTTGACCATGACTTGTGTTCAATGACATCGTGGACAAAAGGGTTATGACATATTCTAAGAGGAATGCGATCTTGTATCTAGTTATACTATTTGGGTAGGTATGACGGTTTGCTAGAACCTAATCATATCTTATGGAATCATGTTTGAGCCCATTGCCAACTTAGTATAATCCTAGAGGGTCACACACAATAGAACGAATCTTAAATAAAAGGACTATATTGGAATTTAGAGTCAAAAGGACCTTGGAGGAATTTTGGAAACATTCTGAGCTGTTTGGTCTACCGAGCGGGCGCTTGGTTCAGACCAGGCGGGCGCCTGAAGTAATTCCAGAAAGACAAGGACCTTCTGGTCATTCAGGCGGGCGCCTGGCCCTTTACAGGCGGGCGCCTGATGCTGCCGACAGGAAAATTCCTAATTCGATTTAGGAAGGTTTTTAGCACAAGATTCCTATTTGGAATAGGTCTTAATTGTGTATAAAAACCCCAATTCGGCCAGACCATATTTACAAGTGATTTTTGTGAGTCTCAAAGAGTTTGAGAGAGATATTATTTTGTTCTAAGATATCCTTGATTGAGGAACAAAATAATTCACAAATAAATTCCATATAGTTCTTTATTATATTGTGAAAGTGTGTTTCATAATATTGGTCTAGCAACCAAGATCAAAGAAGCTCCTTTGATATTCGTTCGAAGTGTGGATACCGCTAGAGGGTGAATTTTATCATCTTGCAAAGTTCGTGATTTGTTCGCGATAAAGCTTCAAGGTTTCTCCACCAAAGATCAAGAGAAAATTCATAGCCATCAAGGGTTAGTTATTCCTCTATTCATCTTGTTGTATTTGATTTAATCATATGAACGGATCCATGGCTTTGGGTTTCTTAAAATTTTAATTGCTATATTCCGCTGCGCATGTTACTTAGAAACCAACAGTGGTATCAGAGCCCCGTTCATGTTGATTAATTCAATACTTGGATCATGTTGTGTGTATATAAATTGTTTATGTGCCAAGCATGATATGAATATTGGATTATATGATGTTTATGTGTTTTGTGATTTTATGTGGTTTATTGTTTTTTCAACTTTAATCGCGCGATTCAATCGCAATAAAAATTATGGTGGATTCTGAATTATTTCGATTATTGATTTTTGATTGGATCAAAGTTTTAATAATCGGGGAAAAATAATTTTGAGACAAAATTTTCGAACTTGAAAATTCCATACCATTCTGACCATTCAGGCGCCCGCCCGCGCTGGACCAGGCGCGCGCTCGCTTCAGGCGCCCGCCCGTGCTGGACCAGGCGCGCGCTCGCTAGGCCAGAATGTTCTGATTTTGTTCAAAATCTGATTCTGGAATTTTTCGATAAATCCGACAAAACCAGTAACAAGACCACTTCAGACTTGCTGATCTGGAATGGGTCTTGGGTAGTTGGTTTGTGTGTGGATTTTGGGGTTTGATTTTCCTATTTGTTTTAGTCTTGTGATTCCTAGATTGGTTCAAGTTTTGGATGGCTAATCTGCGTTCATCGAGATTGTGTTTCCCAAAATTGATCGCAATCAAAGTTTCAAAGATAAAACGAAGTTAGAATTATGAAGAGCTCATAATTGCTAAAATTGAGAACAAAGTTCTTGATTCAATGATTGGAGATCCATGTGGAATTGTGAATGCAATTGGCCTACGTTCATCGAGACCATCTATTGCTTAGTTTCGGCCACATGGACTACTTTCTTGGTTTCTTGAATTAGTGCGGGATTGTGGTTGCCTAATGGCTTAGTTCGACCGCACTTCTTGTTGTCTTGATTTGGAGATAATAACCAAAGTTGAAATAGTCTCATCCTCATAATTATAGAGAAACTAATGACACATAAATATTATGCTTAAATTAATGGGATTAATTTAGTGGCTAAACTTGATGTGTAACATGTTTATATTATGTGCTCATAAATGTGTTATATGCTATATGTGATGAACCTTCAAAGAAAGTTTTAAGTCTTTTATTGCCATGCCATGATTAAAACACTTGTTAGTACATGAGTGATTTTAATGTAGATTCGCCCTAGCGAGGTGCATTAAATTTATTTATGTTTGAGCAAGATAGATAATGTGGGCACGCCCTAGCGGGACACATTAACTATGCGTTTAAAATGGTTAGACTTAATTGGGCGTCAAAACAGTTTTGGGCCTAGGCAAAGATGAGGTTTAACATGCTTTTGAAATTGGATTTCTAAAAGAATCTCATAAAAGGAATTAAGAGTCATATGAGATATGATTGACAAGAGTTGTCTACCTAATTAATTTGATTTTGTGTAATCCGCCTTAGCGGACTTGAAATTAAATTAAAGTTGGATCTTAACCCAATTAAATTATATTATACATTGGATGTATAAGAAGGTTATATAATTTAGTGGGAGTATTTTGTTTAAAAATACATTATTTATCTCTTTAATGAAAATCGGTACTTATTAAATTTTGGAAATTTTGCATATTTGTAGATAATGACTAATAACACTCAATCAATGTCGTTGCGATCGATCCTTGAGAAGGATAAGCTCGAAGAGAATGGTACAAACTTTATGGATTGGATCCGAAGCATAAGAATTGTTCTTAGGCAAGAAGATAAGTTGTACATTCTCGATGGGCCTCTCCCTGCTGAACCACCGCCTACTGCCCTAGGGTAGAAAGAGACAATTACAAGAAACATCGTAATGATTCTAGAGATGTAAGTTGTCTCATGCTTGCTGCTATGTGTTCAAAACTCCAACAAAGTTTGGAACATTTGCCTATGAGATAGGCGTGGAGTTGAGAAACCATGTTTCAAGAGCAAGCTAGGCAAGAGAGGTACAAGACCATTGTTGCATTTACTACTAGCAAAATGAATGAAGGGCAACAAGTGAGTCCTCACTTTCTTAAAATGAAAGGTTATGTAGAGCACCTTGAGAAACTTGGCTATCCAATCCCATTGGAGCTAGCCACGGATCTCATTCTTAATTCATTGCCTAAAAGTTATAATCAATTTGTGATGAATTATAACATGCATGGAATGGATAAGAATCTCTCTGAGTTGCATGGGATGCTCAAAACTGCAGAGATGAAAATTGTGGAGAAAGGTTCTCCTGTGCTCTTGGTTCATGATGGGAAGAAGGCTAGTGCCAAAGGAAAGGGTAAGGCAAAAGTTGTCAAACCCAAGATAAGCAAGGCAAAGGTTGCCAAGGATTCTGAGGCAAAACCTGATTCACAAAAGGATGCAATCTGTTTCCATTGTCAAGAAATTGGTCATTGGAAACGTAATTGCAAGGCTTTCTTGGAAGAGCAAAAGAAGAAGAAGAGCAGCAAGGCTGCGTCGACTTCAGGTATCTATATGATAGATATTCTCCTTTCTACCACTGATTCTTGGGTATTGGATACCGGATGTGGTTCTCACATTGTCTAAATGTGCAGGGACTAAAGAATAGGAGACTGCTTAAAGAAGGTGAAGTAGATCTACGCGTGGGAAATGGAGCAAGAGTTGCTGCATTAGCCGTAGGGACTTATGAAGTCACTTTACCTTCCGGATTAATTCTTGTTTTGAACAATTGTTATTATGTTCCGGATTTAAGCAGAAATATTATTTCAATTTCTTGTTTGGATAATGAAGGTTTTAAGTTTCTTATTGAGAATAAGAAATTTTCTATTTATTTAAATGATGTGCTTTATGGTATTGCTAATTCATTTAATGGCCTTTATATCTTGGATGTCAAGAATGAAAATAATGTCTATCATGTAAATAAGAAATCTAAACCTAATGATGTAAATCATACTTATTTGTGGCATTGCCGTCTTGGTCATATTAATGAGAAGCGTATCTCAAAACTCCATGGGGACGGACTTTTGGGTTCATGTGACTTAGAGTCATATGATACTTGTGAGTCGTGTCTTCTTGGAAAAATGACTAAGACACCTTTACCAAGTTGGGTGAAAGGGCAAGCGACTTATTGGGTTGATACATTCCGATGTATGCGGACCATTAAGTAGCAATGCTAGGGGAGGATTTCAATACTTCATAACCTTCACTGATGATTATAGTAGATTTGGGTATGTTTACCTAATGAACATAAAAGTGAAGCATTTGAATATTTAGAATATTTCAAATGAAGTAGAAAAACACTTGGCAAAAGTATAAAGGCACTTCGATCAGATCGAGGTGGAGAATACTTAAGTCAAGAATTTGATGATCATCTAAAGAATTGTGGAATAGTTTCACAATTGACTCCACCTGGAACACCACAATGGAATGGTGTGTCCGAGAGGAGGAATCGGACTTTGTTAGACATGGTTCGATCAATGATGAGTCAGTTGATCTTCCAATATCCTTTTGGGTTACGCTCTAGAAACCGCTGCTTTCACACTAAATCAAGTTCCAACTAAATCGGTTCCAAAGACTCATATGAGATGTGGAGTGGAAAGAAACCTAGTTTATCTTCATGAGGATTTGGGGTTGCGAAGTTTATGTCAGAGACTCATCTCTGACAAACTAGCACACAAATCTGATAAATGTTTTTCGTGGGATATCCTAAGGAAACTAAAGGATATTACTTTTACAACCGATAGGACAACAAAGTGTTTGTTGCCCGAACTGCTGTCTTCCTAGAGAAAGAGTTTCTCTCCAAAGAAATCAGTGGGAGTAAAATAAATCTGAAGAAATTCGAGAACCAGAAAATAACATTGAACCAATGTGGAACAAGAACAAGAACCACAAGGAATTTGTGGAACCTGTTCAAAATACACAAGCATCTCACAGATCTAGTAGGTTACGATCCGAGCCCGAGAGATATGGATTTCTCGTAACGGATAGTAATGAGGTAGAAATCATTGAGAATGATGAACCGTCAACCTACCAAGAGGCGATGTCTTCTCCTGATTCGGACAAGTGGCTTGGAGCCATGGAATCCGAATTGCAATCCATGCAAGACAATCAAGTTTGGAATTTGATTGATGCACCCGAAGGTGTAAAAACCATAGGATGCAAATGGGTCTTCAAGAAGAAGACTGACATGGATGGGAAGGTGCATACTTACAAAGCTAGGCTTGTAGCGAAAGGTTATAGGCAAGTTCATGGTATTGACTATGATGAGACCTTTTCACCCGTAGCAATGATCAAGTCTATAAGAATTTTGCTTGCCATTGCCGCATATCATGACTATGAAATATGGCAGATGGATGTCAAAACCGCTTTCCTGAATGGAAAACTCCAAGAGGATGTGTATATGACACAACCAGAAGGTTTTGAACAAGATTCTAAGGTATGCAAATTGCAAAGATCCATCTATGGATTGAAAGCAAGCTTCAAGGAGTTGGAATCTCCGTTTTGATGAATCGGTCAAAGAGTTTTGTATTCAAGAACAAAAGACGTGGAGAGAGAGGCCTTGTGTTTATACAAAAAGATGTGGGAGCATAGTGCTATTCTTTCTTATATGTGGATGACATATGGCTCATTGGACCGACATTCCTACACTTCAGTCTGTGAAGACTTGGTTAGGAAAGTGCTTCGCAATGAAAGATATGGGTGGAAGCCGCATATATTCTTGGCATTAAGATCTATAGAGATAGATCAAGGAGGCTACTTGGTTTAATCCAAAGTACATACATTGACAAGGTCATTAGAAGATTCCGTATGGAAAATTCTAAGAGAGGAACCTTGCCCGTGTTACATGGAGTTTCTCTAAGCAAGACTCAATGTCCTAAGACAAAAGATGAGCGTGAGAAAATGAATGATGTTCCATATGCTTCGGCAATTGGGTCCATCATGTATGCCATGATTTGTACTAGGCCGGATGTATCTTATGCTTTGAGCATGACAAGTAGATACCAATCCGACCCTGGCGAAAATCACTGGATAGCTGTAAAAGCGATTCTTAAGTACTGGAGAAGAACTAAAGACTCGTTTTTAGTCTATGGAGGAATGGAAGATGATCTCGTTGTAAAATGCTTACACGGATGCAACTTCCAAACCGACAAAGATGATAGCCGATCGCAATCGGTTTTTGTGTTTATGTTAAATGGTGGAGCTGTAAGCTGGAAGAGTTCCAAGCAAATACAACGCTGATTCACAACAGAGCTGAGTATATTGCTGCATCGGATGCTGCAAAGGAAGCTGTTGGATTAAAAAGTTCATAACTGAACTTGAAGTGGTTCCTAGTATTGCTAATCCAATAGACCTTTATTGCGACAATAATGTGCTATTGCTCAAGCAAAGGAACCAAGAGCACATCAGAAATCCAAACACATACTTAGGCGTTTTCATATCATTCGAGAGATCATTGATAGGGGAGACGTAAATATATGCAGAGTACCTACTGATGACAATGTTGCGGACCCGCTAACAAAGGACTTCCACAAGCTAAACATGATGGTCATGTTAGGTCCATGGGTATTAGATACATGGGAGATTGGGCCTAGGGCAAGTGGGAGATTGTTGGTAGTGGTGCCTAGGCCACGTTTATAAACGTTGTAATTGTTATCATATTATTTCTATCAATAAAGAGATGTTTTGATTATTATTGTTGTGTTCATGTTTACTTATAATAATCTCCGTCCCTAGTACTTGTTAAGACACTAGTATAAGGCTGAATGATCATGGATGATCATGTTAGATTTATGGGTACTTGTTTGGAACAAGGTACTGGACATGACCCCTTTATGAGATTATGTCATGGTCTAGTCCACACTATATATCATATTAGTTATGTCATTTGAATCTTAGACATGAAGTTATTATAGTCTTCCACTTGATGAACATTGTGTTTGACATATTCAAACGCTACCTTAACACGGTAGTTTATAAAGGGTATGATTGGCATAATCGGATTCCCGTTGGGAAGAATAATAAGCTAAATGGATTTGTCCCTCCACGGAGAAGATTGTCAAGCTTGGGCCTCTCGTAGGAATGATGTTGATGAAATGTTCGGCCGGACTCAAATGATTGATTGGATCAATGTCATTTGGATTATCAACATATTCGGAATTGAGAAAGTATTGAACAAACAAGTTGACTGTTTGACTGACTTGTGTTTCAATGACATCGTGGACAAA
>JAOWBW010001105.1:270667-440367 GCA_026119855.1 Campanula takesimana
CTTCCCAGTGCTGCTGACGGGCAGACTTTATTATATTTGTATATTTGCTTCATAAATAATTGCTGGACTAATGACTAATATTTGTGCAAAGTTTATTGTTTATGTTGGTCCAATTTTCAGGTATAATATATGCTAGAATAATGCATGGAAGATAAAAAGAGAGTTATGAATAAAAAGATTTTATTCATACACATGGGAATCCTCAACAACAAACCATGGGTAAATTGACCCATTCAACATCTGAGTTTGTGGAGGATAGAGTACAAGGCGCAGAAGCTCAATGGTACAACAAGGCGAAGCAACATTACTTGGGCACAAAGAAGTTGTTCCTATTTTATAGGAATGTGGAGATATTCATCCCCAAAGACTCGGCCAACTCAAGCTCTCCACTACCCACGTTTTTGTGACCCATCTCAGCCATTATTGGAGTGTTTCCCAGTCCAAGAAGTACTATAAATAGATGAGGAAGTGAAGATGGAACTTACGGCAATCACAACACACTTTCCTCACACAAAGTCTTTACACTTTCCTTGTTTCCTTATAAATTCTCAAAATACTTTTATGTTCTTGTATCGAGTTTTTATAAAAGTCTTGGCTAGGTAGGAATTGTGTTATAGACTTAGTTCGTTCTTAGAAGCTTTCGTTGTAATAGCTTTAGGAATTTTCGACCTTGTACTTCACTTCATATTATTTAGTAAAGGTCTCGCCTTTTGAGGCATCCTTCAAGATATATATTTATATATCTTGAGAAAATTATTTTCTTGTGTGTTTTTTCCGCTGCAACTCTTTCCAGAAATTATTTTCTATTCGTGTGTGTGAGTGCTGGCAGAGTGATATCGTTGCAGTGATAACACTTTGGATATCACTTCCTTTCTGACTTAAGCCTTGACCCTGATTTTTCAATTGCACCAGAGCTGGTTACTTGATATACTAAGTACCTCGGTCCAGTGTGTTATGGCTTATGATCCTGCAAATCCTAATAAAAAAAAGACTCCCTGTTCTTGATGGTTCGAATTACGCTATTGGAAGATCCGCCTTCGTTCGTATATCAAATCAATTGATATCCGGGCATGGCGATCTATTGTGAATGGTTATTCTGTTCCATTGTTGCCGCCGGATGAGGATGTGCGTTCAAGTCAAGCCTGAATCCGAGTGGACAAATGAGGAAAACGCCCTAGCTGGTTTTTATGAAAAGGCACTTAATGCCATTTATGAGTGGTTGATATGCATATTTTTAAACTCATTTCAAAATACTCCCACTGCTAAGGAGGCATGGGATACTTTACAAAGATTTTTGTGAAGGGGATGATAGTGTGCGTGAAACTAAGCTTAGGAGGCTCACTAGTCAATTTGAAAGATTGAGGATGAGTGAAAATGAAGATATCTCTATTTTGAAAAACTTTTTTGATACTGCTAATGAATGTCAAGTTTTGGGTGAACATTTTACAAATAAACAACTTGTTTCAAAGCAATTAGAACTCTTCCTGAGCGCTTCAATATTAAAGTGTCATCTATTGAAGAGCTCACAATCTTGCAACCATGGATATTAATACTTTGATGAGTATTTTGCAAAATTTGGAACTAAATCTCGCTGATCAAGTGATGCTATTAAAGGCAAAAATGTTGCGTTAAAAACTCTTCCTTCGTCTTGTGTAATATGAGGAAGATGAGGTTTTTGATGAAATGGATGAAAATACTAGTGTTGCTTTACTTGCTAGGAAATATAACTCTATGTTAAGAAAAATTCAACAAAGAAAATGTGCAGGTAAAAGCAAAGGAACAACAAACCAAGGTGTATGATTCGATGCCAAGGAGGACACTCCTAACCACTCAGAAGGCGAATCCAATCCGAAGGGCGTCCTCGGATCAGTCGAGCTCTAATCCCAATTACCTCGACTCCATTCAATGTCATACTTGTCAGGATGGGGTCACTATGCCAATGAATGCGCAAATATCTGAGGAAGAAGGGTAAGAGCTTGTGGGTGTCTCTCAGTGATAATGAAGAAGAAGGAGTGGACCATGCTCAAGAACCAGATGAGACAACCATGTTTGTCACTGTGTGTGACTCGAACACAGAAAGTGCTATCCCAAGTGATAACCCAAGTGGGATAACACCTGTGATAACACCAGCAGGTATAATGATTTCAATTCTGATAATTTGTTTGTTTTTGTGGGGTCTATTAACATGGATGTAGGAAATTCCCAAAAGGATGCTGAGATGAGTAAGGATGAACTCATAAGAGGATTGAGGAACCTTTATGAGGACATCCTTGAAGAATACAAGAAGGAGCATAGTATGGTGCAATTCTTGACCAAGAAACTCAGCAACTAAGACTTGGCGTGGCTACTCTAGAAATCGAGCTCACAAAGAAGGATGCTGAGCTTGCCAAAAATCACGGCCAAATTGTCCCCTCGCCGAAACCACACTTAAGAAACTCAACACGGGGTCTACCAACTGGATGAGATCCTCATGTTAAGTAAACTCTCAGGGCAGGTATTGGTTTTCAAGATTCTTTAGATAATATTATCTTCTCTTTGTCTTTGGAAGATAATCAAACATGTTTTGTAAATGAACGTGGAAATGATAATGATTTTCTTTCAAAATCTCGGATAAGAGGAAGGTGTGTACCTGTTGTCACACTACTGGACATTTTAAAAACAAAAGTCATACTTTATGAAAATAATCAGTCCAGTTCCTCAGTGTTACCTGAAGTGTTACCCATCACTTCCGATATCACTGCTTATCAGAGAAACAAAAAATCAAAGTAAGAAAGAATGGAGACCTAAAACAATCAAAGATGTGATGTTGTTTTTACTGCTTTAAGAACTAATGTTGAAGGTTCATGGTATTTTGATAGTGGGTGTTCACGTCACATGACGGGAACAAAATTGTTTTTGAAAGACTATGAATCTGTTCTTGGAGGTAATGTTACTTATGGTGGTGGTAGTAAGAGTATGATAATCGGGAAAGGAACTTTAAATGTGTCCGGTTTCACGCTTTAAAAAATGTCTTACATGTAGATGGTCTTGTAGCTAATTTAGTTAGTATAAGCCAACTTTGTGATGACAATTTAGAGGTAAAATTCAACAAAAATACTTGTGAGGTCTTTGATTGTACTAACAAGTGTGTGATGTCAGGTACTAGATCAACCGACAATTATTATTGTGTGGAAGACAAACAGGTATGCAACTCCGTGAGAGTTGATGTCACAACCTTATGGCACCAAAAGTTAGGACATGCCAATTTTCGAAACATTGAAAAGAATATTAAACTTGTGCTATTCAAGGTGTTCCTAATTTGGATTTCAAAAATAAAATCATTTGTGAAAGTTGTCTTAAAGGCAAACAAACTCGTGTTGGCCACAGTGCTACCCAATACCATGAGCAGTACTCTGGAACAACACATTGTTTTCAACTTTTACATATGGATTTAATGGGTCCTGTTGAAGTCGATAGTTTGGGTGGTAAGAAATATTCTTTAATAGTTGTTTGATGATTTTTCTAGATTCTCTTGGATCTTTTTCTAAAAAAAAATCTGAGGCATTTGAAAAGTTCAGAATCTTACACTCAAAAATCAAAAACATGTTTTGTGCTTCTGTTTTCGTATAAGATCCGATCATGGTAAAGAATTTGAAAATACTTCTTTCTTCCTTCTGTAAGAAAATGCGAATCCACCATGAATTCTCGGCACCAAAACGCCTCAACAAAATGGATTGCCGAAGAAAAATCGGACTTTACTTGAAATGGCCCGTGTAATGTTGTTCTCTAAACAAATTTCTAAAAGATTTTGGGCCGAAGCACTAATACCGCTTGTCAACACCGCTAATAGAGTTTTCTTAAGACCCGGTACCACTATGACACCTTACGAGATTTTGAAAGGCAAGAAGCCTAAAGTTCACTATTTTCATGTTTTTGGGTGCATGTGTTACATTTTAATGAAGGGATCAATTGACTAAATTTGACTCTAAAAGTGATAATGCATTTTTTTCTTGGATACACTCAAGATAGTCGAGCATATAGGGTATATAACCTAAGGTCAAAAACTATCCAAGAGTCGGTTAACATTGTTTTTGATGACTTGTTGAGCAATACAGGTGAAGGACCACAAGAATCTCCCTTGATTCTGTCAGACGAGCTGACTGAAAAACAGAGGAATCCTGATTCTGTTGATGAAGCAGGTGCTGACCGAAGTGATAACACTGTTTAAGACAACACTTTCGGTATCACCTGATTCCAGTACCGCTGCTGAAACAGAACAAGAAAATCCAGAAGGTGCAGAGGTTCATGAAGTTATAAGGAGGGATCCCCCAGCCAGAATAAAAAGGAATCATCCTTCTACACAAGTAATAGGGGAAGTAAATGAAGGAATTCAAACGAGGAACAAAGAACCTGTCAATTATCGAGATATGGTAAGGTATGTGTGTATGTGTATGTCTACCACATATGCTCAGGTAAAACACTCTTGTTTTATTTCCTTCGTTGAGCCTAAGAATGTGATTGAGGCCCTAAAAGATAATTTTTGGATTCAAGCTATGCAAGAGGAACTTGAACAATTTACCCGAATAATGTTTGGACTTTAGTTCCCGTCCCGCTAACACTAATGTTATTGGGACTAAATGAATTTTCAAAAACAAAAGTGATGAAACGGGTAACATTGTTCGTAATAAAGCTCGTCTTGTGGCTCAAGGATATACACAAGTCGAAGTATCGATTCTGATGAGACCTTCGCACCTGTGGCTAGAATTGAGTCCATAAGACTCCTCTTGGCTATAGCTTGCTACCTTAAAATCACATTGCACCAAATGGATGTGAAAGGAGCGTTTTTGAATGGATATATTGATAAAGAAATATATGTTGAACAACCAAAAGGTTTTGAAGATCCATTCAAACCACACCATGTTTATAAGCTTACAAAAGCATTATATGGCTTGAAACAAGCTCCTCGAGCATGGTATGGACGCTTAACTCAATTTTGTTAGATTATGGTTTGTTAGAGGAAAGCGATAGGGCTTTGTTTATCTTAAGAAATGGTAAAAACTCTTGTCATAGCTCAATATATGTTGATGACATTGTTTTTTGCTCCACATCAGAAACCTATTTGAAACATTTGTGGATGCCATGTCATCAACTTTCGAAATGAGTATGATATGGGAACTAAACTTTTTCCTTGGATTGCAGGTGAAACAGTCGAATGAAGGGATCTTCATCTCTCAGAGCAAGTATGCGAAAAGTTTAGTAACAAAGTTCGGGTTGGAGCATGCCAAGGAGTCTAAAGTACCAATGGGTTCGACACTGAAGTTGGGGAAAGGACCAAGTTGGGGAGGATGTGGATCCAACCCTATATCGCTCTATGATAGGTAGTCTCCTCTATCTTACCGCAAGTCGCCTGATTTAATGTTCAGTGTGTGTGTATGCGCACGATATCAAGCCAGTCCTAAACTTTCCCACCTAAATTCTGTCAAAAAGATTATCAAATATGGTCGGGGAAGAGTGATTTAGGAATATGGTTTTCTAAGGATACTAATACCAATCTTGTTGGTTTTAGTGATTCTGACTGGGCGGGTGACATGGATGATAGGAAAAGTACTAGTGGGGGGTGTTTCTTTTTGGGTAATAACTTAGTATCATGGTATAGTCGTAACAGAATTGTGTCTCCCTCTCAACTGCTGAATCAGAATATGTAACAGCCGGGAGTTGTTGTTCTCAACTTATTTGGTTAAAACACATGTTAGATGACTATGGTCTTGAGAGTAACACTTTGACCATGTACTGTGATAACTTGAGTGCAATAAACATTTCAAAAAACCCGGTTCAACATTCCCGCACTAAACACATTGATATTCGTCACCATTTTCTAAGAGACTTGGTTGAAAAAGATTTGATAAACATAGAGCATATTGATACTAAGTATCAACTTGCTGACATTTTTACCAAGGCTCTTGACCATGAGAGATTCTCTAGTTTGAAAAGATCTCTTGGTCTTTGTATTATTTAATCTAATGTTTTTGAGTGTTACCCTGAGTGTTGTCAACACTTCTGGTAACACTGTAAAAAAAAAAAAAAAAAAAAAATTTAAGCTCTTGGAGCGGCACATGCTGACCTTTTGTTTTGGTATGTTTATACTTGGTTAACATGTTTGTCAAATCCCCTTTGTACTCAAAAGTGACAAAGTCACTAATTTTTGTGATAAATTAAAAGGCAAAAGGCAAAAAGCACTTATAGTATTTCCTAAGTAACTCGGGGCACGGCGTTCGCTGCGACGATGCACTCTTGCCAAAGGGAGATACTATCTAGTGATTTCGAACTAAGTATTAGGAACATGGAGTTCGCTACTACAGTGTATCCTACTTGAAAGGTGCAAATCACTAAAGTATTTTTTACACTTTATAAGGACTCGGAGCACGGAGCTCGTTACTACGATGCTATCTTGTAGATATTGAAGTGTAAATTATACTTATTTTAAAGTGCTTAAAAATGAAGAACAAGCTTATTTTATCTAACTTGTTAGATTTATTTTACCTCAAACACTCTTAATTAAGGCTTACTATGCCTCAAGTGTTTGAATTTGGAACAGCTTGTTTATGCCTCAATTGCTTATCATATAGAAGCTTAACAAGGTACCTCAAGTGTTAATAATGAGGATTGTTTTGCCTTATGTTCTTTAAATATAAAAAAAATTTATCAAGGGGATATTTGACTTATGTGTTCTCTAAAGTGTTACCATCATTGCCAATAACACATTAGTATGTGCCACATTTTTTTTTTATTATTCTCAGATTTAATATTTAAATTTTGAAAGTCCGAAAGTCCTTTATAATTTGTGGAGTTTTTGATTTTCAAAAAGTCTTTATTAAATTCCTTTTATTTTATTTTTGGTGAATTTGGTTAAGAAACTTCATCCTTAAAAGTAAATCAAACTCAAAAATTAGAGATGTAGTCACCTAGGCCGAATTTAGTTTCTTTATTTTATTTTTCTTTTTATTTATTTAAAAAAAAAAAAAAGGCTTTTTGGGATAATGGCCGGTTGGTTATTTTAAAATGGGGGAGTGATAGAGATAATAGCTAACTAAGCTAGAAAATAGGGGGAGTTGAGTGTTTTTAGGAATAGGAAGAGTTATCTAATAATGGGTATTTAGTTTTCTAAACTCTCCTCCCTCCTCATACTCACCGATCTCCTCTCTTGCCTCTCTATTTCTCGGGTTATCGAAAACCCTAGAAATCCCTCTCCAAAAATTCTTCCTTCTCTTCTCAAATCATCAATGGCTTCACCATCCAAAGAAACCACCGAGCCAATGGAAGTCTCTCCAAGTGTGGGTGAGTCTAGATTTTTCTCTCCTGTGGAGACATCACCGGCGACAACACCGGTAACATCACCGCCGAATTTGGCGATTGTGGTGTCCAATCCGCCTCCCATTCCGGTTGCACAAGCCCGTCCAAGCTCGGTTCCTTCCCAACCAGTTGCTCCGACCACCAAAGTCGTCAAGAAAAAGCGGAAATCACCACCTCAACCACCGCCAGTTCAAGCACTCAAAAAGAGGACTTCAAGCAGACTTCAGGCAATTTTCAGAAAGTCAACCTCCAATACTCCTGATGATCCTGTTGATCTTTCAGAAAGTGAGTCTCAAAGTTTGTCATCTCCCCATGCATCCGACGAGAATTACTCGGTTGAGAAAGAAGCCTCTGAAGACGACTTTGATAAATGGGTTGATGATCAAGAAGATACTGAGACATTGGTTGCTGCTGCACAAAGATTGGCTAAGGGTAAAGGAATTCAAGGTGCTGACAGTAGTGCTGTCAAGAAGGCGACAGCACCTTCGATAGCACCTCAAGCTCGTCAAACCCGGTCCAAAACACAGGAGGTACATCATTCTTAACCTCTTATCTCTGAATCTGATGCTGCTTCTGATGACGAGACAAATTTCGTAGAGGAAAATAGTGCCTTTCCCCTTCAACACTTCTCTGTTGAATTTTATAAAAAGGAAAATATGGAATTCTTACTCAAACATTCAAACACTCCTTTTTTAGAAGAGAAGAACATTGATGAAGTGTACTTAAGGAATAATGGTGTTTATCAATTTTTAGAGGACCGTAATTTTTTGATTCCCAATACCCAAGCCAAACCGTATGTTGATAAGGTTGTCCGCAATTTCTATGCCAATTTGAGTTCGTCTTTGGATAATGTCAACTCTCCCGCCTTTGGAAAGGTTTTTGTTAGGGGAAAAGTTTATCTCTTTAACCCCGAAATCATCAACAAAGCCTTAGGTCTTCCTCATGTTCAAGAGGAGAGTATTAATTGCAACAAAGACGTTATGGCCGACTTTCTTACTCATCATGAAGTCCGAAAATGGCCTAATGATTCCAATGTTAAATTTCCTGCTTCTAAGCTTACATCGCTTTACTCTGTCCTTCATAAACTTTGCTTATTCAATTGGCTTCCCTCTAAAAGTGACCAAAATTTGACCATGGAACAAGCAAAAGTTTTATTCAAACTCGGAAAAACAAGCCTGTTAATTTTGGGAATCTAGTTTTTAAGCATCTTGCTTCGTGGCCAACCCGAAAAGACACAACCTATTTCCCATTTCCCTCTCTGATCTTTCGAGTCCTCATATTTCAAAAGCTTCCTATTGAAGGCTCTGCTATGTATACACCCGGTCCTGTTTTCTATACCATCGATAATCAACTAAAAAGAGGAAATCGGTACAAGGATCTACCATGGGTTAAACCTTCAGTCACCCGACCTCCACCTCCTCCAAAAGCACCTTCTCGAGCTCAACAACCTGTTCCAGATTTCACATTTCCATTTCCTACAGGTACAGCCGGCAGTGCTTCACAAAGTGGGGTCCACACCTCCGGTAGCACTTTCGATATGACCTCTCAAATTGCTGTCCATAAGATGTTACACAGGATTATGGAAAATGTACATGTTCAGGTTCAGTCATGGCTGAATATTCAGTCAGACTTGCAAGCTCTCATAACTCAGATTTCTCCACAAACAGGGGGAGAAAATGCTGCTGCAGGTGCTGCCACAAGTGCTGGGAGAAGTGCTGTAGACAATGATCCTGAACAAGCCGAAGCCGAGGACGAGGAGGAAGAAGATTGATGGTCCTTCTGAAATTCTTGATTTTGGAAGCTGGGTACTTCTTAAAACAATTTGCTTAAAGGTTGTGTTTAAAATTTGTGGTGATGGTGTTTAAACAATTTTATTGTGTGGTGGTGGTGTTTTAAACAATTTTCTTTGGTTGTTTGGTTGTAAAACAATTTATGTTTTGGTTGGTTTTGTGAAGTGTGAGATGCACTTCATAACATTTGGATGTTTTGGATATTGACCGTGGACTTTTTCGGTCGTTTTAGTACTTATGTTTAGTACTTTGGTTATTTCTTTGTCATTGATATTTTGGTTAACTCGCCTCTTTGAGGGGGAGTTTATTTTCGAGAAGAGTGCATGTATATTCTAGACTTGTGACTAACTTTGTCTTGCAGGTCGCAGCATTATTTAGTTTGTGAAGAAATATACAATTAAGGGGGAGATTGTAAGTGCAGAATGTGGTGATGTCGCGACCCCGAACCCCGCGGCCCGAGATCGCGAGCTGGACGTCGACTTAAAACCCAAACTCTGAAATATAGAAGTTAAAATTTCCATTTTGAAACAAAAGATGATAACACAAATTTTTACAGTTCCAAGTTTAAATCAAGAAAGTACATCTAACATAAGCTCCACCGCTTATACCCAAAAGAATAAAATATACAATTCTTAATGACGTCGGTAATGGTAAAACTATCCCCAAAAAGGTTATACATTTAAATAATGTAAACCGATCCATAACAACCTGCCCCAATATCTCAAACCTCTCGACGTCCTCCTCGATCCGCGAATCCTAATCCTTTTCCTCCTGGGGGGGGTTAAGGAAAACAATTTGAAACAAGAAACGGGGTGAGATAAAATCTCAGTAAGTTACTAATGCAACTACATGCCATGCTATTATGCAATAACCAATAATAATAATCTCACGTAGCACATAGCAAATAACAATTAACAGATAGCAGCGGAAATAAACAAGTAACAAAGGATACTGAACCAAGGTTTCCCAAAAGGGTGAATCGATCTGATCAATATTAACAGAACCGCATCGAAGAGCAGCTACAATAAACAGCATCAAGAGCTAAAGAAGCCGGTTCAGAAACCGAATATCCAATAACCAATCACCGATAACCCATCGACCATAGCAGCATAACCAGCTGGAGAGAACCTCGGTAGCATAACAACTGAAGAGGACCCCGGTCAGAACCAACCAACAACCAATAATCGATGAACGATAACGGGAACGGGGTACATGACACGAAGTCATTACCCAAACTCTATAATACTCACCAAAGGGAGTTCAATATCATCCCAACTATGGCCAGTAGAAGGGGAACGGGAACGAGTGAAGAACATTATAAAGGACTTGGTTCAGGAGCCATTATAATCCTCTCACTAAACATCATGTTAACAAAGTACCAGCTGGACTTCCAAATAAATGCTAAGTAATAAATACTAGCTTAATTAAACAACTTAGGGTTCCAAAGTAGGGAACCACACCAATTAAATCACCATAAAGATGCAACGGGTACTCATGAAGAGTTCAACAACAACGAACACAAGAAGTTTCTCATAAAAGAGCACAACAACGATAAACGGAATTTCTCATAAAGAGCACAACAACAATGATTATTAGAATACCGTAATTTCATAAAGAGAAACCATACCAGATACATTCCAAAGATGATACCCACGAGTTAATCATAAAGATCACAACCCAAACGGTCGCTCACAAATAGTACAACGACTATAACCCAAAATTATCCTAAACGTTTACTCATAAAGATGTACTAGGACTATGAACTCAACCATCTCATCACACCTGAAATTCCAAAGTAGGAATCAGAATGGATACAATTTAAGGTTAATCAAACCGTAAGTACCCAATTGCCAATACACGCTTTACCTTCATCCTTAACGAACCAATCCCAAACCCCCAAACGAATCAAAAAGGTTAATCTTTAGAACATGATCACGACCGGAGTAAACTCTACATTTTAGTGTTCAACAACAACCCTCTAGGTACTATGGAACATCTCCTAAAACCTAGACCAAGTCCTACTCGAAAATCAATTCGATTGGAACAACCACGAACACGTCATAAGATGTCCAAACACCCAATAAAATCCCGAAGTATAAAACTTATAACTTAACTGAAAAACCTATACCATCTTGTAGTTCTCGAAGAGAGCTTCGAAACGATAGTTTACACGCCTAAAACGGAGTCCGGATGAGAAAGTTATGGCCTCCGGAAGATCGAACGAAAAACGGACAAACTGGAAAAAGGAGGGATGCGAGCGCCTCCAAAAAAGGTGATGCGCGCGCCTCCATAGGTCAGAATGCTGCGTTTTCGAAGCAAAAAAGGGTGCGCGCGCCTCCTTGCCCGGAGGGACGAAATCCGGCCAAAAACTGGGTTTTTACCAATTTTTCTTACCCATTTCATATTACAACCAAAATCAAACATAATCAACATTCCACCAAGCATAAAGATGAACCCAAAACAACTTCTAACTAGAATGGGGACTCAAATAATACCATTTATCAACCAAGATCAAGATTCAAACCCAACATTCCAAAAATCACCATTTTTAACCCAAAATCCAAATAATTTCCAAATAAATTCTAAACTCATCCAAACTTCAAATATAACAACTCAAACATCATATAAACATGATATGAACATTTTAGCATAAAAATGGGGGAAAAGCAACTTACCCGGATTTCTCAAAGTTGATGGATTTCAAATATTTTTGGCTTCCAACGATCCTATCGCCGATCTAAACATGATTCATGTTTTAAGAAATGAGAGATTATGAGAGGAAGAAGGAGAAAATGAAGAGAGAATGAAAAGATGAAACTTACCCCTTTTTCTTCTAAGGGAGGAGAGAGAGCTGGGAATGGATGGAGTGAGGGAGAAAGAGAGGGAGTAGGGAGAAGATGATTAAAACCAACTTACACTTAGACCCCTTCCTCTATACTACACACAATACTTACACTCCCTACTAACAATTAAGACCCAACAATAATACACTAACCCGAATAACTCGAATAAAATGCTAGGCATAATTTATTATGACACATAAAGTGCACACATAAATATTTAAATAAATAACAATTTAAATAAATAAATAAGCAATTAAATAAATAATAATTATTTATTACTAATAAAATAGAGCCTAGTTTTCGGGTCGTGACATTCACTCCCCCTTAAAGAAAATTCGACCCGAATTTTAACGAGACTTACCCGAAAGACCCAATAGCTATGGATACGATAGTTCCGCCATTTCTCAAATTCCTCAATTGTCCATTCTAAACCACCACGTAGTAACCCTAAATAATGTTCACAATACCACGACCTCTCGCACATAACTTCCTTCAATCATAACCTTCACTACTAATTAGAATCCATAATCAAAATTGGAGAATCCCAATTGCTCCCAAACATAACTCTCGAGATATCCCTAGCTCACCTTATTCACAACCTTAATTACACTGCAAAGATGTCTCCTTTTGTAAATCGCATACTTAGTAGTATTCCCCAGAAATTCAAAACATCACCATCCCGAGCCTAATTAGCTTTTAAAATATAAAATGGCTAAAGAAATTTCTATTTCCACAATATTCATCGAAATGGATATATCTCTATGGATTACCATTATAGTGTCTTCGCTTTGAGTTAACACCTTAAATAAATAGTACCATACAAACCCCAAAATTTCTCATACAAAGTGTCCACTTAAATCTATGTTATACTCTCATCCCTTCATTAATCTGGTTTTGAAGCCTAAACCATTTAATATACTCAATAGTCCGCAAAAAGACCCAAATTTCATCTTCAAAAGATTTTCTCTACTCCCATTTAAGTCATAATCCGTGCTCATATACCCAAAGGAAATCAACGAACCCTAAATTCAATAGCTAACCCCAGTTAGTCTCTCACGCATACATTTATTGACTTAATGATATTTAAGCTCCATGGTACTACCATCATAATAAACCAGTTAGCTAGCAACGTTCCAACTGACCCAATACCAAATCATAGTATTCTTTAATACGCCCGAGTATTTATACTCAACTTTCTTCACTTATTTGTAATCCAAAATAAGAAATGTCACCAAGACAAGATTTAGGACCATAGAACACCCCTTTAACTAGAACTAAAATGCCTTTGATATAGGTCGCAATTTATTACTCTCCCGAAATGTACTTAGTCCTTTCTAACTTAACACGCTTACCACCATTACTGATCATAACTCCTACAACAAACTCATCATCCCATAACACATCATGCTTTTCCTCATACTATCCGATTCCGATGCGCTCACGTAGATGCACTCCAAGTAAACAAAATCTCCTACCCAGAAATCCTCAATTTGAATCCTCAACTCTTATAACCCAACCGATGCCATAAGGACATTGATCTAAATATTAGCACTACAACCTTGTACTATAACAACTCAATTTAACCCAAGGTTCTCCCCAATTACTAGGTACTACTCAGAAATAAAAATAGAAATTTTTACAAACGATAAATACACCCAACAATTGGTATAGACATCCATTGTCACCCATCGAAGCAAAATAGTCAGATTCCAAACAATAAAAAGATTTGCTTAACTCTACACAAAGGAACGGTCTCAAAACAATTTTAGGCAAAAGGGGAGAGAGGATGTAACAATTTCCCTACAACCATCGACTAAAGCACGACATTTCCCTTCTCAAAATGACATCAAAAATCTTATAATAGCAATATGACTAATTTAGCAGGTAAGTTATATCTACCTTTAAGCACAACATGAGCACATAAGACTCCATCAGACCTCCTACACTCCTCCATAGGAGTAGACACTGACAACACATAAGTCAAAGACTCAAAAGAAATAAATGCAGCTAAATGCACAGAAGCATATGAATGCAATGATCCTAAAATGCACGCGCTCGCTCTCTCGACGCAAAATAATACCTTCTGAAACTGATGAATCACCCGCTGAGTGCTGATTGATTGCAAATACTCTACCCGAAATCTTGGGCTTCCCCGAAGCATCCCTCTTCTGACCCTGTGATATTCCAGTTCCTGTCCCCGATGACTGAACTCTAAACCTCGGACAATCTTTAACAAAGTGTCCCAACTGACCACACTTCACACATTTTCCTTGCTTCTTCCAACACTTGTCTTCTGAGTGTCCTTTCCTCTGACAGTAACTGCAGACTTTCCCATTTCGTGTACCCTTATTAGAACCTTGATTTCCTACTGTTGGTTGCCCTTGAAGTTGCCCTCTGAATCGAGTTTGCACTCCAGAATTACCTCTGCTATCCGAATGTTGCTGTTGTGACTTACTCTGCCCTCCTTGCTTACCCGGGTTAACCATCTCAGTCTCCCCAATATCCTGGTGTTCAATCAAGTAGGCTCGATCCACCGCATCCTGATAAGTCTGAATCCGTTGTGCTATAAGCTGAGTCCGGATGGATGTCTTCAAACCCCTGATCAATCTCATCGCTTTCTGCTCCTCGGTCCGCACAAGGTATTCACAACACCTGGCTAATTCTGTGAACTTAGCTGAGTACTGTGCTACTGACATCATGCCTTGCTCCAAGCTGAGGAACTCGATCTCTTTCCGGTTTTGATTCACTAAAAAGATAAAATGATCCTTGAATTTATTCACGAACCACCCCCAAGGATATGGTACAAGAGTCGCATCCCAACTGGTCTTCAGTGCCTTCCACCAATGTTCCGCAGCACCAACTAGCATACAAGCTGCAAACAGAACCCTATCCTCATCAGTGCAACCAAAGACATCGTGGATTTTCTCCATCGATTCTATCCATAGCTCGGCTTTCTTCACATCCGGCTCACCGTCGTACTCACTTGGTTTCAACTTCAAGAACTGCTCCCACCCATATCGCGGAGGTGCTACATGTTCCTCTCTCGGCCCTTGGTCTTGAATTGCTTTTCCGGCCGCTTCAAACCTGTCCTGAAACACTGCACGGTTTTCTTCCCTTAGACCATTAAGATTCTGAGTCCCACTAGAAGCTTCACCAATTCTTCTTCTAGCCATCACAAACAAATACCTGCATAAAATACTCATCGTTACTCACTCCGAACACAACTACCCACCTAGGTCATACTAATCCACCTAGACTTATACATAGAGCCAAACCATGGCTCTGATACCAACTGTCGCGACCCCAAACCCCGCGGCCCGAGATCGCGAGCTGGACGTCGACTTAAAACCCAAACTCTGAAATATAGAAGTTAAAATTTCCATTTTGAAACAAAAGATGATAACACAAATTTTTACAGTTCCAAGTTTAAATCAAGAAAGTACATCTAACATAAGCTCCACCGCTTATACCCAAAAGAATAAAATATACAATTCTTAATGACGTCGGTAATGGTAAAACTATCCCCAAAAAGGTTATACATTTAAATAATGTAAACCGATCCATAACAACCTGCCCCAATATCTCAAACCTCTCGACGTCCTCCTCGATCCGCGAATCCTAATCCTTTTCCTCCTGGGGGGGGTTAAGGAAAACAATTTGAAACAAGAAACGGGGTGAGATAAAATCTCAGTAAGTTACTAATGCAACTACATGCCATGCTATTATGCAATAACCAATAATAATAATCTCACGTAGCACATAGCAAATAACAATTAACAGATAGCAGCGGAAATAAACAAGTAACAAAGGATACTGAACCAAGGTTTCCCAAAAGGGTGAATCGATCTGATCAATATTAACAGAACCGCATCGAAGAGCAGCTACAATAAACAGCATCAAGAGCTAAAGAAGCCGGTTCAGAAACCGAATATCCAATAACCAATCACCGATAACCCATCGACCATAGCAGCATAACCAGCTGGAGAGAACCTCGGTAGCATAACAACTGAAGAGGACCCCGGTCAGAACCAACCAACAACCAATAATCGATGAACGATAACGGGAACGGGGTACATGACACGAAGTCATTACCCAAACTCTATAATACTCACCAAAGGGAGTTCAATATCATCCCAACTATGGCCAGTAGAAGGGGAACGGGAACGAGTGAAGAACATTATAAAGGACTTGGTTCAGGAGCCATTATAATCCTCTCACTAAACATCATGTTAACAAAGTACCAGCTGGACTTCCAAATAAATGCTAAGTAATAAATACTAGCTTAATTAAACAACTTAGGGTTCCAAAGTAGGGAACCACACCAATTAAATCACCATAAAGATGCAACGGGTACTCATGAAGAGTTCAACAACAACGAACACAAGAAGTTTCTCATAAAAGAGCACAACAACGATAAACGGAATTTCTCATAAAGAGCACAACAACAATGATTATTAGAATACCGTAATTTCATAAAGAGAAACCATACCAGATACATTCCAAAGATGATACCCACGAGTTAATCATAAAGATCACAACCCAAACGGTCGCTCACAAATAGTACAACGACTATAACCCAAAATTATCCTAAACGTTTACTCATAAAGATGCACTAGGACTATGAACTCAACCATCTCATCACACCTGAAATTCCAAAGTAAGAATAAGAATGGATACACTTTAAGGTTAATCAAACCGTAAGTACCCAATTGCCAATACACGCTTTACCTTCATCCTTAACGAACCTATCCCAAACCCCCAAACGAATCAAAAAGGTTAATCTTTAGAACATGATCACGACCGGACTAAACTCTACATTTTAGTGTTCAACAACAACCCTCTAGGTACTATGGAACATCTCCTAAAACCTAGACCAAGTCCTACTCGAAAATCAATTCGATTGGAACAACCACGAACACGTCATAAGATGTCCAAACACCCAATAAAATCCCAAAGTATAAAACTTATAACTTAACTGAAAAACCTATACCATCTTGTAGTTCTCGAAGAGAGCTTTGAAACGATAGTTTACACGCCTAAAACGGAGTCCGGATGAGAAAGTTATGGCCTCCGGAAGATCGAACGAAAAACGGACAAACTGGAAAAAGGAGGGATGCGAGCGCCTCCAAAAAAGGTGATGCGCGCGCCTCCATAGGTCAGAATGCTGCGTTTTCGAAGCAAAAAAGGGTGCGCGCGCCTCCTAAAACATGGTGCGCGCGCCTCCTTGCCCGGAGGGACGAAATCCGGTCAAAAACTGGGTTTTTACCAATTTTTCTTACCCATTTCATATTACAACCAAAATCAAACATAATCAACATTCCACCAAGCATAAAGATGAACCCAAAACAACTTCTAACTAGAATGGGGACTCAAATAATACCATTTATCAACCAAGATCAAGATTCAAACCCAACATTCCAAAAATCACCATTTTTAACCCAAAATCCAAATAATTTCCAAATAAATTCTAAACTCATCCAAACTTCAAATATAACAACTCAAACATCATATAAACATGATATGAACATTTTAACATAAAAATGGGGGAAAAGCAACTTACCCGGATTTCTCAAAGTTGATGGATTTCAAATATTTTTGGCTTCCAACGATCCTATCGCCGATCTAAACATGATTCATGTTTTAAGAAATGAGAGATTATGAGAGGAAGAAGGAGAAAATGAAGAGAGAATGAAAAAGATGAAACTTACCCCTTTTTCTTCTAAGGGAGGAGAGAGAGCTGGGAATGGATGGAGTGAGGGAGAAAGAGAGGGAGTAGGGAGAAGATGATTAAAACCAACTTACACTTAGACCCCTTCCTCTATACTACACACAATACTTACACTCCCTACTAACAATTAAGACCCAACAATAATACACTAACCCGAATAACTCGAATAAAATGCTAGGCATAATTTATTATGACACATAAAGTGCACACATAAATATTTGAATAAATAACAATTTAAATAAATAAATAAGCAATTAAATAAATAATAATTATTTATTACTAATAAAATAGAGCCTAGTTTTCGGGTCGTGACAGGTGATACCTGAAGTGATAACCACACCTTCCCAGTGCTGTCGACGGACAGACTTTATTATATTTGTATATTTGCTTCATAAATAATTGCTGGACTAATGACTAATATTTGTGCAAAGTTTATTGTTTATGTTGGTCCAATTTTCAGGTATAATATATGCTAGAATAATGCATGGAAGATAAAAAGAGAGTTATGAATAAAAAGGATTTTATTCATAACACATGGGAATTCCTCAACAACAAACACATGGGTAATTGACCCATTCAAAATCTGAGTTTGTGGAGGATAGAGTACAAGGCGCAGAAGCTCAATGGTACAACAAGGTGAAGCACATTACTTGGGCACAAAGAAGTTGTTCCTATTTTATAAGAAATGTGGAGATATTCATCCCCAAGACTCGGCCAACTCAAGCTCTCCACTACCCACGTTTTTGTGACCCATCTCAGCCATTATTGGAGTGTTTCCCAAGTCCAAGAAGTACTATAAATAGATGAGGAAGTGAAGATGGAACTTACGGCAATCACAACACACTTTCCTCATACAAAAGTCTTTACACTTTTCCTTGTTTCCTTATAAATTCCCAAAATACTTTTATGTTCTTGTATCTAGTTTTATAAAAGTCTTGGCTAGGATAGGAATTGTGTTATAGACTTAGTTCGTTCCTAGAAGCTTTCGTTGTAATAGCTTTAGGAATTTTCGACCTTGTACTTCACTTCATATTATTTAGTAAAGGTCTCGCCTTTTGAGGCATCCCTCAAGATATATAATTTATATATCTTGAGAAAATTATTTTCTTGTGTGATTTTTCCGCTGCAACTCTTTCCAGAAATTATTTTCTGTTCGTGTGTGTGAGTGCTGGCAGAAGTGATATCGTTGCAGTGACAACACTTTGGATATCACTTCCTTTCTGACTTAAGCCTTGACCCTGCTTTTTCATTAACAACAAGCATTTATTCAAACTTATTAACAACAAGTATTTCTATCACTATCTTCTGTCAAGGATTAGAGAAAGAGATAGTCGGAGTCAATCATACACGGAGAGAGAATTAATTAATATGAGAGACTGAAATATTATTGATACTAGACATACATATTTATAAGGTTACAGAGAGAGTTCTAAAATAATCTAGCTTGCTATACAAGATACAAATATCCTAACTGATATACACAATCTCTAAGTTTGGTAAGTAAATATATACAAATATACTATTGGAATATATAATATTCCTAATATCTTCCTCTCTTCGTCCTTTTCTTTCATCCTCCACTCTCACCTTCTCATTTCTCCACTGCTCCTTAATTATCACATTAATAATTATAAAAGTCCTATAAATTTAACTCTCAAATAAAGAAAATGGGATTATTTTTGTGGAACGTAATAAAAATTATAAGTGAGACAATTTTATGAGGCGGAGCTATTATTTGTTGCTATTGAACTGATGGTATCTTTGTGCAATTTCTTCACTGTGCTTGAGATTGGGAAGCAGAGAAATGTGCAAAGAGAATAAAGTTGGATTGTGTTTCTTGTTCACTGTCATTGTCTTTGATATTGGACCATTTATGCATATTTTCAGAGTAACTACCAAAATGACATGCGTACTATTCCAGATTATCATATTTACCTCCGTACTATTGAAACAACCAATCTAACCTGCGTACTATTTACAAAATAATAAAAGTAACCAAAATCGTTAAAAATGTTAACAAAAATAAAAGGACATTAGTTTTCTAACAAATATTATTATCATTCAAATTGCCCCATAGTGTTATAGAATCATAATTTGCTTAATTAAGTACTGAATTTACCTGTTTACCCTTATTAATATCTAAAGATTGAAACCCCCATAAATAAACCGACTTTCTTCCTCTGCAACTTGAGAAAAAGAAAAAAATAAGGAGGCTGCCCTACCCACCTCGCACCACCGTATGTCGCTGCCGCCCTTTGCCGTTGCCCAGGTGCCACGCCCAACCTTCTCGACAAGCTTTCTCTGTCCCTCAGCACCTCAAACTCTTCCATCTCGGCGCCCACACCTAACCGACGATTTCCCCTCATCTCTGTTTTCGGCTCCCCTTTCTCTCTCGTCTCAGATTGTCCCTCTCCTCTCAATTTCAGGTCTGTGATTTTTAAATCGAGCCCAGATCTAGGATTCTTAAGTTTATCTTTATTTGATCTCCCACCTCAAATCATTGACGGCTTGAAAATTCCAATCTTTTAATTAGCCTAAATTTTTGAAAAATCCATATTTCCATTTCATGTTCTTCATGAAGCGTGTTTTTTATTCAATATGGGAGATTTCTGGTACTGTTGTAGGGCTTAATTTTCATGGTGGTTTCTATGATTTTTCTTTTAGCACCGGTGGTCTATATGTGATTTGTGGACTCAAATTGGTGTTTAAATGGTGATTTGGTGGTGGTTAGTGGCTACGGTGGGGGTTGAAAATGTCTTTTTAGCACTTGGTTAAGCAAGTTATGATTTTGTTAGGTTAGGGGCAATTTGAAAATTATGATCGTAATATATGTTAAAAAAACTAATTCTCGTTAAGTTTCATTGATATTTTTAACGATTTTGGTTACTTTTGTTATTTTATAAATAGTACGCATGTTAGATTGGTTGTTTCAATAGTACGGAGGTAAATATGATAATCTTGAATAGTACGCATGTCATTTTGGAAGTTTACTCCTGTTGGTCCCAAAGACACAACAAGGGTATGAAAGGAGGCTAGAGGGGGGGGGGGGTGAATAGCCTACTTAAAATTTCAACCCTTTTTCAAAATTCAACCAAGTGCTTACAATCTTGAGTTTTGCGGTCTAGTAATAAACCGTGCGGTCAAGGTGTAATATGCACAGCGGAAGTTTTCGATGGAAATAAGGTAGAGTTGTTTATGACAAAATCTCTAACACCAGAACTCACGGTCAACCCAGTTGCGGTCAAGTGAGTCCGGTCAAGGTAAGTGCGGTCAAATATAAATGTGGTCAAGAGATTTGTGGTCAGATGGTTGAGAGATTGAAAGTTGTTGTCTTAGAAGTTTTTGGCAAAATATAAGTCAGATTTTAACTTAGGCAATGTGGAGAACAAACAAACACAATTCACAATACGTTTGAATATCTGTAAGATCAAACACTAAACGATAAACAAAGTTAATATGAACAATGAAGAACAAGATGAACAATACTTGAAAGTAAATTTGCAGAAAGTAAAATGACACAAGTATTTGGAAAGGTTCGATCTGTTAAAAAGATCTACGTCCTTTACCAAGATGGTCAGTCTTGGATTTTGAATGGAGGTATATATTGATTCTTGAGTGTACAGATTACAGAGATGAAGTATTGAATCAACACCTACTTTCTATGAAGAACAAATCCTAGACTTAGACCAGTGTATCCCTTTTGATTCAATCTAAGTGATTGATCAATTGGGGTGAGTGTGTGTAAGAGTCTGAAGCTCTTTGAAATCTATATGATTTAGAGCCTAAAGAATCTTAAGTGTTACAAGGCTTGAGATGACTTGAATGTTGCTGGAGATCTTTGAAGGTTTGAAGGTGAGTTCTTTGAAGATTCAAAGGATTCTGGAAATCTTGAGTATGATCTTCAATCACCAAGTATTTCAACAGCAATTTCTCTCTTAGAATCTCAGCACTGTTCAATGAAGAACTTAAGGGCTATTTATAGCCTTGAATGAGAAAATAGCTGTTGGATTTACTTGGGCTCCAAGTTGAAGGACAATGAGCTGTTGAATTCTGATTGGAGCTCATTCTGAGTTTGTCCTTTTTGCAGATAAGAGGTGGTCCCACATAGATGAATTCAAATTTGAATTACTTGGGATCCAAGTTCTGCAACGTTCTAAACTAACCATAGTTTGACCATGGTTAAGTTTGAACATACTTGGGTTCTTGAACTTCTGCTCATCTGCGGTCAAGACTTGCGGTCGAAGCTCTTGCGGTCAATATGCCTAAGGGCATCTGCGGTCGAGGAGTCAAATGTGACCTGTCAAGATATGCCACAAAGCTTCACGGTCACTGACTTTCGGTCAAGTGATTCACGGTCCAGTGGTCTTCCACGGTCAGGTGGTCTACCACGGTCAAGTGAATTCACGGTCAAGGTCTTGACCACTAAAATTCCAGACTTAGAAAATTTTCAGCCTATCAATCTAAAGCCTATACTATCAAAGTGGACTATTCTAAAAATGAAGTTTAACACTTATTTACAATATATTCTAAAGTCCACAAAAGATAAAATTAGGTTATGGGATCAATCAAATCTAGGTAATAGGAGTGGTTTATAATAAGCATACCCAACAATCTCCCCCTATTTGATTGAGACCATTACCTACTATAACAAAGGCTAATTCATTGTACTTGGTAATAACATGTTTTCAAGAAAATAATATTTTATTAATTTCATGCCCCAAGTCAATGCACACTCTAAGCCAGTGTCATAGATTTCTATCAGCCTAAAAGGTAAAAAAAAATACTAATCCTAGCAAGATAGACATATAAGGTTTGAAAGCATTTTTAGAAAGAATAACAATAAGTAAGCAAATGCATCAAACAAACATTCAAAAGGCACTCCACAAAAATATAACCATTGAAGTGAGGAGTGCAGACAAAAGAGATTAAAGTTTTTACAAACCCAAATAAAAAACAAACAGAAATAAAAATTGTTTTGAGACAAACATTAACAAATTGTTTCAACATGACCACACACGGTCAGTTCAAATGGTGCGATTAATCAAAGTATGGATCTCCTTCAAAGTAGCCGAATTTCTTTGATAGACCAACTCCAGGAATGATGATGGGGTCCTTAAGGTCGTTGATCTCTAGGAAATCTTTGTTCACGGTCGGAAATTCAAAACTATCTTCGCCTTCATCTTCTTCTTCTCTAGCAATCCTGCTTCCATGCCCGGTTGCTTGATTTTGAGAGGAGCCTTGAGAGCTAGCAAGGTTGTCCACGGTCAATTGTAGGGTAGAAATCTTGCTAATCATTTCCTGCACATTAGTGTTAGAAATTTCATAAACCCTATCAATTTTTGAGGTTTGACCTTCTAGTCTTTGAGTGTGGACTTGCATGGCTTGCCTCATAGCTTCTATCTTTGGTACAAACTTATCAGCGACCGATAGCAATCCTACAGAAATACAGGCATTGATCTCTGCCTTGAGAGAGGATTTTACTTTATCCATTTTCTCAAACAAAAAATTCTTATCATGGGACATAGCCTTGGTCAGCTCCAATCCAGCTCCTTCAATGATCTTGACCACAGAACGGTCAATAGCTAAAGATTGTGACTTGAGCTCTTCCTTTAGGTCAGCATGGGTAATAGGAATGGTTGAGGAGGATGCGGTCGAGGCAGTGTTGGGGTTCACGGTAGCTAGGCTTTCAAGAATAGCCTTTGTAATATTCTGACTCTCCCCCTTAATGGTCTCAACAACCGAAGCCTTGAGTAGATCAACCTCATTCTGTAACTTAACTTGGTTTGCAGCAAGCTTTGCAACCTCACTCTGAGTATCAAGATTGATTTGCGTTAAAGATTCAACTGCGGTCAGTAGATGAGCCAAAGGATCGACCGAGCTATCAGATGCGGTCGTGGCTTGAGTAGTTCTAGGAGGAGAGAGAGCAGGAGATTTAACTAACACGTCATCATCATGTTCACTGGGTACACGGTCGCCATTATGACCGTGACCCTGAAACTCAGCCTTACCAACAGTTTGGTCATCAACCTTTTCGTCACTGAAATCAGGACTATCAATATCAACAGTTTTCTCAGCATTTTTACCAACACTAGCTTCAATATCTACACCAGCCTCAACATCTTGATTACCAGATTGACCACTAGATTCTATCAATTCTACATCATCTGGTTCATCAACTAACTCAAGAGTTTGCTTGACCCTTTGACGTTGCGGTTGAGTAGAAGCTATTTCAACATCATCATCACGGTCACTCTGCATAGGTGAACTGGATGGAGTGAATACTGGAGATGCGGCTGGAGGAGGTGGTCTTGAAATCTTGGATTTCTTTACTGTTTGAAGGGGACTTAGAGAAAGATCCCTTTTCTTGGATTTCTCCCCCTGAGACGAAGCGGGGAGTGCAGAAGACTTCGACTTGAAAGATTTGGATGGAGCGGTCGGAGAGAGAACGGTAGGCTTGGAGACGGTTGATTTGGAGATTAGTGCGGTAGACTTGGTTTTCAATGGTGCGGTAGGAGGAATGTTGGAAGGAGACTTATTGGTTGAAGGTTCCTTGATGACAACTCCAGTCAATGGTCTTGGTTTGGGAGGGGCGGTCGATGCACTGGCAATTCCTTTGCCTTTAACCTTTCTTCTAGATTCTTCCTCGTCCTCAGCTTCTTCATCATCATCATCATCATGGACAGATGAGGACTTCCTTGGTGCGTCAAGTCCTAATGCTATTCTGGCAGCTTTGGTGTAGGCAGGAGGGATGTATTTTTCTCTTTTGTGCTCAGGTTCACGATTTCTGTATTCCTGGTATTGATCATCACCAAAACGGTTGCGGTAGGTAGATCTCATAGTCTTGATATCAAAGACCTTGGATAGAGAGATGGGAACTTTGGCATCTGTATCTCGGTTGATATCCCTTCTGAGTTCAGGAATGAATTTAAACAACAGAGAAAGGAACCGTGAGTTTTTCTTGTATTTGGTGGCGGCCTTTTCAGACATCAGCTTCTTATAATCAGAAATGTGATCTAACAGGAGATCATATAGAATCTTGGGCCAGTTCATCTTCCTGCCCAGATAGATTGCAGTAGACAGCCTCCATTGAGTGGTATTGAAATTGCCATGGTTGCCACTCTTGCAGAGCAGACCGTGGCCAACCAAGTGACCAATGTAATACATCACCTCTGGAAAGGTTTTCCGGTAGGGCTTGCACACGTCAGTAGATCCAATCAATCTCATTGCCAATCCATCATATTCTTCGTCAGATAGAGAGATAGGAGCCTCATTGTCAATGTCGAGACCAAGAGTGGAGGCAATATCAGTGTAGTCAATCTCTATCTTGTGACCGTAAACTTCTGCAGCAATCCAGTTAAGAGAGTTGTTTTGCTCATCTCTTCCTTTGATTTCCTTTGCGGTAGAATAAAATTCTCCGACTGCGGCAAGGTAGTGACTGGTTTGATTCATAGTGAAATAATGAAGTATGTCTGATTTCTTCATTCTTTTTATCAAATGCCTCCCAATAGCATCCTTCTGGAGGTCTTTATAATCAATAACGCAGCCGGGAATAAATGATTGCTCTTCCTACAAAATTGAGAAAGTTAGCAATAGTGATGCGGTCAGCCAATGTGCGGTCGAAGGATTGATGATGCGGTCGACAGGCACACGGTAGACAGAGAGCGGTTGACAAAAACACTTAGAAATATTTCAATGATAATTAAAAACACGCACAAACAACATATTACTATGTGTAAATGAATGTAAGGATCAAAAAGTGATGCTCTCAAGAACATGAAGAACACCATAAGAACACCAAGAACACTATTCATGTCGAAAACCCAGAAAATGATTCAGAGCATGAAAATCAATAAAAATTATATCAATGTGAGCATAAAAACCGATTACACGCATAAATAACATCAATTTAAACATCAAAAACATATTAAACTCAGAATATGAAAGGGCATAGTTAACCAAAAAGCTTAAAAAAACATTTATGGCATAACTAGATATAACAAGTCAAATACGAATCTAAACATGTTAGAGAACTCGAAATCATCAAAGTAACAAGTTATAAGCATAATCAGAACCAAAATAACCCAGGAATAAAAAGAATTTAGGCAAAAACATCAAATGGGTTTAACCCGCCAAAACTAAAATAGAGAACTCAAAAATGTAAAGTTTTGGGTCAAGAAATCATACCATTGTGTCTTCAGAGATTTGTTCTTGTGATTTCTTAGAAGATTTTGTAGGTTGAGTTGATTTGGGGGCCATTTATATAGAGGAATGTAGAGAGAGAATCGAATGAGAGAGAGAGATATAGAACTGGGAGTGTAGAGAGAGAAATTGAGAGAGACAGAGAGTAGAGAGAGAAAGTAGAGAGAAGGGTTTTTGAGAAAAGTAGGTTGCAGAGAGGTGGAGTTGAGGGGTAGTGGAACCGTTTTGTAAGAAAGTAGTGGGAGGTTAACTCTGCAAAAACTCAGAGAATTGACCAGAAATGTCCTTTCACCATAAATGCATGGATAGTGACGGCGGACATAAATAAGGGAATAAAATTAATTGCAAATGATTTGAATTAAATGAAAACGAGGGAAAAGAGGAAATTACAAAATTACCCCTTTGGATGACTAGGAAGGCCCTAAAATTTTCTAAGTTAGAAACACTTACCTGGTCACCTAGCTTTTTGCGGTCAGGTGCTTGACCGTGGATATTTGCGGTCAAGAATGATACCTTGGCCCATGTATGCTTCTTTAAAGCAGTGAACGAATATCATCATTTTCCATGCGGTCGGCTTCTTTAAAGCCTGAACAAATTTCATCTTTATATGCGGTTAATGGGGCGGTTGGCATATGAGCTGTCGACATTTATGCGGTCAGCATTGATGAGGTCAGTAGGCTTTGATAGGTTTTGATGCTTCGACCGGAATTACTTGACTGGTGAGATGGTAATCGACCGTGATTGATTTACCGGTAAGGGTGTTGACCGTGACCTACTTAGTGTTGAACTTGGATAAAACATAAGACATTAGCACAATCAACGTATATGGACAAGTAATTAAAGTTCTAGCATACCCATCTCTCCTCTAAGATACCTAAATCTCTTGGAATCCAGAGCCTTGGTGAGAATATCTGCAATTTGATTGTCAGTACTCACATACTCTAGATGGATATTACCTTTTTCCACATGATCCTTGAGAAAGTGGTATTTGATATCAATGTGTTTGGTTTTTGAATGCATGACAGGGTTGTTGGAGACAGCAATGGTAGATGTATTGTCACAAAAGATTGGACAATATTCTTCGTTGATTCCGTAGTCAACCAATTGTTGCTTCATCCACAGCACTTGGCAGCAGCAGCTTCCAGCAGCTATATATTCAGCTTCTGTGGTAGATACAGAGACTGAGGCTTGTTTCTTGCTTGCCCATGAAACGAGTCGATTTCCAAGGAAATGAGAGGTTCCACTTGTGCTTTTCCTGTCGATGGTACATGCTGCATAATCTGCATCTGAGTAACCTATAAGATCAAAATTTGAATCTTTGGAGTACCAAAGTCCAAGGTTAATAGTCCCAGATAGATATCGAATTATTCGTTTAACAGCAATAAGATGTGCTTCTCTAGGATCAGCTTGATAGCGAGCACAAACGCAAACACTAAACATGATATCTGGCCTACTAGCAGTTAAGTAGAGGAGAGAGCCAATCATACCTCGATACAAGGTTTGATCAACCTTCTTACCTTTCAAGTCTTTGTCTAGCTTGTTACCAGTAGCCATAGGAGCATCGTATGCCTTTGCATTTTCAAGTCCAAATTTCTTGATGAGATCTCTTGTGTACTTTGCTTGATTGAGGAAGATGCCTTCAGCACATTGTTTAATTTGAAGTCCAAGTAAGAATGTCAATTCTCCCATCATGCTCATCTCAAATTTACTTTTCATGAGTTTCTCAAAACGCTTACACAACAATTCATTAGTAGAACCAAAAATAATATCATCTACATATATTTGAACTAATAAAGTATGATCATGATGTTTAGCAATGAATAAAGTTGTGTCGATCTTACCACGCTTGAAGCCTTTCTCTAGGAGAAATTTAGATAGAGTATCATACCATGCACGTGGAGCTTGTTTGAGTCCATATAAAGCTTTACGGAGTTTGTAGACATGATTTGGAAATTTGGGGTCTTCAAATCCGGGCGGTTGAGCAACAAAGACTGTTTCTTGAAGTTCTCCGTTGAGAAATGCACTCTTCACATCCATTTGATATAGCTTGAATCTTTTGTAAGAGGCATAAGCTAAGAATATCCTTATAGCTTCGAGTCTTGCAACGGGGGCAAACGTTTCATCATAATCAATGCCTTCTTCTTGTCTATATCCTTGTGCAACCAACCTAGCTTTGTTCCTTGTGATGCTTCCATTCTCATCCATCTTGTTTCGGAACACCCACTTTGTACCAATCACTCCTTGATCTTGTGGCCTTGGAACTAAGGTCCAAACTTTGCATCTTTCAAATTGGTTGAGCTCTTCTTGCATAGCAACAACCCAACTTGAGTCTTGGAGTGCTTCATCAACTTTCTTGGGTTCAACTTGAGATATGAATGCTGTAAGTGCATCGTAGTTTGATCTTCTTGTTCGAACACCAGAATGCAAGTCACCAATGATATTCTGAATTGGGTGATCTCTAACCTCACGAACTTCTTGAGGTATATCTGGTTGAGTTGATGGTGGTTGTAAGTCTTCTAGTGGTACATCATATGTGCCATCCCAATCGTAAGTAATTTGAGGGATAGGTTCTTCCACATTGATGGGTGTTTCAATTTCAACTCCATTTGAGGTAGCAGCAGATGTGGTAGTTTCTGGTGCTTCATATGAGGTAGATGGAGGTGCAGTTGAGGTAGATAGGTTTCCTTGAGTTGATTGATTTTGTGGTTGATTTGTACCTGTCTCATTAAGCTCAACAAAATCATCAGCAACATTTGGAGCCATATGTGGCTCAAGGAGAGAATGTTCATCAAAAGTAACATGGACAGATTCAACTATCTTAAGAGTGGTTTTATTAAATACACGAAAAGCTTTTGAGTGTTTAGCATACCCAATAAATATACCTTCATCGGCCTTGGGAGCAAATTTACCTCGATGTTCTTTACCATTGTAGAGTATGAAGCATTTGCATCCAAATATCTTGAAGTATGCTATGTTGGGGGTTCTTCCTCTCCATAGTTCATAAGGAGTTTTGTTGTAGGTCTTGTTGATGAGGGATCTATTCTGAGTGAAGCATGCTGTATTGACGGCTTCAGCCCAAAAGTATTGAGGTAGCTTTGCTTCAGCAATCATTGTTTTTCCGGCCTCTATCAACGTTCTATTCTTTCTTTCCACAACACCGTTTTGTTGTGGAACTCCAGCAGCAGAGAAGTTGTGGTCATTACCATGATCGTCACAATATTGAGCTACACCGTTGTTCTTGAATTCTGTACCGTTGTCGGATCGAACACTAACGATGTCATCTTCTTTTTGTGTTTGGAGCTGTCTAAAGAGTGCGGTCAAAATGTCATAACAATCATCTTTGGAGCTCATCATCTCGACCCACGTATATCTTGAGTAGTCATCTACCACAACTAAGGAATATCTGTTTCCTCCAATACTTGCGGTAGAAACAGGTCCAAACAGGTCCATATGTAGTAGTTGCAAACATCTAGAAGTTGAAGGTGTCGTCTTGCTGGAGAAAGACGCTTTTAGTTGTTTGCCTAGTTGACATGCTGTGCACTTCTCATCGTGGTGATCAGCTACTTTGGGTAGACCACGAACTAGATTTTCTCTACCAATCTTGGAGAGATACTTGAAGTTTAAGTGACTTAGTCTTTTATGCCACAGCCAACTATTCTCACTAACATTCTTTGCTACAAAACAGAGATTAGAAGAAATGCAAGATGAATTAAAATCAACAACATAAACATTTTTCTTACGAATCCCTTTGAGCAAAGTGACGCCGGATATGCCATCTTTGATGAGACAGAAATTTGAAGTGAAGTGACATTGCAATCCTTTGTCGCAGAACTGAGATATTGAGAGTAGATTGTGTTGTAGACCAGTAACTAGAGAGACTTCTTGGATGGTGATTTTTCCTTTTTGGATGACTCCATATCCTACAGTCTTTCCTTTGTTATTATCTCCGAAGGTTACTGATGGCCCTTTTTCTTCACGGACATCTTCCAATAAATTGATATCTCCGGTCATGTGCCTTGAGCAGCCACTATCGAGATACCATAAACTTGATTTATCCTTGAAGTGTCCAGCCATTAAGCAGAGGGCCTGTTCAGCTTTTGCAAACATCTTTTCTTGTTCATCGGGGGTAATGTCAAATTTGACTTGTGGTGTGGTAGACAGAACTTCCTTTACTTTGGGGTTTAGTAGAGCCTTCTTTGCTGCACTCACATCACATCTTGAAAATAGAAGATCACCATTCTTTTGAACCGGAGTTAGGAATCCCTTTTCTGCAAGTTCATCGGCCGTATAACTTATCCGTTTAGGTTTTGCATTTGGTGAGCGACGACTTTTATTTTCATCCTCATCATCGGACTGAACGACCAAACAGATGTGACCTTCTTCAGAATCCTCATCGCTTTCATCAGAATCTGACTCTATCCAGGTAGCTAACTCTTTTGTGGTAGAGTCCTCTTCAGCAACCATCCCCTTTTGCTTTGAGTATCTTGGATTGAAGTTGTTTTTCTTCTTCATATACTCATACTTGGGAATTGGGCATTCTGATGCGAAATGACCGGGTTTCCTGCAATTAAAACAAACGAGATCCTCTTTCTTCTTGGAGAAGTTGAAGTTCTCTTTCTTCTTTGAAGGGCTGCTCCTTGAAAACCTTGTTGGAGCTTTGCTTGTTGATCCGGGTCTTGCTGTCTTTCTGAACTTTTGGAATCTTTTCACGAACATAGCAAAATCATCATCATCCATATCAAGTAAATCTGATGTGGAGATTTTTGGATCTTCTTCCTCGATCACTTCTTCCTTTTGTGCAACCAACGATAAGCTCTTTGTTTTTCCTTCCATTTCAGCAATGTTGTTAAGCTTGATATCAAAGACCTTGAGGTTGGCATAGAGGCTTCTGAGAGACATGTCATCTAGTAGCTTGGTATCTTCAAGAGTGTTTCCTTTGTGTAGATATTGCGAACCAAGAGCGGCAAGAAAATTAACATTGATTTCTTTCTTGGTAAGCTTCTTTCCGAGTGCTGTATAAGTACTTACGATCTCACAATAACGATCATAAGTGGCTCTTAGTGATTCACCGGGGATCTTAGCAAAGTTGTTGAATCTTCTTTGAATTGCAAACTTTTTGCTTTCCTTGCAAGCTTGATCTCCTTCGATGTAATCTTCAATTGCATCCCAAAGTTCTTTTGCAGTAGAACATTCCATGATCTGTCGACGCTGTGACGTACTCAAGGTACTTAGAAGTATGCTTTTTGCTTTCACATCCATTCCAACCAGTCTTTTCTCTTCATCGGTCCATTCAGCCTTTGGTTTCTTGATAGTCGGATTTGCACCATTGGTTTCTGGATCCGGATTAGCTTTCATTGGGAAGTATGGTCCAATGGTAAGACAATCACCAAGTTGCTCGTCCATGGAGTAGAACTGAGTTAGAATGCTGTGCTTCCATACGTCAAAATTATCTTCGTCGAACGCTGGAACGTGAGTGAAGTTAACCGTTGCCATAGTTTTCTGACTTGCCATTTCGAATCGGCACCCAAGCTGTTAAGCTTGAAAAACAGAAGTTTTATAAAGGTGTTTGCTCTGATACCACTTGTTGGTCCCAAAGACACAACAAGGGTATGAAAGGAGGCTAGAGGGGGGGGGGTGAATAGCCTACTTAAAATTTCAACCCTTTTTCAAAATTCAACCAAGTGCTTACAATCTTGAGTTTTGCGGTCTAGTAATAAACCGTGCGGTCAAGGTGTAATATGCACAGCGGAAGTTTTCGATGGAAATAAGGTAGAGTTGTTTATGACAAAATCTCTAACACCAGAACTCACGGTCAACCCAGTTGCGGTCAAGTGAGTCCGGTCAAGGTAAGTGCGGTCAAATATAAATGCGGTCAAGAGATTTGTGGTCAGATGGTTGAGAGATTGAAAGTTGTTGTCTTAGAAGTTTTTGGCAAAATATAAGTCAGATTTTAACTTAGGCAATGTGGAGAACAAACAAACACAATTCACAATACGTTTGAATATCTGTAAGATCAAACACTAAACGACAAACAAAGTTAATATGAACAATGAAGAACAAGATGAACAATACTTGAAAGTAAATTTGCAGAAAGTAAAATGACACAAGTATTTGGAAAGGTTCGATCTGTTAAAAAGATCTACGTCCTTTACCAAGATGGTCAGTCTTGGATTTTGAATGGGGGTATATATTGATTCTTGAGTGTACAGATTACAGAGATGAAGTATTGAATCAACACCTACTTTCTATGAAGAACAAATCCTAGACTTAGACCAGTGTATCCCTTTTGATTCAATCTAAGTGATTGATCAATTGGGGTGAGTGTGTGTAAGAGTCTGAAGCTCTTTGAAATCTATATGATTTAGAGCCTAAAGAATCTTAAGTGTTACAAGGCTTGAGATGACTTGAATGTTGCTGGAGATCTTTGAAGGTTTGAAGGTGAGTTCTTTGAAGATTCAAAGGATTCTGGAAATCTTGAGTATGATCTTCAATCACCAAGTATTTCAACAGCAATTTCTCTCTTAGAATCTCAGCACTGTTCAATGAAGAACTTAAGGGCTATTTATAGCCTTGAATGAGAAAATAGCTGTTGGATTTACTTGGGCTCCAAGTTGAAGGACAATGAGCTGTTGAATTCTGATTGGAGCTCATTCTGAGTTTGTCCTTTTTGCAGATAAGAGGTGGTCCCACATAGATGAATTCAAATTTGAATTACTTGGGATCCAAGTTCTGCAACGTTCTAAACTAACCATAGTTTGACCATGGTTAAGTTTGAACATACTTGGGTTCTTGAACTTCTGCTCATCTGCGGTCAAGACTTGCGGTCGAAGCTCTTGCGGTCAATATGCCTAAGGGCATCTGCGGTCGAGGAGTCAAATGTGACCTGTCAAGATATGCCACAAAGCTTCACGGTCACTGACTTTCGGTCAAGTGATTCACGGTCCAGTGGTCTTCCACGGTCAGGTGGTCTACCACGGTCAAGTGAATTCACGGTCAAAGTCTTGACCACTAAAATTCCAGACTTAGAAAATTTTCAGCCTATCAATCTAAAGCCTATACTATCAAAGTGGACTATTCTAAAAATGAAGTTTAACACTTCTTTACAATATATTCTAAAGTCCACAAAAGATAAAATTAGGTTATGGGATCAATCAAATCTAGGTAATAGGAGTGGTTTATAATAAGCATACCCAACAACTCCATATTTTCATTTTAGTCCGTTTCGGTTCACGAGAGACCTCCTTAAAATAGTCAATTTTTAATAATTTTATATAGAATTTACTCTACCATTCATTCTTTCTCGTCATTTTACATCACTCAATTTATTCAACCAACACTACTATTTATCCTACTCATTTTCTCTTTTCATTTTTATCATATATTTTTCTTATTTTATACTACCTAAGTCCCTAAATGAGTGTCCAAATTTCATTTTAAGTGACATCTGAAAATCTCAATTCTTTGTATAATTTGGTGGCAAAGATTCATATATAATCTTGTAATCTCCTTTCCAAACATTTAGTTTTGCACGTATAAAGAGACCAGTGAAAGAAAATTGAAAAAAAAAAAAGCATTTAGAGAGAAAGTTATGTTAAAAAAGACACTCATTTTGGGATAATTTTTTTTTTAAAATGGACACTCATTTAAGGACAGAGGGAGTACTGTTTTAGTTATTTTGACCACTTTTTGAGATATTAAGGAGTACTCCCTAGTCCCTCCGGCCCACTCGAAATAGAACAAAATTTCATTTTAGGTGTTTCATTCGAATTAGAACAACCTAAAAACGGAAATATTTTATTTAATGAAACCTACATTCACACTCACAATAACTTTTCACTCATTACTCTCTACCCCACTTTCTCTCTCCTACTTCATTTTTCATAATCACAACACCTACTCCACTAACACTTTTTCCTTAATCACCGTGCCCAACCCAAAAATCATAATTCGGGTGGGAAGGAGGGAGTATATGGCTTGGTTAATTTGCTTAAGATTTACTACTAGTATGGGGGTTGGTTGGGGGTTGGTTGCAATTGTTGAACTGAGACGTCATTTCTTGTCCTATTTGGTTGTTGGTACTGCTGAGATGTCGCGTAAGTAATTTTTCTTTCTCCACCATATTTGTATTACTCCCTCAATTTTGTAAAAATTTTTCTCATTTCTCATTTTTATTTATATTAACAAGATAGTAATTTTAAAAAAATTGTTATGTTTAAATTATTGAATACTCCCTCCGTCCCAAAATGATCTTCCTATTTGTCATTTTTTATTGTCTCAAAAAGTTCTTCTCATTTCTATAATTTGGGGTTAAAAGTGCATAAACAAACCATGGCTAGTGAAGGAAGTTTTCATATCCTTAAAAAGTTTGAATAGTCAAACGCGAGACCCGGAACCGCTCCACCCAAGTTAGCTACACCCCTTCACCCAACGGTTCCGATCAAGGCCACATAGGCGGGCGGTTTGGGTGTGCAGCTAAGATGATTTCAAATTTTTGTGGGTCCCACCGAGCTTGGACACATTTCATCCGTTGAGTGGAGCTAAAATGAGGTGGCTCCAATCGAAACCATTGGGTGGAGCTAACTAGTGGGTGCAGCGGTTTGAAATCCGTCAAACGCAAAGAACATTTTTGGGACGGAGGGAGTATCAAATTGTCAATTAACAAAAATGAGGGAGAGTGAAGGATGGGAACTAACAACCAGTGGAGAAGAGACACTGATTGAGTTATAATTAAATCTTATTAAATGTTTGTATTTAGGAAAAAAAATATCAAAAAATATATTTTGTTGCAAAAAAAAATAAAAACAAATACCCCAAAATAATTTTAGCAAGTTTTCAAAACTAGTCATTTTATTTTTGAAACAAAAAAACAGAATATCTAGTGAATGAATTTGCTAAAAAAATAATAATAATAAATAGCCAAAAATATTATACATCTTTGTCAATTAATTATATAAAAAATAAATATTTTCAATATATCCCTAAATGATATTCAGAAAATCATGTAGGGAAGGAGTGAGTAATTTATAATCTCTTATTAAATATCATTACAAAATAATTTTCTTGATTAAAAATATATATAGTAAATTGTATCCATTAATTTAATCTTGAATTTACTTTGCATAAACTATGTATAAAAACAATGATAATCTTATTGGTATACAGCTATTTTCATACAATAAATATTGTAATTTGAATTTCACCCATCCAAATATATAAGTTATGCCTTTAAATATATAAATAGTCTTATATACTCTTTCCGTCTCAATTGAATTTTTTCATTTTTCTTTGGGCCAATGACAAATAAAGGCCTGAAGTTTGGGGGTCGTTCGTAAGTAAGAGTCTGAAGTTTCAAAACTAGCAGATCAGGGCCTGAAGATAGGAAAAACTAGCAAATAGGGGCTTTTTGACGGAAAAGTTAGATTTTTCAGTTAAATCAGCATGTGTCGTGCACATGTGGACTTAATTGAAATTAATATTACTATTAAAGGGGTAAAACGAATATTTTAAAACTTAAAAGGACTAAAAAAAAATCACTAATATAAATTTACTAAATTAATATTACTTTTTTGAAAACAAAAACCACTATATTAGTTTTTTATAATAAATATTTTTTTAAATGTGAACCTACGTTGTTAATTAACAATTTCACCAAATTAATTATTTTGAAAAATTATTTGAATTATTATTTTAAAATATTTTTTATATATTTTTTTTAAATGAGAACCTACGTTGTTAATTAATTATTTTGAAAAGTTATTTGAAGTATTATTTTAAAAATTATTAGGCTAGATTGTTTAGTAAAATATTTTTTCAAATAATTTAGTGAAATATTTTTTAAATAAATAGTTAGTGAAATTATTTTTCAAAAAAATATTGTGAAAAAAAAAACTTTAATAAAAAATTTAGTGAATTATATATTGGTTAAAAATTTACTTTTAGTCCTTTAAAATTTAAAATATTCATTTTACTTCTTAAATAGTAATATTTATTTCAATTAAGTCCACATGTGCACGTTACAGGCGGATTTAACTGAAAAATCTAACTTTTTCATCAAAAATCCCATATTTTCTAGTTTTTTCTATCTTCAGGCCCTGATCTACTAGTTTTGAAACTTTAGACCCCTACCTGCGAATGACCCTCAAACCTCAGGCCCTTATTTGTCATTTGCCCTTTTTCTTTTAGCTCGTCTCACTTTAAGCTTCTTTCTTTACTTTATTCTATAAAAAACAAATAATAAAGTACAACTTTAACATGTTGCCAATCAAATCCGGTCGTAAAAGAGAAAGCGAAACTTAGTGGCGATGCAAAGAAAATAAATACGGACCAGTACAAAGCAACTACTCCATCCGTCTCATTTCAAATTGCAAAAGTTGCCAAAAAGGGTGTCCCAACTAAAATTGCAAAATCCAAAAATGACAAGTTTTAACCCACTTGCACACTCACATCCACTAACCCACTAACTATTCTCTACCCCACTTTCTCTCTCCCACTCAACTATCAACACTCACAACACATCACCTTTTTCACTTTTCTCTTAATCCCCGTGCCAACCTAGTATTTGCAATTTGAATTGGGACGGAGGGAGTATATAAGATACTATTTCCGCCCCGGACTAAAGTTTTTAGTTTGACTTTAGATGAAGATTAAGAAAAAGTAAATGTTACAAAGCAACTATAAGATACTCCCTCCGTCCCGGACTAAGGTTCTTAGTTTGACTTTACACGGAGATTAAGAAAAAATAAATGTTGTGACTATAAAAAAGTAAGTAAGAGAAAGTATGAGAGATAAAGTGGGTAGGGAGTTTTTGTTGTGAGAATGATAAGTGCGTCCTATGGTCTATTTTAGGTAATAAAGCAATTAAAAACCTTAGTTTAGAACAAACTAAAAAGAAAAATAAGAACATTAGTCTGGGACAGTGATGATGATGAAGAAAATAAAGTGGGATTGGAATTGGGTGGAACAACAATTGCACTTCTGTTGTTGATAAAAATATTAGGTCAGGAGACCTTAGTGCTGAACATTGGTCTTCATGGGCAATCATGTTGTTGCCTTTTTTTTCCCCTCCCATTTGCTAAATTATTAAAATATCCATTGAAAACTTCCAATTACATTTTTGTATATTCCACATCTCTATAATAATGGTTGCATTTTCATTTTCATGTATTACTAGTCCTAAAATAAATCATTTTATTGTAACATACTCCTTCTGTGGTCAGCTTAGTGTAAACCAAAAAATTAGGCCCACAAATTAAGGAAAACTTGGGACAAACGAAGAAAAAAAAAAGTTCACACTAACCTAAAACAAAGTAAAAAATAAAATAGAGAGTGCACTAAAAATAAAGAAAAATAAAAATATTCAAAAGTAATGTGGGAGGAAAAGTGATTGTGTGTATGATAAGTGAATGGGATTTACAAGTGAGAACTAATAACAATTTCAGTTTGTTAGTATGGCAAGTGAGGTATAAGGATTAAGGAGTATGATGATGATAATAATAATAATAATAATAATACGGAGTAATAATAATAATAATAATTTTATTATTTTAAGTAATGCGACTTATTGATGGGATATTAAAAAAGAAAATAAGTACACATGGGACTGAGTGGAAATTTATTACAGAGAACATTTTACACATCTCATTACAAAGTTGATTTATTTTTTGGGTGATGAACATAAGATGCGTGTAACACCCCAACTTTTCATAACTAATAATTAATAACTTAACTTGATAAATTCCCAAAATCAGAATGCCCAACGGTTACAATTAACCACAATTCAAACATTAACCAACATTCAAACTCTAACGGCTAGTACAGGTCACTAGCTCAAACGATAACTAACAGAAAAATAAAGTCTAAAACTTAACCGTAACAGAAACATAACCACTAACTAACTTTATTAAAAAGGCAACTTCTACGCAGCCGAACCTTGTAAGTCTTGAACTTCTTACTTATAACCTGGAGAAATGAAAGGAATGAGCGAACAATGCCCAGCAAGTTCATACGGAATCTCCTCGGGTACTAAGAGGAGATAACCGAAAGGAACGATAACAAGAATTCACAACGAAAGGATAACTCAATGATCAAACAACTCTCAGTTTGAAAACATTTAACTTGATGAAATCAATTCATTTCTTGAAAACACGTGGCTTTAGAGACAGTTTCCAAAACACAACATTTTCACAAAACTTTACTTTTCTTTACTTTACTTCATTTACGGATTAAGCACGCGCTGTACCCAGGGCTCGGGTTTTTACTGACCGCACCCAAAATCGGTATATCATGATAACCTACGTTACTTCATCAAGCAACGCAAAGGGGTCCACATGTTCAACTTAGAACTATGGATAACTGTAAGGGTCCACTTATCCGTTTCGGGATTATGGATAACTGTAGGGGTCCACTTATCCGTTTCGGGATTATGGATAACTGTAATCACTTTACTTATTACAAAACTTCACTTTAAAGAGCTTTTACAAAACAAAGCTTAACTTTACAAACTTTACTTTATCACTTTTTAAAAGATACACATCTCACTTGGACACCAAGGATTACAAAATCAATCATACACATGATACCCCTATTGAACAATAACAATATCAATAGAGTGGATAACAAAAGACGGAACAATTCGCAGAACGGAATAGTTATTAAAAGACTATCTAGCCACACAGATAGTTTACTTTATAAAAACAAGGATTGGGAATCCTAACAAAGGATTAAGAATCAATACACAACTAAGAGCTTAATCCCTTACCTTAGCTTTGCGTTTAACTAGCTCGCTTTTACTCCGCTTGGACAATCTACAACATGAAATAGTCTAGCCTTAGACATGAGAAAAATACTATTTTACTTCCGTCCCAATTTACTTCTTTTTACTCGATTAACCCCATGGTTTAGTCATCTATAACCTCTTTCCTAGTTAACTAATAACTTTAAGAATAACTACAACACCCCTAGGGTTTTTATTAGTCAATCCCCAACTCTCAATTTCACTATACACATTACACACACTGATTTCACACTTTCTGCACACACTTACTGAGTACACCTACTGACAGACACACCCACCACTCTGATACACACACACTCGGGTACACCCACCACTCAGATGCACTCACACACACTAAAATCTGATGCACACACCCACAATCTGATACACACCCACACACATACAATCTGATACACCCACCCACACAAAATCAGCACACACGCACACACTCACACAACAGCACACACACACACACACAATTCACACAATAACCATTGCCTTCTTTCTTAGTTCATAGCCCAACCCTAGTTCATCTTTAGGGTTCACTTCTTATTGATTTCTAAAGATTTGTGTTAACAAAGATGGGGAAGAAAAGATTGGGTTCAAGAATACCTTGTGAATGACCCTTCTCTCTCTCTTTTGTTCTTCTTCTTTTCCCTTGGCCGACTCCCTCTCTGCGATCTCTCTCTCTCTGTTGCCGCCCCTTTCCCTATTCCGTTCTCTGTTTGTTTTTGTTTTTTTTTTTTTTTTTTTTTTCTTTTGCGATAAAGACTGCTAGGGATTTGAGAGAGTATTTAGTTTAAATAGGGTTATTAGTTTCCTATTAAGAAAAGGGTTACATTAACCTATTGGACTTCTATTTACTAATCCCAACATGAGCCCACTACTTACTCCTAATTTGTGAGTCCAAGATAAAATAAAAGAGTTTTACAATTAATAAATATAATGGCCTAGGGCCGGGTATTACATTCTTACCCCCTTAAAAGAGTTTGGTCCTCCAAACTAAACGTACCTTAAACATCAAACAAAGCGGGATACATATCACGCATTTCACTTTCGAGCTCTCACGTGGCTTCTCACTGCACTTTTACGTACGGAATCACTCGCTTCCGCAATACTTGATCTTTACGGTCTACAATCTTTACGGGCTTTTCATCATAATTCAAGTCTTCACGAAAGTGTAACTGTCTGTACTCGATGACGTGGCTCGGGTCAGCTACATACTTCCTTAACATCGACACGTGAAACACGTTGTGCACACCAGACAGCACAGGAGGTAGAGCCAACTTATAGGCTACCGCTCCTATTCGCTCTAGAATCTCAAACGGTCCCACATATCTCGGACTTAACTTCCCGCGAATCCCAAATCGCATTACTCCTTTTGTCGGTGAGATCTTCAAGAATACGTGATCCCCCACTTGGAACTCCAGATCGCGCCTTCGATTATCCGAATACGATTTCTGTCTACTCTGCGCAGTTAACAACCACTTGCGAATCTGTCGAACTTTATCCGCCGTTACTTGAACAATCTCAGGTCCAGTCAATTTCCTCTTACCTACTTCGTCCCAACACGCATGTGATATACATTTCCGCCCATACAGAGCTTCATACGGCGCCATTCCAATACTAGAGTGGTAACTGTTGTTGTAGGCAAATTCCACTAGTGGTAGATGATCATCCCACGTTCCTTGCCAATCTAACGACGTTGCTCTCAATAGATCTTCGAGAGTTTGAATCGTCCTTTCTGACTATCCGTCTGTCTGAGGATGGAACGCTGTACTCATAGTTAATTCCGTCGCCAACGCTTTCTGTAAACATTCGATGTAAATCTCGCATCTCGATCTGACACTATAGAGACCGGTATCCCATGTAACCTCACGATCTCATCCACGTACAATTTAGCTAACTTTTCTAACGAATCAGTCACCTTGATTGCTAGGAAGTGAGTCGATTTAGTGAGCCTATCCACTATAACCCAAATTGCATTATGACCCTTCAATGTCCTAGGATGTCTAATCACCAAATCCATAGTGATGTGCTCCCACTTCCACTCCGGAATAGGTAGCAATTGTAGTAATCCCGCGGTTTCTGGTGTTCACTTTTTCACTTGCTGACATACTAAACACTTGGACACGAATTCTGCTACCTCACTTTTTATATTGTTCCACCAGAATGATTCCTTTAAATCTCTGTACATCTTAGTACTCCCAGGATGAATCGAAAACCTTGAACAGTGAGCTTCCTCAAGAATTTCCCTTTTTATACTTTCATCATTAGGCACCCAAATCCTCGATTGATGCCTCATAATACCGCCATCACTCACACGGAAATCTACCATGCCCTTTTTACTTATAGTCATGTGGATTACTGCTAATTCCTCATCCACATTCTGAGCTTCCTTGATTCTCACTAACAATGTTGGTTGGACACTCATCTGAGCCAAATAACCTTTAACTCTAACTTCCATTTTCACCATTTCACTATTTCCCAATTTACTTACCCATTTAGAAAACATAGTCGCTAATGTTCCATGGTTCTTCCTGCTTAACGCGTCTGCTACTTTATTGGCCTTTCCTGGATGGTACAGGATTTTGCAATCATAATCCTTAAGTAATTCTATCCATCTTCTCTGCCTCATATTCAACTCCTTCTGAGTGAAAATATACTTAAGACTTTTATGGTCGGTGTAAATTTCACATGGTACCCCATACAAATAGTGTCTCCAAATCTTCAATGCAAACACCACGGCCGCTAGCTCCAAATCGTGGGTAGGATAATTTTTCTCGTGGTTCTTGAGTTGTCTAGACGCATAAGCCACCACTTTGTCATTTTGCATCAACACACAATCCAAACCTTTCAATGAAGCATCACTATAAATCACAAAGCCATCACTGTTTGTCAGTAACGTAAGAGCAGGCGCAGACACCAATCACCCTTTCAATTCTTGAAAACTCCACTCACAATCGTCTGACCACACAAATCTTGCCCCTTTTGTGGTTAACTTGGTCAATGGTAGGGATAACTTTGAAAACCCTTCTACGAACCTATGGTAATATCCTGCTAAACCCAAAAAGCTCATTATTTCACTGACAGGAGTTGGTCTCTCCCAATTAACTATAGCCTCAACCTTTGCAGGGTCAACTGCTACCCCATTCTTAGACACCACATGTCCTAAGTACGCTACTTCCTCAAGCCAGAACTCACACTTCTTAAACTTGACATACAACTTTTGTTCCCTCAAAATCTGTAATACTAATTTCAAATGCTCTTCATGCTCCTCTTTTGACTTCGAATACACCAAGATGTCATCGATGAATACTATTACACACTTGTCCAAATATTCTTGAAATACTCTATTCATAAGCTCCATGAACACAGCAGGCGCATTTGTCATCCCAAACGGCATTACTAGGAACTCGTAATGTCCATACCTTGTCCTAAAAGCCGTCTTTGTCACATCATCCTTTTTCACTCTTAATTGATGGTAACCAGAACGCAGATCAATCTTAGAGAAATAACATGCACCTTGGAGTTGGTCAAACAAATCATCGATCCTTGGCAAAGGGTACTTATTCTTAATTGTCACACGGTTTAACTCCCGATAGTCAATGCATAACCTCATCGACTCATCCTTCTTCTTTACAAATAATACCGGCGCACCCCACGGTGATGCACTCGGTCTAATCAGACACTTGTCCAAAAGTTCTTGTAACTGCTCCTTTAACTCTTTAAGTTCCGGCGGAGCCATCCTATATGGTGCTCTCAAAATCGGTGCAGTCTCAGGTGCTAGATCTATCGAAAACTCCACTCGCTCCGATGGTGTTCCCGGTAAGTCCTCAGGGAAAACATCTTTAAAATACCTTACTATGAAAAGAGATTCTATGGTCACTTCTTTCTTACTTGACTCACTAACATACGCTAGAAGGCCCTCACAACCCTTCCTTAACAGTTTACGAGCCTTCATTACAAAAAATCAGATCGGTCCGGACTCTCGGTTTCGATCCTTGAAAATAGGATCTTTCTCCATAGGGTAATTCGAAGTTTACTTCCTTTTTAAAACAATCTACTTTGGCATGATATGCAACTAACCAATATCACATCAAATTCTTTGATTTCCAAGCTAATGAGATCAACCTCAAGCTTTTTCCCGTCCACTTTCAAAGGACACTTCCTATATATAGACGTAACAGGGATCGATTCTCTAGTTTGAATATCTATAACTAAGAATTCTCTAACGCCTCATGAATTAAATTCATTTTCTTAGCTAAGCAATCATTTGGCACTTCTCATCAGAACTTTGCCCTTTGGCGTCGTTCTTATTACCATCCATTTGGTTTCCATGACCTTTACTGTAACGACCCCGAAATCCGTTTATTTATTTTAATATTTATTTTATATTTTTGATAATTTTTATTTAAAATTTGGTGTGCATTTTATGTGTTGCATCATCTTATATGAGCTTGTGTGGTTCCCTACTTTGGAATCATACCCCGTTTGTTGTTTAAGCAAGTTTTCTTTGCTTCGGTTGTGTCTAAAGTCCAGCTGGTACTTTTGTGTGTGTTGGGCAGTGATAGGGATTATAATGGTCTCCGAGCCAAGTACATTATAAGGCTCCTATCATTGGTTTCCCATTTTTAACCCCCTTCCTTAGGCCAAAGGTTGGGCACTTTGGGTTATGACTTTGTGTCATTTTCCCCCGTTGTTGTTGTTGTTGTTTGGTTCCGGAATCCGTTTCAGCTCTTCGATGCTGCTCAGTTGATGCCTCTCAGATGGCTATCGTTTGGTTTGAGAACCTTGGCTCAGTATCCACGTATGAGTGTTTATTTCCGCTTTATGTGTTGTATGATGAGTTGGTCGTTATTTCCAACCGGTATGGGACGGTTGGCGATAGGGAGCCTCTCATGTTATGTGCTATGTGCTATATGATCATTTGTGGCATTATTCCTTTATGTTTATCATATGAGCATGTAATGTAGTTGCATTTTAGTAACTTACTGAGATTTATTCTCACCCTTTATTTGTTTACTGTTTTAGATAAGAAGGAGCCCAGGGGATAGTTCACACACACAGGGAGGACGTCGAGGAGATCTTTGGGTAAGATATTTTGGGAAAGTTTGTGTAAGTAAAGGATACATTATGTAAATGTAATACCTTTTTGGGTAGTGTACCCGTGACTTGGTTTGTATCAACTCTTTTGGTAGATGTTCGTGTTGTAAATAAGTAAGTAAGTGAAGTGTGTAGCCAAGTGGCTTAGAACTTGTTTGTGAAAGTTGTTTTGTGACTAGTAGTCACGTTTAGTAAATGTTGTTTGGTTATGTAAGACCTTTTTATGAAAGTATATTTCGAAAAATTTTCTTAAAAATGTTTTATGACGTCTTCCGTGCGTGTCCCGGACGTGGGGCCAAGTAGGACCACGGGTCGGGGCGCGACAGTTGGTATCAGAGCTAGGTTGTAGATGGTCTAGAATGACTAAGTGACCTAAGAGGGTAGTTGAGTATGGAGTGAGTAACGTTGAGTGTTTTATGCAGATACTCAGTAAAAATGCCGGAACATGAGGGTGAACAGTCTGGTACTGCAGGCCAGAGTAATGTAAGGGAAGAAGCTCGAGCTATGTTCCAAGGGATGTTCGAGGCTGCAATGAAAACCATCCATGATCAGAGACAAGGAGGAGAGCATGCACCTCCGAGGTATGGTCTAGAACAGTTTTTGAAGATGAAACCAACTGGCTATGATGGTGAACCAGATGTGACCAAAGTTGAGAGATGGATTGAATCCATGGAAAAGATATTTGATGTTTTAGTATGTACTGAGGAAGATCGAGTTAGATTTGCTACCTACAAGTTGAGTGGAGCTGCGGAGTACTGGTGGAGAACACTGAAGGCTAGTTGGGATGAAGCTCATGTACCATATACTTGGGCAAATTTTCTGAGGAAGTTCAAGGAACATTTTATTCCAAGGGTGGATCAAGACCGGAAGGAAGTGGAATTTCTTAGCTTGGAACAGAATACAATGTCGGTGGCTCAGTATGCAGCCAAGTTCACGGAGCTATCGAGGTATTGTACTCATTTAATTGCAACGGAGGAGAGGAAAGCAACAAGGTTTGTGAAAGGGCTAAAAACAGTGATTCGAACTCAATTGGTGTCCCACAAGTTACAAGAGTTTCAAGATGCTGTTGATCGAGCTTATCAAGTGGAGCACGACATTGAAGAACATAAGAGGAAGGTGGAATTAACAAGTGCTGGAAGGCAAGGTAGACCACAACCGCAAAGGAATGATAATCGTGGAGGACAAGGGACTTCAACCCCATTTAGAGGACAACCACAAGGGCAACCGAGTGTTAGAAATCAAAGCAATTTCTCCGGGGGTCAAGGCAAGAGGGTTTGTAATTATTGTCAGAGGGAAGGGCACAGTGAGGAGCGGTGTTGGAAGAAACAAGGAAAGTGTTTGAATTGTGGACAACTTGGCCATTTTCAAAGAAATTGCCCGAGATTGGGGAGTCAACCATCGGGGAGTGGTGTTGGATCGTCTCAGGGTCAGAAAAGGGATGCCTCAGGAAAACCAAAGGTTCAAGGTCGTGTGTTTGCAATCAATCAACAACAAGCTTCGGATGCTTCCACCGTAATTGGAGGTATAATTTCTATGTCCAGTTTGAGGGCACGTGCACTTATAGACCCCGGCTCATCGCATTCATATGTTTCTGTGTCTTTTGCATCTCGATTGAATTCTTCCTTTGAGTCTTTGCCTTATGTGCTAGAAGTGTCGACTCCTATGGGAAATTGTTTGATAGCTGACAAGGTGTTGCGTGATTGTGATGTGCATATTAGTGAGCATGTTTTACTTGCTGATCTAGTTATTTTGCCATTGCAAGACTTTGATGTTATTTTGGGTATGGATTGGTTAAGTAAATATCATGCCTCTGTTGATTGTTTTAAGAAAGTGGTTACGTTTTCTATCCCTAGTGTGCCTGTGTTTACTTTTGAGGCAACTTCTTTGGGTTCGGGAATTCGTATGATTTCTTATGTGAAAGCTAGGAGGCTATTGCACCGTGGTTGTGAGGGTTATTTGGCTTGTGTTTTGGATACTACTAAAAAGTCTCCTAAAGTAGAAGATGTGAATGTGGTTAAAGAGTATCCTGATGTGTTTTCTTCTGAATATTCTATGCCTCCCGATAGAGAAATCGAGTTTGGTATTGACTTGATTCCAGGTACTACCCCTATATCTGAAGCACCTTATAGAATGGCTCCAGCTGAACTAAAAGAGTTGAAGGTGCAATTGCAAGAGTTAATTGATCGGGGATTCATCCGTCCTAGCGTGTCACCGTGGGGAGCTCCTGTATTGTTTGTCAAGAAGAAAGATGGGTCTTTGAGACTGTGCATCGACTACAGGAAGCTGAATCAGGTAACTGTAAAGAATAAATATCCTCTACCTCTCATTGATGACTTGTTTGATCAACTCCAAGGGTCAGTCGTCTTTTCGAAGCTTGACTTGAGGAGTGGGTACCATCAGTTAAAGATCCGTTCTGAGGATATTTCTAAGACTGCTTTCCGTAGTAGGTATGGTCATTACGAGTTTCTTGTTATGCCTTTCGGGTTGACTAATGCTCCGGCTGTTTTCATGGATATGATGAATCGGGTTTTCAAGCCTTATCTTGACACCTTCGTGGTTGTATTTATTGACGATATTCTTGTGTATTCCAAGTCTAAGGAGGAGCACGAGCAACACTTGCGAATGGTTCTATCTGTTCTCCGTGAGAAGCAACTGTTTGCGAAATTCAGTAAGTGTGCTTTTTGGCTCGAAGAAGTGTCTTTTCTGGGGCACGTGGTTTCCTATAGAGGAATATCCGTAGATCCTTCCAAGATTGAAGCTATTGTGAATTGGAAGAGGCCTGAATCAGTTACGGAGATTCGAAGTTTCTTGGGTCTAGCCGGGTATTATAGAAGATTTATCGAGGGGTTTTCTAAAATTGCTACTCCGTTGACTCAGTTGACTCGAAAGAATGTACCGTATGTGTGGGATGGCAAGTGTCAAGTTAGCTTTGAAGAGTTGAAGAAGAGGTTGACTACAGCTCCTATCCTTGCGCTTCCTAATGGCAATGATGATTTGGTAATTTATAGCGATGCTTCTAAAGAAGGCCTCGGGTGTGTGTTAATGCAAAATGGGAGAGTGATTGCGTATGCTTCAAGAAAGTTGACTCCGAGTGAGCAGAATTATCCTACCCATGACATGGAATTAGCTGCGATTGTTTTTGCGTTGCACAAGTGGAAACACTATCTGTACGGAGCCAAATTTGAGATATTTACCGATCATCAAAGTTTGAAGTACCTTTTCTCCCAAAAAGAGTTGAATAACAGGCAAAGAAGATGGATGGAGCTATTGAAGGATTATGATTGCACTATATCGTATCACCCGGGAAAAGCAAATGTGGTAGCTGATGCCATTAGCCGGAAATCTTTTATGGCTTCATTGATGGTGCGTGAATGGAAGATGTTAGAGGATGCTCGAGATTGGGAGCCTTGTGAGTCAAAGCATGGGGCTATTTTTGCGAGTATTTAAGTATTACCAGTTTTGATTCAACAAATAAAGAAAGCTCAGAAGGATGATCCGGAGTTGGTGAAAATAGCGGATAAAATCGAAGATGGTAAATTTGAGGATTTCTCTCTTAATTCCGAAGGAGTGTTAACTTTCAGAGGTCGGTTATGTGTGCCTTGCGTGGATGAGATTAAACGCCAAGTTCTTGATGAGGGCCACAAGTCGAGGTATACTATTCATCCAGGGAGCACAAAAATGTATCAGAATTTGAAGCAACACTTTTGGTGGAATAATATGAAGAGAGAGATAGCGGATTATGTATCTAAATGTTTGACATGTCAACAAGTGAAAGCTGAACATCAAAGGCCTGCGGGGTTACTTCAACCGTTAGAAATTCCGGAATGGAAGTGGGAACATGTTACTATGGATTTCGTGACGGGATTACCTCGCACTCGAAGAAGGTTTGACGCCGTTTGGGTGATCGTGGATAGATTGACCAAGTCTTCTCATTTTCTACCTATTGAGATTAGTTACTCGATGGAAAGGCTTGCAACCTTATATATAAATGAGATTGTGAGATTGCATGGTGTCCCGGTGAGTATTGTGTCTGACCGTGACCCTAGATTTACATCTCGGTTTTGGCAAGCATTTCAAAAGGCTTTGGGTTCAGAGTTGAAGTTTAGTACAGCTTTTCATCCCCAGAGAGATGGGCAGTCAGAGAGAACTATTCAGATTCTCGAGGATATGTTGCGAGCTTGCTCAGTTGATTTTTCAGATTCTTGGGATTCTCATTTACCTCTCGTAGAATTTGCCTATAACAACAGTTTTCAGTCAAGTATTGGGATGGCCCCGTATGAAGCTTTGTATGGGAGGAAATGTCGGTCTCCAATTTGTTGGGATGAAGTGGGAGAAGCAAAAATTTGGGGTATTGATATGGTGAACAAGTCAGTTGAGGAAGTTAAACTTATTCGGGATCGTTTGAGTATGGCTCAGAGTAGACAGAAAAGCTATGCCGATCATCGGAGGCGAGATCTTGAGTTTCATTCGGGTGACTTTGTATTTTTAAAGGTTTCACCTAAAGTGGGAATTCGAAGGTACGGGAAGAAAGGCAAGCTGGCACCGAGGTACATTGGCCCATTCGAGATTTTGAGTAGAGTTGGTGATAGGGCGTATCGTCTTGCGTTACCTCATTCTCTTGACAAAATCCATAATGTTTTTCATGTCTCGATGCTTAGGAAATATGTGTATGATCCTTCTCATGTCTTGTCCGAGGTTCCCGAGGATATTGAACCGAGTATGTCTTACGAGGAGCACCCGGTCCAAGTTATTGATTCAAAAGTTCAAGAGTTGCGAACTAAGAGTATTCCCCTTGTTCGAGTTGTGTGGAGAAATCATAACGTGGAAGAGTCGACTTGGGAGCTTCGGGAGGAGATCGAGAGGAAGTACCCTTGGTTGTTTGAGGGTTGAGGTAAGCAATCCTAAAATTCGGGTCGAATTTTCTTTAAGGGGGAGTGAGTGTAACGACCCCGAAATCCGTTTATTTATTTTAATATTTATTTTATATTTTTGATAATTTTTATTTAAAATTTGGTGTGCATTTTATGTGTTGCATCATCTTATATGAGCTTGTGTGGTTCCCTACTTTGGAATCATACCCCGTTTGTTGTTTAAGCAAGTTTTCTTTGCTTCGGTTGTGTCTAAAGTCCAGCTGGTACTTTTGTGTGTGTTGGGCAGTGATAGGGATTATAATGGTCTCCGAGCCAAGTACATTATAAGGCTCCTATCATTGGTTTCCCATTTTTAACCCCCTTCCTTAGGCCAAAGGTTGGGCACTTTGGGTTATGACTTTGTGTCATTTTCCCCCCGTTGTTGTTGTTGTTGTTTGGTTCCGGAACCCGTTTCAGCTCTTCGATGCTGCTCAGTTGATGCCTCTCAGATGGCTATCGTTTGGTTTGAGAACCTTGGCTCAGTATCCACGTATGAGTGTTTATTTCCGCTTTATGTGTTGTATGATGAGTTGGTCGTTATTTCCAACCGGTATGGGACGGTTGGCGATAGGGAGCCTCTCATGTTATGTGCTATGTGCTATATGATCATTTGTGGCATTATTCCTTTATGTTTATCATATGAGCATGTAATGTAGTTGCATTTTAGTAACTTACTGAGATTTATTCTCACCCTTTATTTGTTTACTGTTTTAGATAAGAAGGAGCCCAGGGGATAGTTCACACACACAGGGAGGACGTCGAGGAGATCTTTGGGTAAGATATTTTGGGAAAGTTTGTGTAAGTAAAGGATACATTATGTAAATGTAATACCTTTTTGGGTAGTGTACCCGTGACTTGGTTTGTATCAACTCTTTTGGTAGATGTTCGTGTTGTAAATAAGTAAGTAAGTGAAGTGTGTAGCCAAGTGGCTTAGAACTTGTTTGTGAAAGTTGTTTTGTGACTAGTAGTCACGTTTAGTAAATGTTGTTTGGTTATGTAAGACCTTTTTATGAAAGTATATTTCGAAAAATTTTCTTAAAAATGTTTTATGACGTCTTCCGTGCGTGTCCCGGACGTGGGGCCAAGTAGGACCACGGGTCGGGGCGCGACATTTACTCTGGTACTTACTAGCAGTACTGTCCTTTTTACGAACCTCAGTAGCCTTCCGCTTATTTCTATTCCCATCGCGGTTCTAGCTTCCCTTAGATCCAGTCGACTCCTTCTCAGTTGATTTTTTTTTCTCGCTTACTGCAATAACTATCTGCTTCTTACTCCACTATCCTTACCCTATCCAACGCTTGATCATAGGTTGATAGCATTAACGGAGTAATTCTGTATCTGATTCGGTCGTTCAAACCATATTCAAACTTTCGGGCTTTCTGCTCTTCATCATCGAAGATCAATGGGCAAATTCTAACAAATCGGTGAATCTAGCAACATAGTCGTCCACCTTCGTACTTCCTTGAGTTATCATCATAAACTCAGACACTCTGGCGTTTCGAACACTTGCCTGATAATATGATACTATCATTAGTATCATGAATACGAAGCGTTTTCACGCACTCTCATACTATAGATCGTCTCCACAGACTAACATTCAATTTATAGGTCATTCACTAGACCATTGGTCGCTTCAATCAACCGTCACTATCTTCATTAGTCAACTTTACTAGACTTATTGGTCGTTTCATTAGATCGTTACTATCTTCATCGGTCATTTCAATAGACCAATCTTACCTATTCCAGGTTAACTCTCACATTTAACACTATTGCTCATGCCAACACAAGCATTGCTACTATGCTTAATATTTTCACATAAATAGGCCGTCCCCAAAGGACGTAACTTTTACAAACGATCGGTTTACTAAATCTCTGGTAGTTTCAATAGACCAACTCTACTTAGCGAAGACATTTCACTAGACTTTACTTACTATCAGGCCGATTCACTAGACCTACTTTCATTCACACTTGGCCGTTTCAATAAGCCATTTACTTTTGTACTTGACCGTTTCAATAGGTCACTTTATTCTTGTTTTGATCATTTCACTAGACCAAAACTAATTTCACTTTGGCCGTTTCAATAAGCCAATTAATACTCATGGTCTTTTCACTTGACCAGTACTTCTTTGTTCTAAATAGCTCACCCGTCATAAACTTAAGAACAAGACAATTAACAAAGCTATTTGCTTAAATGAATCATAACTTTTACTACGAGGATCTTCTTGGAATAAAAGTTAACAAAACGAAATTCTAGTATTTTTCTCTAAACTAGAACTAACTATTAATACTCTAAATAAGAATAAACTCTATGTCCCACTTTTCAATCATGGAACACCTTCCTAGGCTTTCCCCTAGGCCTTCCACTTGGCACCCTTGGAACTCCCTTAGAACCTCTGGGCCTACGAACCGGTACCATTGGTGGTTTATCATCATCAATTTCAATTGGATTGGCTTCGTTGCTTTTAAGGTTGATATCTACTTCCTTAATTTCATTATCAGCTACCAATTATTCCTCATTTGGTATTTCATTACCTATGAGTGTGGTCCGGTTAAGCTCTCTAGCCTTTTCTTCCTTGAGCTCTTTCAGCTCATAATATTACTGATAGGCCTCTTCTCTGACCTCCGGGTAGTACCTCTCATTCTGACTCGTAGTCTCTTTTACTTCTTCTAACTCTTTGCTAACATCTAACCAAGGCTTCCTATCTCGCATCCATTTTCCCATGCAAGACTCACCTTGGCCTTTTCAGCTTTTAATTCTCCTTTCAACTTCAGGATTTTGAGTGCATACCTCTGGATCACTCTTTGCTTAATCGTTCCATACTTCAAGTTCATTTTCGAGTTTCTTCTGAGTCCGTCCATAACTTACAATTTGGACATAACTATTATCAGTACCATATAACCCAAAGGTATATGACCATAACCATTATTTGCATAAGCAACTTAAAGTAATAACATTCTAGTGTAATCCTTCAAGTTTCATTCCCAAAGTGTTCACTTATAATCCTTTATATTCCTCTATATTCCTCGAGGAAATCTTGTCTTAGGTTCTTTCCTAAAATAGTAAGTTTCTACAAAAAGAAAGTTTCCAAACTTAGAAAGTTTCCCAAAATGGAAAGTTTTCCTAAATAGCAGGTTTCCTCCATTAGTGCTTTTCAAAAATACTTTGTTCTTATCAGAGTTCTAAAGCCCAACATCGTTAAGTACTACTTCTCCCAATAGTCTTAACTTCTAAGTCTGAGTCTCCCAAGTAATCTTAAACCGGGGCTCTGATACCAACTGTAACACCCAAAATTTTCATAACTAATAATTAATAACTTAACTTGATAAATTCCCAAAATCAGAATGCCCAACGGTTACAATTAACCACAATTCAAACATTAACCAACATTCAAACTCTAACGGCTAGTACAGGTCACTAGCTCAAACGATAACTAACAGAAAAATAAAGTCTAAAACTTAACTGTAACAGAAACATAACCACTAACTAACTTTATTAAAAAGGCAACTTCTACGCAGCCGAACCTTGTAAGTCTTGAACTTCTTACTTATAACCTGGAGAGATAAAAATGAAAGGAATGAGCGAACAATGCCCAGCAAGTTCATACGGAATCTCATCGGGTACTAAGAGGAGATAACCGAAAGGAACGATAACAAGAATTCACAACGAAAGGATAACTCAATAATCAAACAACTCTCAGTTTGAAAACATTTAACTTGATGAAATCAATTCATTTCTTGAAAACACGTGGCTTCAGAGACAGTTTCCAAAACACAACATTTTCACAAAACTTTACTTTTCTTTACTTTACTTCATTTAGGGATTAAGCACGCGCTGTACCCAGGGCTCGGGTTTCTACTGACCGCACCCAAAATCGGTATATCATGATAACCTACGTTACTTCATCAAGCAACGCAAAGGGGTCCACATGTTCAACTTAGAACTATGGATAACTGTAAGGGTCCACTTATCCGTTTCGGGATTATGGATAACTGTAATCACTTTAGTTATTACAAAACTTCACTTTAAAGAGCTTTTACAAAACAAAGCTTAACTTTACAAACTTTACTTTATCACTTTTTAAAAGATACACATCTCACTTGGACACCAAGGATTACAAAATCAATCATACACATGATACCCCTATTGAACAATAACAATATCAATAGAGTGGATAACAAAAGACGGAACAATTCGCAGAACGGAATAGTTATTAAAAGACTATCTAGCCACACAGATAGTTTACTTTATAAAAACAAGGATTGGGAATCCTAACAAAGGATTAAGAATCAATACACAACTAAGAGCGTAATCCCTTACCTTAGCTTTGCGTTTAACTAGCTCGCTTTTACTCCGCTTGGACAATCTACAACATGAAATAGTCTAGCCTTAGACATGAGAAAAATACTATTTTACTTCCGTCCCAATTTACTTCTTTTTACTCGATTAACCCCATGGTTTAGTCATCTATAACCTCTTTCCTTGTTAACCAATAACTTTAAGAATGACTACAACACCCCTAGGGTTTTTATTAGTCAATCCCCAACTCTCAATTTCACTATACACATTACACACACTGATTTCACACTTTCTGCACACACTTACTGAGTACACCTACTGACAGACACACCCACCACTCTGATACACACACACTCGGGTACACCCACCACTCAGATGCACTCACACACACTAAAATCTGATGCACACACCCACAATCTGATACACACCCACACACATACAATCTGATACACCCACCCACACAAAATCAGCACACACGCACACACTCACACAACAGCACACACACACACACACAATTCACACAATAACCATTGCCTTCTTTCTTAGTTCATAGCCCAACCCTAGTTCATCTTTAGGTTCACTTCTTATTGATTTCTAAAGATTTGTGTTAACAAAGATGGGGAAGAAAAGATTGGGTTCAAGAATACCTTGTGAATGACCATTCTCTCTCTCTTTTCTTCTTTTCCCTTGACCGACTCCCTCTCTGCGATCTCTCTCTCTCTGTCGCCGCCCCTTTCCCTATTCCGTTCTCTGTTTGTTTTTTTTTTTTTTCCTTTTGCGATAAAGACTGCTAGGGATTTGAGAGAGTATTTAGTTTAAATAGGGTTATTAGTTTCCTATTAAGAAAAGGATTACATTAACCTATTGGACTTCTATTTACTAAATCCCAACATGAGCCCACTACTTACTCCTAATTTGTGAGTCCAAGATAAAATAAAAGAGTTTTACAATTAATAAATATAATGGCCTAGGGCCGGGTATTACAATGCATCTATCTAGTTAGCATCTAATCTTGAGTTGCAATAATTAATTAAGACAATTATTGAATAATTGAATCTCTCTTGATATCTAACTTTAGTCATTTCGTCTTTATTCAACATAATTGATGAATAGTAAATATTAATGAATAACTTGAAATCACATGGAAAAGAACTGCAAATAATTTTCTTAGAAAGTATTTCACAGTGTAGCAAAAAACATTAGAGATTTTTATTCTTGAAAGATCAGAGTGGTATTTATTTACTCTGCTCATGTGCTTTGTTTTAGCAAAAAAAATATCAAATAAAAAGAGAGAAGCAATCTATCTTAGATAATAGTACTCACGTTATAAAATAAAAGTCAATAACTCCTTTTCATATAATTAATATTGTTAGAGCAATTGAACAAGACTTGATGAGAAAATAAAGCAATCACAAGAACACGGATTTACGTGGTTCACCAACTTGGCTACGTCCACGGAGAGGGGAGAGAATATTATTATCACTGAATAAACAATTACACAAGATCACACTAACCTACTTTGCACGAATTTTGATTACAAAATTCCTAATTATGCAACCCTAGATTTAAAAGTTATTGATCTCTCTATTCTGTGTAAAACTGGGTGTATAACATATTTATACTATACGAGCACCAAATTACCTAAACTAATTCGGAAGGCAGGAGTCCTAATGATGCTTGACAAGGATTCCTTAATCCTTGTCTACTAATGCTACTAATCATCATTAATCACTAATCACGTAGCAACATGCCAAGCATAAAACCAAGAAAACCCAAACTGCTACCTAGGCCCACTAGCCAATCTTGGTGTTTGGCGTTATATGGCCTTAGCTTTTAGCTTGCTGCTCCTCAACATCTGCACATACGGTGTTTGGCGTTATATGGCCTTAGTTTTCACTATATATATATATATATTGAAAACTCAAAGGGAAAATTCATAGCGAAACTCTGTAATCCGTTGGATTGTAATAAATCTTTGTGGACCCCACTGCTAAAAACTCATCCAATGGATTAAAGTGTTTCACTATGAGTTTTCCCTTGAGTTTCACTATGTGTATCATTGTCCTCAACTTGATAATTTAACCCACTAAATTAGGCGTCCCCAATTTCAAAGACATTAAACTTAACAAATTTCCAACTTTAATTTGAATCTCCCAAATAACAAATCTTTCCTCCTCCCTCGCCTCTTTTGCAGGGTTGTCTGCCGTCCCTATCTTCTTCACATTTACCCGTTTCTCATCCCTTAGGAAATGATATCTGACATCAATGTGCTTGGTCCTCTCATGATGAACTTGATCCTTGGCTAGACAAATCGCGCTCAAACTATCGCAATAAATAATAGCCTGATCCTGATGTATCCCAAGATCGCTGATCAATCCCTTCAACCATATTCCTTCCTTAGCAGACTCTATCAATGCCATGTATTCTGCTTCTGTTGTAGACAACGTCACTGTCGCCTGCAATGTAGCCTTCTAACTGACAACTGACCCACCAAGCGTAAATACATATCCGGTCATCGATCTTCTTGTATCAACATCACCCGAATAGTCCGAATCTGAGAACCCCTCTACTGCACATTCTGCTCCACCTCCATAGATGAGACCGACATCACTGGTACCTCTAAGATACCTAAAGATCCGCTTCACAGCCTGCCAATGTTCCTTGAAACCTCTAAATTAGGCGTCTCCAATTTCAAAGACATTAAACTTAACAAATACAAACCATATTTGTGTTCATAATTAAATTTGAGGTGAGTCCAAAGTAAATTTATAGACAAAATTCATCATTTTTCATAAAGAAAGAAAAAGGCAGACGCTTTTTTTTTAACACTCCAATAAATTAATATGATATTTTTCATTTTATAATAAGAAAGGGGTGGAGCAGCTGCGAAGCCATAAATTATTTTTTTTAAGAGGAGTCACGATTACATAGAGGATGTAGAATATGTTGTCCATATATAAATCTGGCACAAAAATTCAAAATAATATCACAATGTTAAAAAATACTACAAGTAAAGAGGGTCAAAATTAATTTATAAAAGCCATACTATATTTTTTTCTAAAAAATAGGAGCCCTTGGATTATAGATAATGGCCAACAGTTCAAGTTGCAGGGATACATACATTACAAGGAAGAAAAAGAAAAATATGTAAATACCACTTTGAATCTTTAAGTATCTAGCTTCCTAAGCTGTCGCGACGTAATGAACAAATACAGGACATTTGAGAAGCTAAATCAGATGATGTAATTATACATACAGGATGCACTTTAATTCATTTTCAAGATGCAAATCCATTGCTTCATTTGTTACTTCTGGAAAATGGCAGACCATATAATTGAGTGGCTTAATTATCTGCCTTTTTGGCCGTTTATTTGGCTCTAAATTGTGAAAATTATCCTTAATTTCAAACAAGGTCACCAACCTAAAAAAAAAAAAAAAAAAGTGCAAGATATTTATGCACTTATCAACCATTATTTACTTCTTTAGTGTGGCTTGACTCTCAATTTTCCTCGCTATTAAGACCATTAGTTTGACACGTTTCTAGGCAAAAAAAAAAAAAAAAAAAAAAAAAGGGTTCACACTTGAATCCAATATAAGTAAGCCCTTTTTCTTTTTTTACTCTTTTTGTCCTAAAATAAATGATCAAGAATAAATTTAGACATTCATATTGGAACATAGTAGTACAATCTTCGCTTTTGATTGTCAAAATTAAGCAATTGATGATCAAGGGTTGGTCTCCTGTAAAACGCGTTTTTCCTAAATTTTTAAAACCTCAAGAAGACTTTATATTGATATCCAGAAGGCTTTGTACTGATATCCAGGACCCTTTCTGGCTATCACTTTCAAAAGTTCTGGCTATCAATCTCATATCCAGAAGGCTTTATATTGATACCCAGAACCAGAAAACCCTTCTGGCTATCACTTAGGTTCTGACTATCAATCTCATATCTTATATTGATATTCATGACCCATCTGGCTATCACTTTCAAAGGTTCTGGCTATCAAACTCATATCCAGAAGCCTTTAAATTGATATCCAGAACCGTTGAGAAGTTCCGATTATTTACAAAAATGCCACCGCGTTTTTTTTAAAACACGTTTTTCCTAAGCTTTTGAAAAAACGTTTTTCCCAAGATTTTGCGGATGATCAAATTGTTGCTAGATAAGATATGTTAATATGACCGATTATTAATAATTGGTTTGATTAAGTTCTTTTGAAAAAATAGACATTCAAATAGTGTGAGGGGTATTACTTCCCCCACTTTATACACAAAAGATTAATTTGTTATCTTTTTTTTTTTTTTGGGGACCAATTCGCGTCAATCATCTCATTTTAATTAATCGGGGTTGATCAAAATGAACATTTCATTTACCGAAATCTCTTAGTAAAATTAGACATTTAATTAATGTGGGTGAAATACTTCCACACACAAGATCATATTGCTAATTTAGGCTAATATTTTATGGATCCTCATTAAGTAGTTTATTGATCCTATATTGTTCAAAGCTGATGCGCAATGTTCATGCGTACTTGTAGCAACTGTACCTCACATGTTTGTGCAACGACTTCAGATTTGTTGTAGGCTAATATTACTCTGCCGTGAAAGTACACTTACTCGAATTAAGATGGATCTATAACCGCATTCAATTAACATCTTTTTCTCATATCTTAGTATATCTGAATCTAGAGTTAAATTCAAACTCAATTTAATTAGACAAAAACTTGTATGAGACGGTCTCACACGTGAGACGGATCTCCTTGAGAGATTAAATGGTTTGCCCCTCTATGGGTGAGGCGAGGCAAGCCCATTTCCTCTCTTGTCAAGATCCGTCTCATGTGTGAGACCGTCTCACAAAAGACTTTCTCATTTAATTACTTTAATTATTGGGTGACTCTTTAAAAAAATGAACGTTCAAAAAAAAAAAAAAAATCAAGCAAGTGAACATTTATTTTTAAAGTACTACGATCTAAATGAATGTCTTTTTATTTTGAAAAATTAAGAATTTAATTTTTTTTTTTTTTTATAAATCTTGTTAGCAAAGGTGTATAAAAGTCTTTGTTGTCTACTCTATAAACTTTTAATTCTGCAAGTATATAACGAATAGTTAGAAAAAACCTATTATAGACAATTTTTAAAAAAGTTACGGTATTTATTTTGGAACCAAAATCTGTATTCCATGGTCATTCATTATGAGAACGAGGGAGTATAATTGTTAGCGTTTAATCGAATACTTAAAGAAAAAAAAAAAGAGGCAGATGGGAAAATTCATTAGAGAGGGTATATATAAATTATAATATATGTATGTACATACAAAGAAAATTAAATTGTGAAAATTGTTAATACAAAGGGACAGCAATCTGTGGGGGCTTAGGCGGCTTTTGCACCTCTATTGTAATCTTCTCTTCTCGCAGTGGTTCACACGGACACGGCAATGCTATGAACCTTGCAATCCTGTCCCCCGGCATTATCACCGGCAAACTTTCATTTTGCTTCTGCTTCAAATTCTGCAATTCCAATTCATATTTTAAAACAAATTAAGATATTTCATTTTGAATTAATCTATTACAGTATCTATCTGTTAACACAATAAATAAGGAGTCGGTCCTTATGAAAAACCTGTTTTACGCTAATAGATGTGTAAAATCTGTTTTATATTAAGAGATTTCTGCTTTACATTAAGGAATAAAAACATTTTTTACACTAAAGCGATTGTAAAACAAGTTTTTTCTCGAGATTTTCACGTAATTAAATAATAATGAGTGTTAATTAATAAATTAATTACCGTGTGGGTGGGTTTAGGTTTGGTGGGGCCATCATCGTCGTCGGTGGCATCGGAGAAAGATTGACGGAGGGAGCGGAGCTTGTCCCAGTGGTAACAGCAGGAGAAGATACCACTCAAGCTGAAAATGATGATCAAGAGGAGGGCCGTGCCGAGAGGGAAACCAAGCGACGGCCGTGATGGGTCGGCGTGTGGCGGTGCATAGTAAGGAGTCTCCGTCGCCATTAGAAGAAGAAGAAGAGTAACTTGTGGTGGTAGAAGTAGAAGACGAACAAAATTGCCCAATTTCTACAGCTTGTCTCATGAGAGAGGGCGAACCCACCAAATTCTCTGTGTTGTAGAGAGAGAAGTTGTATTTTTGAATTTGGGTGGAGATGGTGTGGGAAATTAAAATGGGGGTGGGGGTGGTATTTATAAAGTGTGTTTTTAGGGGGGTGGCCTACGTGGAAAGGAGTACAGCTGCAGACCGGGCCAAGGTACGGAACTGGAGGAGGGGTGTGGGACCCAGTTAGTTTTTGCGCTGGTCTACATTTTTTTTTTTTTTTTGGTACATGAGAAAAGATGTTTGATGCATCATAATCGGGTTAGCGCTACTCCGATTTGTTATTGTGTTTTGATCTTATTTTCCACGCTCCATCCAGTTTTATAACAATGTGTATTTATTGAGGTGTGTACAAAAATTTATGTTCAACAATACTTTCTTTGTCTCATAATTATGTGGATAAAATAAATAGTTGTTGTGAGTGTAAAAAGTGAAGTATGAGAGATAGAGGGGAGAAGGAAATAGTAGGTTGATTGGTAGTGTAAGTATAAAAGTAAAGTAAGAGAGAAAATGAGTGGGAGGAATATTAAAGATTCTTTACCATTTTAGTAAAGTGTAAGTTATCAATGAAACGCCCAAAATAAAAATTTGTCCACATAGCTATAGAACGGAAGGAGTAGTGAGTAGTTGTTGTAATTGAAATATAAAGTATGAGTGAGAAATGTAAATTATGAGAGAGAAAAAGGTGTAGGAAATAGTAGTAGATGGTTGTTATTAGTATAAGTGTGCTTCATTGGAAAAAAAAAATACTCCCTCTGTCACAGAAAGATAGTCCACATTTTTTCGTTGTTACTACGAGGAAACTTTGAGCAGTTATAAATTCTACTTATAATTATGTTAATGTGAATCTAAAAATTGATATTAATAGTATTTATAATGGGGTATCAAGAACAATTTCAAAAATTTCATTAGAATAATTAAAAGTAGACTTAATTATTACTCAAAGTTCCTTCGTAAAACCCATGAAAATAGGGAGACTATCATTCTGGGACATATGGAATATATAAAGAATTTTCATTTAAAGAAAATGTGACTTATTAATAAAACACAAAAAATAATAATTGTAGACATTGTTATGAAACAGAAGAATTATATTATTTTTATGACACAGTGTAACTTGGTTCTCCCTATATTAGCCTTTAATTAAAGCATTTGTTTGTTTAGCTGCTCATGCATGCTCTTGTCATAATGGCGGTTCCTTTTGTTTGGATGAGCAATTTGTTAGTATTTGTTTGCCCTTTTTTTATTCTGTTACTAATTCTTAACAGAAATGTCTATTTTCTAACACGTATTTTGCTTTGCGTAATGGATTCTCTAATAAATGATGTGTTGTTGGACTCCTCAAGTTGCACATGAGATGAGAAATCAAATAAATGAAGGTGCATAGTAATAAAATAATCTGAGCATGGAATGGAGTATGTGAAAGCACAAAAAAGAAGTTTTAAATGTTAGCAAGTGCTCTTTAGCTTTAGCCTGTTCAATTAGTGCACACATTTACTACGCTGCTTCCTTTCTCCTTTTTCTTTATCTCTCCTTCTCACTCAAAACAACTATTCCCTCTGATCCAAAATAACTGCTTTTTTTTTTTTTTACATTTGCACAACTCTTAAGAAATGTAATAATTATAATGACTTAGTGACAAAAGTTCTAACTTTACCCCTATTAAGTGTGCAACTTTCTTACATTAATGAGTGAACTATCTTTCTAGGGCAGAGGGAGTATATACATAGTCGACTCTCTGCATTTTCCTCGGATCTCATCATCTGTTCAATATTTTGGCATATAATATTGTAATAAATAGATTAATTAATTAATATTCATGTTAATTAGACTAGGACTAAAATATTTATTTATTAATTAATCTATTGGGATGGGTTGTGTTTTGTAATAAGGAGTTGTGTATCCTGTCCTTTGCAAGCTCTAAAGGCCAAAATTAATCTAGGAAAATCGAAATGGTAGAATTACGACCCGACCCCTAATCCGAATGGGGTACCCCAAACTGCAAGGTCATTCTCCCATCTGCCCTAACCCTCCCCTCCTTTTGAATGTGAAATATCAGGTGAGGTGAGGAATCCTTCATTCCCCACCTTTTTTCTCTCTTTACGACGCTCCACCAAAGGCAGTTGACATCATTAATGCATTGTTGGTAGCAATGCTCTAAAAGATCTCCGTCTAGGCTGCTTAGGCCCCGCCTAAGCGCTAGACATTCATGAAACGCCTAAGTCCCGTTTAGGGCCCCGCTTAGATCCCGCCTAGTTTTTTTTAGAACCTTGAGTGGTAGTTCTAAATTGGTCGTGTGTTAAAATTGTCACTTTTAGTATTTAAACAGTTAGTTTGTCGGGTCCAAAAGGAGTGACTCAGTGGTAAAGCAAAACTTCACCCTCAGTGACCGCTAGAGTTCGATCTCTTCTCACCTCCTTATGGCGTGGACATCGAAAAAAAAAACAGTTAGTTTGTCATTTAAAAATATTTGCACTGTACTTGAAGATTAGTAGTTTAGCATAAAATGTTAGTAAAAGTTCAATAAACGAATAGTAGAGATAAGTATGAGACGGCAAGAGTATACATTTTACTTTCTATTTTGTTGACCCATTTATTAATTTATCATTAATTATTTAATACACATAAAAAATCAAACTAACTAAAAACTTTAAACCAGACGGAGTGTATAAAGCCAATAATGGAATGCTCATGTAACAACCCGAAATCGCAGACCCGACCCGCTACACAACTGGCCACTGAGCACAACAACTTGTGTCCACTTGGCTTACCACAAGCCCACCCAAAATTCCATGGATGTTATTGGTGCTCAATGATACTCCCTCCTTCTCAAAATAGATGTCGTTTCAACCACATCACACATATTAAGAAATACAATTAATGTATGTGAAAAAGTCTTATATACCCCTAAAGTAGTTCAATTACCTAGGCAATTAAATAACTGTTTAAGAGATAGTCCACTACCATTAATAAGGGTAGAGTTGGTATACAACAACAAAATAGCCTTGAAAATTGTAAAACGACATGTATTTTGAGACAAAAAATAACTCTCAAAACATCTATTTTGAGACGAAGAGAGTAGTATAATGGAGACTTAAATATCATAATCAAAGCCCATATTGGGTGTTTCATTTCATTTCATTTGATTTATTATTTATTTAATGTGACCCTCTTGTCATACTCATAATAACTCACTCACAATTCACTTCACTCATATATGCCATCACAGTTTTCATACTCGCAACACACACTCAAAAACTAATGCTCCCTCTACCCTAAAATAAACTTTCTATAAAATGTTAGGAACGGAAATTAAAGAAAAATGTTGGAAAAGTAGGTGGAGTGAGTGGGAAAGAGAGAGAAAGTAGGGTAAAAAAATAGTAAATGAATACTCTTCCCGGTCCAAAATAACTGTCACTTTTGGACCAAAATTTTGATCCAAAATAATTATCATTTTTGAGCTAAATGTCTCTCTTATCCTTGCATTGAAATTTGTTCTCTTTTATTGGATTTTTGATGGTCAACGCATGTGAACTTTGACCAAAGATTATTATCAATCTAATCATCCCAATAAAATTTTAAAATTTGTTATTGATAAATCACTTTATGATTAATCAATCACAAGTTTTTGAATTTCACAAGGATGGTTGGATTGATATTTATATTTAGTCAAAGTTCACTTGTATTGACCATCAAAAGTGGACTATCTTTCTGGGACTGAGAGAGTATTATTTGGGTCGTTTTCTAAGTCGCTCAGATTTCGGTAATGACTACAAGATTTGGCGAGGGGGAAAATAGATATGTTATGAGGAATATCCTAATATCTTACATTTTATTTATTCGTCCATTCCATTTGATTTAACCTATATATTGGTACAAGTATAATATATTGACTATAATAATGTGTGACAATTGACAAGAGATAATATATAACGTGACCAGCTGCTAAATCTGGTCAATTTCACGTTTATAGAAGGGTGACTATTTTATTAAAATAAAGTAATCTTGTCTTCAAGTATCGTACAAATATTTTGTATAATTGTTGAATATGAGTGTATTGTACCATGCTTGTTTTTTAATGAATGATTGTTTTCTGTACTAGTGGGTAACCCGTGCTCTGCACAGGAAACTAATTTACCAATTTTAGTATCTTTTATTTTTTTATATATTTTTATTTAATAGTATTAGTTAATCTTAAATCATAATAATTGTATAATTTTTAACTATAATAATAATTATTAATTGTAAATATAATTGTTAAAATAAATAGTTAAATATTAACAGTTAACTATTTATAGTAAAATATAATAGTTAACTATTTATAGTAAAATATAATAGTTTACTATAATAGTAACTACTAGTAACTATTACTATTATAAGTATAAGTTAACTATAATAGTAACTACAATAGTTAACTATAACAGTAACTATTACTATTATAAGTATAAGTTAACTATAATTGTAACTATTATAGTAACTATTACTATTATTAGTATTATTTAATATAATAGTTAACTATAATAGTTACCCTATATAATAACTAATACTATTATCTACTGCACGGGAAACTAATTTACCAATTTTAGTATCTTTTATTTATTTTATATTTTTATTGAAAAGTATTAGTTAATCTTAAATCATAATAATTGTATAATTTTTAACTATAATAGATAAGTATAATAATTATTATTAATAGTAAATATAATTGTTAAAATAAATAGTTAAATATTAATAGTTAACTATTTATAGTGAAATATAATAGTTAACTATTTATAGTGAAATATAATAGTTTACTATAACAGTAACTACAATAGTTAACTATAATAGTAACTACAATAGTTAACTATAATAGTAACTATTACTATTATAAATATAAGTTAACTACAATAGTTAACTATAATAGTAACTATTACTATTATAAGTATAAGTTAACTATAGTAGTAACTACAATAATTAACTATAATAGTAACTATTACTATTATAAGTATAAGTTAACTATAATAATAACTATTATAGTTAACTATTACTATTATAAGTATTATTTATTATAATAGTTACCCTATATAGTAACTAATACTATTATCTAATACTATTAGCTAATAGGAAAAAAAATGAAAAGTCACTTATTTATTAGGGTGGAATTGATGTGGCATCACCAAATGCTTTCTTTCCCCATGACTTGTCCACATGGCAACACCATGGTTCTCTTCACCAACTTTAATATATATATATATATAAGATTTGGGGATATATTGAAATCTTTTAACACTGCAGGAATATACAAATTTTAGACTTGTTGATTGTGAATTTATACAAATTATCAAGTATTTAATGTTATTATCTCTTTCAAAACAAAAACAAATATTTTATAAAAGAATAATTATTTATATATACAGAGAGAGGTAAATGCTCAAATGAGAATCAGAATTGTGTGAGAACCGTGAGAACCAAGCGTAACTATTATATTAGAATAAAAATCAAAGGTCCAGATTATAAATGCAGTGGTTACAGTACCTAAATTTTGATATTGCATTTGGATACAGTAGCTAAATAACTACTGTATCAAAGTGTTTTCGAAATTTTCAATTGGATACAGTAGCTTAAATGATTAATGTATCCAAGTGTATTTTGAAAATTAAATAATGTATCCAAGTATATCCACTGTATCCATAATTTGAACCATTGATTTAGTATTTAATAAAAGTTATGTTTGGTTTTCACGGTTCTTATTTAAGCGCGACCCTAGACACAGAGAAAGTAGTACATAATTATTTCTAAATAAATAGTACTATTGCATAAGTCGTTGACCACATAATTGTATGAGTATAGCTCCATTTTGACTACCTTGTGTCATGTTTGAGCTGGAGAAGAACAGTGGTCCCTCACTGCCTAACCTAAGATAAGCGCATGCGACATGCCAGCATTAATTTTCTTATGACCCAGCGAAAATTCCAAAAAAAAAAAAAAAAAAAAAAAAGCCAAATATTTAGAACAAGATCTGTCATACTACGATTCATATTTAAATATCCTTCCGTCTCATAATAATAATAATAATAAGTGTGAATGTTTTTTCTCATTTTCTTTCTATTAAAATGGTGTTGCTTTGGCCAAAATACATTTACCCCCCAAAGTATCCACCGAATCCCACTTTGCCCCCCAGCGCCAAATTTGTCCCACTTTGCCCCCCAAAGCTTCAATTTGTCCCACTTTCCCCCCCAGCTCCAGACTTTGCACCCCAGCACTAACGAATGTTAGAAAATTTAACAGAATAGGTAACGATTGGACTATTTTGTAATGCTTATTAGTTTTTAAGGGTCAAAATGCAAAGTTTCAAATATTAAGTACTAAAAATTTATTTATTTTTCCAAATATTTAACATTATCTTAAATCTTAAATAATTAATAAGTCTTGAAACTAATACTAATTTTATGCTAATTTTTTTTTTTAAAAAAAATATGAAATTATTTTTTCTAAATAAATGAAATTTATTTTTTTAATAAAACTAAAAATTAAGTATGTTTTTTTTATTTTTAAATAAAAATATTTAAAAGAATATTGTACTTTTTTCAACAAACAAAAAAATACAATATTTTTCTAAAATAAAAAAAAGGCTATAATGTTTTAATTTTTTTTAAATAAAATTCTTACAAAAATTACAATTTAAAAGTTTTATTTTATATTTTTTAAAAATATAAATAAAACTTTACAATGTTTTTTTAGAAAAAAAAATCTTTATTTTTTTAATATTTTTATTTAAAAAATAAAAAAACATACTTAATTTTTAGTTTTATTAAAAAAATAAATTTCATTTATTTAGAAAAAATAATTTCATATTTTTTTTAAAAAAAAATTAGCATAAAATTAGTATTAGTTTCAAGACTTATTAATTATTTATGATTTAAGATAATGTTAAATATTTGGAAAAATAAATAAATTTTTAGTACTTAATATTTGAAACTTTGCATTTTGACCCTTAAAAACTAATAAGCATTACAAAATAGTCCAATCGTTACCTATTCTGTTAAATTTTCTAACATTCGTTAGTGCTGGGGTGCAAAGTCTGGAGCTGGGGGGAAAGTGGGACAAATTGAAGCTTTGGGGGGCAAAGTGGGACAAATTTGGCGCTGGGGGGCAAAGTGGGATTCGGTGGATACTTTGGGGGGGTAAATGTATTTTGGCCTGTTGCTTTCCTTGCTCCTCTAAACAAGACCAGGGTATAACATGGAGTGTGTGAGTGGGGATTACTCAAAATTGAGTCAGAAACTTTGAACATTTGAAGTAAAATTTTATCCAAAGAGTGGTTCCAGCTCCAGCTATATTGGGGACATTACTACTAAAGATAGTATAATCCAATCTATTCAAATTCCTAATTCACTACATTTGTTATCCATTCCATTAGCAACTATTGTACTCACCCTGCACTGCACTATCCTCATTCCAACCTTTATACTCCCTTTTATTAATATATATATATATATATATATATATATATATATATATATATTCCCTCTGTTTTTATCACACGCATGGAACACGCAATCTACTCGATCCACTAACAATAATTTTAATCTAAATTAATTAAACTAAGTATAGTATCAAGGGGTAGAAAGTTATGATCATATTATTATGAAAATATTATTTAGTTTGACTCTCATATTATAGTTATGTCATTTGTTTTTATTGATTTAAGATTTTGAAGAAACCATCCTCAGGGTCGGGTCTCCCTTAGTGGGAGGGGGTGCACGTGCACCTGGTCAACCCAAATTTTCATTAAAAGTTTTTTTTTTTTTTTTTTTTTTTTTTTTTTTAACTAAGTGCACTCCTGGAAAAATAAAGTGAATGTGTTACAAGAACTGGAAGAAATGTGAACTTAGTAGAAGGGAAAATACACCCCTAATTTCCTTACTTGAAGGCACGCCTAAGAGAACAAAACGAACGCAGATCAGTCTCAGCGCAGGAAGAGAAAGAGAGAAAGAGCATAAGATAGAACGCATATAGAAGAGTAGATCGGAGTAGGCGGACCATCAATTATCAATCTCAATCCACTGCCCTCTTGTAAATTCTCAAGTCTCCTTCTTTCTATAAGTTGAAAAAAATATATTAGAAATCTAGGGTTTAAAATAAAATTTGGGGCTTTGATCTTTTTCTTCTAATTTCATGGGTGATTTCAATATACGTGTTAATTAAATGTTTGTTAATAAATATATGAGGTGGTCTCCCATGAGAACAAGGGGATCCGTCTCATGGGTGAGACGGGTCGGATCCTGACCCATGGGCATGACCCGCCACGTGGCAGAAATTTTTATTTATTTGTTTTTTTTTCCCCAGTTTTTATTCAGTTTTTATATCTTTTTTTCGGCTTTTCAGTGGTTTACCAAAAGTAATAGTTATCATCTCTTAAAGTAATGACTGTATACATATAAAGTAACATTGTTCATAAGTAAACGTAATACCTGTTTTAAAAAAACATAAGCTCGTTTTTACCCATTTTTTCAAATGTAATACTAACTATAATTACATGTAACCCAAACAATATCTAAATGTAATTATAATTTATACTGAAATATAATAGTGCTTTTGCAAAAATGTAAAATATTGTGTATTTTGATTTTATTTTTTAGGAAAAAGCAACATTTGAAAAATAATAACTTATGTATATGAATGTAATTGTTTATACAAGTAAATGTAACACTTTGATAGATGAAAATTGTAACAGATTTTCTATAGATAATGTAATACTTTTACATGTATCATGATAAATTGAACCCCATTGTAACTTATGAAAACATATAGATATAATATTACTTTTCTATACATATGTATTACAAATTATGTATAAACACTATTACATATAAGTAACACGTTCGTTACATTTTAGTTGTAAATAAGTATTACTTTTGGCAAACGAAAAAAAACATAGAAAAAAACACTGTTACTTTTCTGTATATATGTATTACTTTTCTGTATACAAACTATTACATATAAATAACACGTTTGTTACTTTTAGTTATAGTAACTATTACTTTTCAAAAACCGAAAAAACCAAAAATGAAAAAAAAATAAATAAAAAAAAAATCGGGCCTATGAGAGACTGCCACGTGGCAGGGTCGCCCATGGGTCCTGGAGCATCAAAAAAAAAAAAAAAGAACCTATGAAAGGGTGCCACGTGGCGGGTTATGCCCCATGGGCCTTGGAACTTGTTCATGGACCGGGTCATGGGCAAGGATCCGACCCGTCTCACCTATGAGACGGATCCCCTTGTTCTCACATGAGTCTTTGTCTAAATATATATGTGTGTTTAGATGGTTATTTCATTGATTTTTTTTGTTGGATTTGTGGTATATATTTTTTTATTGAATATGGACAAATTTCTTATCAAAATAAAAAAAAATGGGGATGCTAAAACTAGTTTTGTGGTGGGTAATTCTAGTAGTTCTAGTGCACCAAGTCAACAATCGGTCCCTGTCCCCGTGATTGCGCTACGAAATTTTTTATTAAACGTTAACAAGCTATGAAAAAGCGTGCTGGAGAAATTTGATTTATTGTATATTGTTTTTCCTTATGAGACAATTGTATTTGAATTTATGTAATGTAATGTAAATGCGCTATGAAAAAAAATTGTAGTTTGAACTTATGTAGTGTAAATTGTGCACCCGGTGATTGATAATTCGAGGTCCGCCTCTGACCATCCTAGAGGAATATATGATTCTTCTTTCATGAGCTCTACCGAAATACATAAATTAATAAAAAAAAAAAAAAAAAAGCCTTCATTCCTTTACAAATATATAGGAATTGTTTGGTTGGTATATTGATTGTATTTTAATTTGATTGCATAATGTACCAGTCAAATAAAATTTGGTATACAAAAGTCAGCATACCAAATTCATTCCTTTAGCTCATGTTTGCATGCAAAATTTTGGGTTACAGATGTACTGTCCTGCTTGCTTTGTTCTGTACCATGCTCTGTTCTTGTGCTTGAAACTCAATTAAAACGTGGTTTTTGGACTAAAGTCAACATAAATTTTGTTCCCAAAAAACTCAGGAAAGTGTACATGTTTTTGAAATATTTTTTAGATCTCAGAAAGTACCCTTTTTGCTCTCTTGTTTCAACCTTCAAAACCCAGAATCTGCACTTCCAGTCAGAGACCTTTTGAGGCACCTAAACTCATTTTAGGAACTCAAAACTTTGGATAATTCATGTTTGGAATGTGGGCTTCAACTTTCATTCTTTATGTTTTTCCAGATTCATGGGTTAACATATGTAAAATTGGTGGTGAATGTGTGAAGGTTCCTGTTTTTACTGTGCTGAGCCTTTTTTGTGATTAATTTTCTTGCTAATGTTCGAGTCCAAAGTTTAATCCAAAAAATCCATAAAAACTCACAAGTGATGTCTAACATTCTGGGAGCAATCCCCAATTTTTAGTTCTGGATTTGGATAATTTTAGGACAGGTACCTCGGCTTGGGACGGACAACGACGCCAAAACCGACAAACAACCCCGAGCACGGCATTTATTTAATTATGGGATTTGTCTCCCATTTTTGTATATATTTGTATAAATTCCCCAATTTACTTAATCCCCTCTCCCTTTGTATGTTTTTCTTTTCTAAGTGTGTTCAAAACTATTTTCGAAACCCAATCAGGAAATCCACCCAAACTGATTCCCGGTTGTGATTCAAATGAACCGACCTAGACTAGGAGACACCTCGTACATAAACACACATTTTCATAAGTTAGGGCACAAAATGCATTTTCAAAAAGGCACATTAAAATCAAGCGTAGGCGAAATCATGCTAGAGACCAAAAGGGGGAGTGGAGTGCCTAACACCTTCTCCTCTCGTAACTTAGCCCCCGAACCCACTTCTCATTTTCAAACTCAAGAAAGGTTTTATCTCTATTTTCCTTTAATAAAATAAGGTGGCGACTCTATTTTCAAAACTCAAGTAGGGTAACCATTTTGAGAATACGAGCGCGATTAAGTTCGATCGCGGGCTCTCACGGAATGCGAATGATGCGCAAAGACAAGCACTTCAACGTGCTTACAAGAAAGATAATAAGGTGTTGTATTAAATCCATCAATGAGTAAATGATGTGGTGTTTGACAAGATTTCGGGAGCAACTATGTCAAATGAAGCATGGGATATTTTGGAAAATTCGTTCAAGGGAGTTGACAAGGTGAAAAAGGTAAAACTCCAAACATTGAGGCGAAGGTATGAACATCTTGGAATGGAGTCTTCGGAAAGTATTTCAGATTATGTTAGTAGAATTCTTGCTTTAACAACCGAAATGAAGTCTTATGGAGAAAAAGTTGAAGATTTAGCGATTATGGAGAAAGTTTTGAGAACACTCACACCTCGATTTGAGCATGTCGTGACAGCAATCGAGGAGTCTAAAGATCTTTCGGTGATGACAATTGATGAGTTTCCAGGCTCTTTGCAAGGGCACGAGCAGAGAATGAAGGAGAAGTCAATTGAGAAGTCGACCGAGCAAGCATTACAGGTTTCTCATGTCCGCTCCCAAAATAAAAACAATAATGGTGTACAAGATGGAAGCTCTCAAGGTTATCATAACGGTGGTGGTTCTCGTGGAAGAGGACGAGGACATGGACAAGACAGAGGTCGATGACATGGTTACTACGGTCAAGGTCGAGGTGATTACAACAACAATAACCGAGGAGGAGAGAACAAAGACATGATCGTGGAGGAACAAATGATTATCGTGGACGTAGTCGAGGTCAAGGAAGAGGACGTGGTCGAGGAAGGTATGATAAGTCAAATGTTAAGTGTTATGAATGTCATGAATATGGTCATTATGCAACTGAGTGTAGATATAGAGATAATTTTGGAGATGGAGAAGAAGCTCGATTTGCAAGAGAAGGTAGAAATGATGATGGTCAAGTTCTTTTGATGGTAACGACAGCGGCTGAAGATCCCGGTTACTACACTTGGTTCCTTGACACGGGTTGTACAAATCACATGTGTAGAAAAAAGGAGTTGTTTGTTGATCTTGATGAGACAGTGAGGTCAAAAGTCAAGTTTACTGATGATAACACAATACCGGTGATGGGAAAAGGAAGAATTCTCATAAAATTGAAGAATGGAGATCACAAGTATATCTCAGGCGTGTTCTATGTTCCGGATATGAAGAGTAATTTGTTGAGTTTGGAGCAACTTTTGGAGAAAGGATATGATATGTGGCTATATAACAACCAACTCACCATGTTTGATAGGCAAGGTACATTCATTCTAAAATCCCCTCTTTCAAAGAATAGAATGTTTCGAGTTGATATTGAGTGTGATTCCTATCATTGCTTCAATGAAATTGTGAAAGATGAATCTTGGTTGTGGCATTTGTGTTTTGGTCACTTGAATTTTCGTAGCTTGAAATTGTTGGCTCAAAAGGAGATGGTTCGAGGGTTGCCTACCATTAATCACCCCGAACAATTGTGTGAGGGATGTATTCTTGGAAAGCAACATAGAGCTCCATTTGTGGTTGGAAAAAACTTGGAGAACAAGGATTCCTCTTGAGCTTGTTCATTCGGATGTGTGTGGCCCACTCAATGTGTTGTCGAATGGTAATAATTAGTATTTTCTTACTTTTATTGATGATTTCACAAGAAAAATATGGGTTTATTTTCTTCAAAGAAAGCCCAAAGTTTTTGCTTATTTTAGAGAGTTCAAGGCTCTTGTTGAAAAGCAAAGTGGTTATTTTCTTCAATATTTGCGGACTGATGGTGGTGGTGAGTATACTTCTAATGAATTTGTTGAGTATTGCAAAGAACAGAGAATAGAGCATGGAGTGACATTTCCCTACACACCACAACACAATGGAATTGCCGAGCGGAAGAACCGGACAATCTTGGATATGATGAGAAGCATGTTGAAAGCCAAGGGGATGCCGAATTTATTTTGGGCAGAAGCTATCTCATGTAAAGTTTATTTGTTGAATGTGTCCCACGAGAAGTGTTAAGGATGTTACTCCCGAATAAGCGTGGAGCGGTTTCAAGCCAAGCGTGAAGCATTTCAAAGTGTTTGGTAGTATTGCATATGCTCATGTTCCAGCCAAGAGAAGAAGAAAGCTTGATGATAGAGGAGAGAAGACCATCTTTGTGGGTTATAAGGTTGGTGGATACAAGTTGTTCAATCCAGTTACAAAGAAGGTGATTGTTAGTTGAGATGTGTTATTAGCCGAGGAAGAAGCTTGGAATTGGGATGTTGATGTTCTGAATGATTCTCGACGCACTTCCATTTTCATTCTTGAAGATGAAGTGACTCAACTAGTCCCAACTGCGGTCATAGACGAAGAGGTGGTGGAACCAGTTTCTCCTAATACACAAGTGCCGACACCTCAACCCGCATTGGCAAATGAAAAACCGAGAAGGAATAGCCAGCCATCTACCCACTTGGAAGGTTTTGAGGTAACTCGTGATGATGAAGTTAATGATGATGGAGATTTAGTGCATTTTGCCCTATTTGCAGATAGTGAGCCAGTCAAGTTTGAGGAGGCTGTCCAAGATCCAAGGTGGATTCAAGCAATGCAAGAGGAAATAAGAGCAATTGAGAAGAACAAGACGTGGAAACTTGTTGATATTCCAAAAGTGGGTTTTCAAGACAAAGATCAAGGCAGATGGCGAGATTGAAAGGCATAAAGCAAGGCTTGTTACAAAAGGATACGATCAAAGTCCCGATTATGATTATCAAGAGGTATTTTTTCAAGTTGCGAGAATTGAGACTGTGAGATTGATTATTGCTTTGGCGGCACAAAAGCAATTGAACATTCATCAAATGGATGTCAAGTCAGCTTTTATAAATGGGCCTCTTGAAGAGGAAGATTATGTGAAGCAGCCACCCGGTTTTATGAAGAAAGGGAATGAAGATAAGTTGTACAAGTTTCACTAGGTGTTATGTGGTTTGAAGCAAGCACCGAGAGCTTGGAACAAGCGCATTGATTCTTTCTTCATTGAGAATGGTTTCGAGAAGTATTCTTCCGAGTATGCCTTATATGTGAAGACAAATAGTGATGGTGATATGCTATTTCTTTGCCTAATGTTGATGACTTAGTGTTTACGGGCAATAATAGTAGCATGATTGAAGAATTCAAGAAGTCAATGATGCGTGAGTTTGAGATGACATATTTGGGATTGGTGTCATATTTTCTTGGCATTGAAGTTGATCAACGGAAATATGGTATTTTTATTTGTCAAAAGAGATATGCTACGGAGATTTTGAAGAAGTTTCGAATGTTTGATTGCAATCCCGTGAGGACTCCCGTGGAAGTTAGTACAAAATTTTCTAAGGAAGGTGATGATGCGAAAGTTGATGCAACTTATTTCAAGCAAATTGTTGGAAGCTTGAGATATCTCACATGTACGAGGTCGGACATTGCTTATGGAGTTGGTTTAATTAGCAAGTTTATGGAGTCCCCTCGTTAATCTCATCTCAAAGTTGCAAAGAGGATTTTGCGTTATCTTAAAGGAACCGTTGATCATGGTATGTTTTATTCTTCATCCAATAATGATGAAATAGTTGGACATTCGGATAGTGATTGGTGTGGAGATCCTGATGATCGTAAGAGTACTTCGGGTTATGTGTTCAATTTTGGTGCAACTGCTTTCTCCTGGTCATCAAAGAAGCAGTTAATTGTGGCATTGTCAACATGTGAAGCGGAGTATGTAGCAGCGGCTACAAGTGGATGTCAAGCGAAGTGGTTAAGGAATTTGTTGAAACAGATTCATGCTCGAATTGAAGGTCCAACAATGATTTTTGTGGACAATATTTCTGCGATTGATTTGGCAAAGAATCCTGTGACACATGGGAGGAGCAAACATATTGATACTCGGTTTCATTTTCTTCGTAATCAAGTTGTGAAGAATCAGATTTCGTTGGTGTATTGCAAGTCCGAAGATCAAGTTGCGGACATTCTTACTAAGCCATTGAAGTTCAAAGCTTTTATTAAGCTCAAGCGGATGATGGGTATGACGGCATTCGAAAATCAAGATTAAGGGAGGATATTGAAGTTAATCTTGATTATCCTAGATTATTCTAGAAATTGATTTTGGTGCATGGTTCATAATACCAAAGGTCAAGAAACCAAGAGTTTAAGAGTTATTAGTTTAAATTAAGTACAAGTCATTTCATATTCTAGTTTATGTTCATTGTTTTCTAAGTCTTGTAAGCCTATAAATAGGCAAGTCATTTTAGTCTCAAAGTGTGTCAAGAAAGTGTCAAAAATCAGATTTTATATAGTAAGAAGTTCTTCTCCATATTATCCTCTTACTCTCTATTTTCTAAAGAAGACTCTTTATACTTAGGCGTGATCACGCCTAAGTGAAATTTATCTTCTGCCCACTTTATCCAACAGATTTTTGATACAAAAAACAGTTGACAATCAATGATTGAATATCTATTTAATGAGTAATGGAATCCACAAGCACAACATTTAATAACTTATTGTCAATTGTCACTACAACAAAAAGGCCCTTTTACAACGTTTGAAAAACGTTGTTGTAGACATTTCACAACGTTTTCGTAAACGTTGTCTTAGCCGACGTTGTAATAGGTCCAAGGATAAGACAACGTTTTTTAAATGTTGTGACATACGTTGTTGAAAAAGAAATTCTTTGACCACGTTGGCCTTTAAACGTTGTCGTACTACTTTAACCACTTTTATTAAACGTTGTGATATATTACATACAACATTTAAAAAACGTTGTAAAACAGATAACAACGTTTACAAAAAACGTTGTAACCCAGATAACAACGTTTACTTAAAACGTTATAGTACTGAATAACAGCATTTATGGAAAACGTTGTAGTACTGAATAACAGCATTTATGTAAAACGTTGTAGTACATATAACAACGTTTAGTTAAACGTTGTGGATATTGAGTTTTTTTTTTAAAAAAAAAATTCCAACTCTTTCCCCCAAACAAATTTCACTGTACATGCACACTATCAACACACAAAATAGCCACAATGACCATTAGCTCATTCACATTAGCAACACAGGACATTGCAACAATAGTTCATTCTAAGATTTTATGAAAAAGTAAAAACGCAGTCAATTAGAGTATATATTTGAACACTTAAGATCTACCACTGAAGTTCTTGATATGTTTAATCTTGCAAACACGAGAACCATATCGGTTATTGTAGTCCTTGCAAGCAAAATATAATATCAAATAAAGATTCCAACTTACTCAATGTGTGCATGTATTCATTTATGGTATTTGGGCATACCTTTGTTCTATGATTTGGAATTTGTTCTAAAGCCTCCATCTTGTGTTTTTGCCAAGAATTACGCCAAGAGTAAGAGTATCTACTTTCTTGTGTTTTTGCCAATAGCTACAAAAAGATATATAGTAGAAGTTTACAAAATTGCTGACACCCACATAAAAGAAGCTTGAATAAATTACAAAAATCCAAATCATCAAACATACACACAAACAAGAAAAGAAAAAGTAAATTTAGGAGGTTTGTATGTACTTACTGTCTGAGAGTACCAGAAGTAAACATCTCTGTGACAAAACTTGAATAATATTCCTGCAAGAACAAGGCTCAAAATTGAATTGTTTGTGTCTACTAAAATCGGTAGTTTCGAAAAATCATCAAACTTGTATCCTAATTTTAGAAATGTGACATTTGTTTTGACAAACTACAATGGAAAGTATAAATGGAGAATAACAAAGGGAGTAATAAGTACACTAACATGCAATATTGAAATCCTAACCTTCATGAATAAATTTAAATGTAATAAGCGTATATGGAAATGTGGTTCAGGCTGTAAAGTTTGGCTCCATGTTTTATCAAATATCAGTACCCAGAACAAAGCAAAGATGTATTTGTTTATTCCGTGAAATTAAACCAATAGTAATAATCATTTTATCCAGATTCAATGATATTCCATACCAGACGAACTAAACTGGTCAGCATCCAGTATTCTGATACTATCTCCAAATCAACCAGCATAGTACTCACTATGATTAAATTACTGAGATAGCCTGATGCTTTTTTCTTTGATAGGTTAGCCCGATGCTATTTGAACGCAAAAAACTCATAGGTGAAGATAGAAACTTCTGACAGCCACCAGTAGCTGTTACAGCGAGTTCCATGTCCTGTGTCTTTCTTACTGGTTCCCAAAAGCACTAACTATATAAAAGAAAATACTAACTTTCTGTTGCCAAACTTTGCCCCCCCCCCCCCAAACCTCCTTATGGCACTAGACAATTCAGCAACGAGATTTGTGAATTTTGTACACGCTCATCAGACAGAAACCAAATCTGTCAAAGTGCTGAACTACTCCCTCTGGTCCAAAATAGTTGTCAGCTAAAGTATAAATGGAGCAGAACGGGGGGAGTAATAAGTACACTAACATGCAATATTGAAATCCTAACCTTCATGAAATCCATGTACTTTATTTGATAATCATTCAGCTAAGGTCATTAGATTAACACTCAAACTCAGTCTTCAACAAAAAGGAGTAACTGAAGTATCTTACCCAGCAAACGGAGAGTGACCTCTGCTTGGACAGCAGTTCAGTGACATAGCAACAAAGACTCTTTCCAGCTCCCTGGGCAAGAAGAGCCAAGTTATTTTTTGCACACCCAAGGTAAAATGAACATAGGAACTACTCATACAAATTAAAAACAAGATAAACACCTTTTTAATGTTGAACCCTTCCAAAATTTCAAAAGCACTGTGAAAGCCATATCAAATAAATTTGACTGAACCAACAAATTAACCAAGTGTGATTTCTCAACTCCTGAAAGAAAAAATACACAAGAGGAAAATAACAAAGTTAACCTCGATTCTGCTTCTAAAATCTTCATTAAGATAAAGCACGCATTAATATGACACACCGTGACAGATGTCCTTTGTTGATACCACCTACATTCTACAACAGATGACTAACAAGTTCCATAATATGGAATACGATAATTTCCAACAAGTTCCAGATTTATTGGTTTCATCTGTTGACATGCGGTAAACATGGGCAGACTGAAATACAGTTCCTCCAACATACGTCAAACCATCATTTGCCTTGCCATGTAGCTTGGAATTGAAAGTTGGGGTCCCTAGCATTTTATCTCTGTTAACAACCAACAAATGCAGAGACGATTAAAACAGGGACAACCGAAAATGACAATTTTTCCTAGATAAAAGAGGGACGGAGGGAGTATACCTTAGCATTGTAATGGTCAAATAGCATGCCTTTTACAACATACATAAATTATAAAAAAGTACTAGTCATTGGGAGCAATAATAGGGTGTTAACTATCTCCTGTAAGCTGAATTCGTGAATTGAATTCTCTTTTAGCACATCGAATGGCTACAACCTGCATGAAACAAGAACATTGAGCAAGAATAAGGTGTTAAATATCCCCTGTAAATTGAATTCGTGAACTGAATTGCTCTTTTAGCACACTGAATGGCGAGTACTTTCTAGAATGATGAACATAGTATATATATATATATATATATATATATATATATATATATGAGAAAGCTAAACAGAAACATGTTAATTACTGTGTGAATTTGAGTTATACCTGGTATAGCTTCAATATTTTCTTCCTTCCCCCTCCTCCTTTATCCGGGCTTGGGACCGGCAATGCAATGCTATAAATAGCAATTGCATTGGCGGAGTTAAAAAGGAGGTTACTTAACTAGGTCATGCATGCATCTATAAAAAGCAAGTATAAAAAACAAGTATCTAAAAAAAGTAATATTAAGTAACCTAGTAATAAGTCACCATAGCAACCATAAACATCCAAAATAACATGTTTTAACATAGATTTAATCAAAAGATACTTAACTAGGTCATGCATGCATCTATGAAAAAAAAAGCATCTAAAAAGAAGTAATATCACATGTCCTAGCAACAAGTCAACATAGCAATCATAGAGATCCAAAATAAAAAGTTGGGCAATTTGCAATTTGGTTCCTGACATTTACAAACTTTTGCAATGTTGCTCCCAACAGTTTTTTTTCGCCAATTGTTCCCAACATTTACATTTTTTTGCAATGTGGCTATAAAAGTAACTGTGCATTAGTTTTCTAACATATTTTATGTCATGTGACTAGCACATGACGTTTTAAGATATTCTTAAAGCTACACATATCCGATTAATATGATTCTTCTTTTAAATTGAAGCTAATATTTAAATCTACAACATATATTTTTTTTTGAAAATTTATTGGGTACCTAAATTATTTTTACATTTAATATTAATTTTAAATATTAAAAAAAATAAAAAATACGTAAAATATAATCTAAAAAAGATATTAGCCCAAGTATGTTTCATATGAAGTAATTTATATATGGAAAGGGCCTTTCGATCTTTAAAGTTTATTTTTTTCCACTCCTCTGCCACTTTCCCGCAACACCCATTCCACATACACTCTTCCCTCGATTCATCGTCCTCTTCTTCTCCCGTTTTTTTCTATCAAACATTTTTACGAACTGATAGTCTACATATAGAATTTACTTCATATGGAACATATTTGGGCTAATATCTTTTTTAGATTATATTTTACACGTTTTCTATTTTTTTAATATTTAAAATTAAGATTAAATGTAAAAATAATCCAACTACCCAATAAATTTACAAAAAAAATATATGTTGTAGATTTAAATATTAGCTTCAATTTAAAAGAAGAATCATATTAATCGGATATGTGCAGCTTTAAGAATATCTTAAAACGTCACGTGCTAGTCACATGACATAAAATCTATTAGAAAACTAACTCTCAGTTACTTTTATAGCCACATTGCAAAAAAATGTAAATGTTGGGAACCAATTGGCGAAAAAAAACTATTGGGAGCAACATTGCAAAAGTTTGTAAATGTCAGGAACCAAATTGCAAATTGCCCTGAAAAGTTTTAACATAGAGTTAATCAAAAGAAACGACGTCCTTAGGCCAAGCAATCGTACTCCCAACTGCATCCTCGATGACTTCCATGTGTGAATTAGGCCTCCACAATGAAGCCTTGGGATCTAAAGGTACAACGACCCAAACCTTCCACGCATCATTTCCGAGAGGAACATGGTGCACCAAAGTAGTAGGATCCACAGATGCAATTTTAGCCTCCGCGACAGCCATTTTTCGCCAATTCAGTAACTTTCATTTACGCTCAACATTGACACTCATTGGATCATCTCTCGAGTTCAAATTATAGCAATCGCGAACGTTAGAGCTACCATTATGTGATGGGGGAGAGGGAGACTTTCCATTCAGATTTTCCTTGGAACCATTACTATGTAAACTCGGAGAGGATGTGTTTCTATTTGCATTCTCATTTGAAGCCAAACCTTAAAAACAACAACAATATGTTAGTGAAAATTACAATTAACTCTTTTAAATGATGTGCCTTATTTTTGAATACTTGCCTGCACTAATTTTTCCAATTCAAAAACTCGGTTCTCAAGTGCTTGCACCTTCTTTGAGTTATTCATGTGCACGCCTAATTGAGAAGGGGTAACACCAAATCCCATACCTCTAACTCTTCCATTTCGCTCGGGTCTAAGTGTTTGAGAGAGTGTATCCTCATTAATTGATAATGATGTCAAATGACTGTTTTGAGAGGAATTGAACTCTTGTATTTTACATTAATAATTAGTAAACAAATAAGTATTAGATAGTAGATTAGTAAATATAATAAAATATAATTCAATTAAAACGTCACTTACGATACAATCTGCAACAAATGGAGTTGGTAATTCCCCATTATTTTTAGTGTGGGCTTTAAGCCAAACATTTTCCCTCATTATAGGTTTTTCTGGATTCTCCTTCCTCTAAAAATATAAAAAAAAACTATGTAAATTGAAATATACAAACAACAACATGTATTAAAATATTAGTTTGATCACAGAAAATTACCATTTCATCCTCTAGACGGGCATACCCTTTCCGACTCATTGTGTGTGGGGTTTGATTCTTTGCCCTAATGTCTTTAAACTTATAGCTCTTCACCTACACCATTTTTTATATAAAAAAGTATACATTACAAAATGCTTAGAAATAAACATTGTTTACCTCAAATTCAGTAGATAGCTTGTCTGCTATAAAACCAATCCATTTTTCAAGAGAGTCTATGTTATCCGGTTTGAGTGATGCAAATTTTGACTCCTTATCTGGAAGTTTTGATGCATCTCTAAGAGATGTAACCGGCCTTGATTTAAACTCTCTCCAACGAGTGCCCATTACTTGAAGAAATAGCTTCTTGTATAGGTCATCAACTGTAAATCTCGCCTGTAAAAAACATCACATAACAATTTATGCAATAAATTGAGACAATCATTAAATAACAATGTTAAGACAGGAAGAGAGTAACCAGTAGAACACTAGTGATCGACTTAACTATTCATCATGATACACATACGTACTAGGCAATCTGAACATAAAATTAGCTATATAAATATTACATGAACACATGTCAACAAGTCATCCTTTTGTTTTTTCTCAACTTTCCTCCAATCATCAGTAGTAACTGGTACAATTTCCCGTGCCAAAGAACCCAAGTATGAAGATAACCAATTGGAATGCAAACCGATAGGTTGTCCTCTTTCATTAAACTCCACCACTACTCGATCCTTAGAACTTAAGCTCAATGTTCTCATCTTTGTTGGATCTCTTTTTCTCTTTCTCAATAGTTCATCTTCTTCAATTGGTTGATCAGGAACTTCATTCGAAGCATGAGGAGGAGAAGGCATCCTTTGCACATTAGTATTTTGGTCAGAAAAGAGATTTGATCCTCTTTCAGAAATTCGAATGCCTTCATTTCCTTGTTGTAGTGAAATTGAAATTGCTGCTACACTTGATTTCTTCACGAGCTTCCTCCTCTGCTTTGAACTCTGCATCGTACATTATCATTTCTCAAGTTAGTAAACACAATAATTGAAATGTACAAGTATAATTTACTTTAAAAAAAAACATTTTCCTGCTCGCGCTTACTATTTAATAAAACTACAGTTTAAAGAGATGCTATTATAATGTATAATCCAGTTTAGTCTTCAGATTAGGTAGAGTATGACTAATCGAAATTGCGTAAAAGAATTTCTAATCAACAAACCATATTTAACAGTCACAACAAGTTGAGAGTGATATGTAAAGTCATTCCAATATAAAAAATGGCAGTCAATTAGAAGGAGACAATATATATATATATATATATATATATATATATATATATATGTATATATTAAAGTTGGCCAAAAGAGCTATGGTATTGACATGTGGACAAACAATGGAGAAAGCTTGCATTTGGAGAAGCCACATCAACAATATACTAATAAATAAGTGACTTTTGTTTTTTCATTAGCTAATACTATTAGCTAATAATAATAGTTACTATAAAGGGTAACTATAATAGTTAACTATTATAGTAACTATTACTATTATTAGTAATAGTTAACTATAATAGTTAACCATTATAGTTAACTATTACTCTTATTAGTAGTAGTTATTATTATAGTTAACTATATTAGTTAACTATTACTAGTATTAGTAATAGATATTATAATAGTTACCTTATGTAGTAACTAATAGTATTAGCTAATGGTATTAAGCAAATAACAGTTAACTATTAATAGTACGAGTATTAGTTAATTATAATAGTTATTATATAAGTTAAATATTAATTTTTAATATTAATTAATCATAATAGTTACTATATCAATTAACTATTACTATTAATAATATTAATTAATTATTATAATTATTATTATTCCCTCCGTCCCAATTTAAAGTTCTTACTTTCCCTTTTGGTGTGTCCCAATTTATATTTAACTATTATAATTAACTATTAAATAAAATAAAAATTACTATTAATAGTATTAGTTAATCACAATAGTTACTATATATATTTATTATTACTATTAATAGTATTATTAGTTAATCATAATAGTTACTATATAAGTTAACTATTATTATTAATAGTATTAGTTAATCATTATACAATAAATGTTAATATTTAATATAAATAGTACTCGCTCCGTTCGAGAGTAAGAGTCCTACTTTCTATTTTTGTACTTCCCACTAAAAGTCTATTTCCTAAAAGGACAAATGATGAGAAAGAATGAATAGTGTTTTGGACAATTATACCCTCAACACATTTGCAATGTTTACCAATTTTCTATTGTGTATTTAATAAGTGTGCACAAACAAGATATGACTCTTACTCTAGGGCGTAGGGAGTATTAATTAATTATAATAGTTAATATAGAGGTTAATTATAACTATTAGTATTATTAGTGTATAATAATAGTTATTATATATGTTAATAAGTACAATTAATAATATTAGTTAATTATAATAATTATTTTAATTATTACTAAAAAATTAACACAAAACCAATCAACTTACTATTCCCTCTCATTCATTCTCTCTCCTAATTTACTTGTACACTCACAACACTTACTTTACTTCCATCATTTCTTAATTTTCGTGCAAATAGGAGGTAGGACTCTTACTTCGGGATGGAGAGAGTGATAACCATTATAACTAACTAATACTATTAATAGTATTAGTTAATTATAATAGTTAAATATAATTGTTAACTATAATAGTTACTATATAAGTTAATTATTATTAATAGTATTAATTAATCATAATTGTTATAATTTATATTAATATTACTATTAATTGTATTATTTAATCATAATAGTTAATATATATGTTAATAATACTATTAATACCATTAAGTTTTTTTGAATATTCATACAACAAACTTAAATATACTTTTAAATTAATTAAAAAAACATATTTATTACAACTATGTACAACCAAAGCTATGAAAATGTTTTGATTAATTTAAAATATACATATATTTTCAAATAAAATTATTATGTTAATTTATCAATTAAAAACATCAAAAAATGAAAATACAAAAACATTAACGGAATAGATTCTCGTGCGGAGCACGGGTTACCTACTAGTTTTATTTATTTCTATATCTTAAGACAGGGAGAATCATTTTAGACTCAAACCCTACATAAACATTTCCATTCATGTCAACCACAATAACTCTGATGGATAAATGAACACAAATCATATATTTTGAATAACGATATGCACATGTACTCATACCAATGAAACTATGCATTACCTCTACTTTGTCATTAACCATTGTGATGAAGTTGACAAATTAAAGTCAAGTTATCTAAATATCCACCTGTTACATAAAACAAGCTCAAATGTCAGATAATTTTATAAATATGCTAGTACAAGTGATGGAATAAACAATTATACTCAACACTATAATTAAAGATGTTGGTCCCAAAGGGCAACAAGGGTATGAAAAATAGCTAGAGGGGGGGTGAATAGCTGATTTAAAATTCTTTTCGTACCCTTGATAAACTCAATTGCAAATGCGCACTTTATCAAGTAAGCGTAATGAAATGCGCCTAAGTGAGTGAGTGAAATGCACAGCGGAATTTAGTAATGAAAATAGGCGCAAAGTGTGATAAAGGGGCGCACACACACTCTAAGTATTTTGGCTCAAAGTGGTTGAAATAAGGAACTAAGGCAAATGATATAACAACAAAACACAATTCAGTTCAATCAATCTACAATGAGTAAACAAGCAAATAGTGAGTGAAAATAATAACTTGAAAGAAATGAAAAGATAATGACACAAGCTATTTGGAGAGGTTCGATCAATGAAAGATCTACGTCCTCTACCAAGATGGTTAGTCTTGGATTTCTAATGGAGATCTTATATAATGAGTGAGTGTTACAAATTACAATGTTTGAGCTTATACACTAACTCAAGATCTATTACTATGAAAGAACAAATCCAAAACAATAACCGGTGTATCTCTTAAAGAAGAATCTAAATGATTAATCTTAAAGAGGTGCGTGTGTGTTCTTAGTATCAAGGCTCTTTAGATCTTTGAGATGGAGAGCACGAGAAACTAAAGTGTTAAGGCTTGAAGATCTGGGCTAAGGATGAAGGTATGAAGATGTTCTTGAGAAATCTGGAAAAACGAAGGCAATCTTCAAATCTTCAACAAATGCTTTGAGAGAGAAATTCTTGAAATTCTTAGCAAAACTCAGCAACTTCAAAATGTTGAAGTTATGGGGTATTTATAGTGAACTTCAAAAAACTAGCCGTTGGAAATCCTTGTGGATAAGATGAGCTGTCGCTCGTTGATTGGAGCATGCATATATTATGGCCATTTTGACACTCAACATAAATGTGACCGTTGTGGACACGTGTCAATAGATTAGGCGCATATGCATCTTTTAACCACCGTTGGATCATTGGCGTAATTTGAATTCTCTTCAAGTCTTCGAGTCTTCAATAAATCACTGAGTGTTGAATAAAGACTTTGAGGCGCGTTTGAGCCCATAGGCGCATTGAGCCAACAGGCGCACAGTAATTGTGCGTTTAAATCAAGGGGCGCAGAGGCGCGTAACATAGCTTTATGAAGAAATCCTTATGCGCGCGCTCTAAATGGCGCATGGCGCGAATGTAGAAGGCGCGTGGCGCGTGGCGCAGGAGGCGCATAAGCGCGGCTCAAACTCACTGAGTGATTTTTCTTGAAACTTGATCTTCTTGCCCTATTTCTAAGTCTATTCTATAACAATGGACAACTTAAAAAATGAAGTATAAATACTTCTTACATGTGGGTCTAAAGTCCATGAAATAAAACTTAGGTGATGGATCAATCAAATCTAATAAATCCTATTACATTAAAACTAAGATATGTGTGGGCATACCCAACAATCTCCCCCTATTTGATTGATGACATTACCTACTATATCAAGGACAAACATTATACTTGATAAAAACATGTCCAAATGAATGAAATTGGTAATTCATGTCTCAAGTTAATGTACACACTAGTCCAAAATATAGATTCCTAATCTATTCCAATAAGAATAAAGAGTTACATATGGAAAGATAGAAACAACATTTTAACACATTCAAGATGATATATGATTTTTAGTTTTGAAATGTGTTTAAACCAAGTTTAAACTTAATGCATGAAAGTATGAAACAATTCAATATGATGCATTATGAATTTAAACAATATTCATTGTTCTACAAACAAGGAGTTTGAGTGAACAAGGTTTGATAATAAGTGATGCATTGTTCTCATTAAAACTTGGGGTGTAAGAGTTACAAATTACAAGTTTCGAATAGAACAAAAACAAAAGGTGCTAAAACAAGTAAGCACAAAAATCACTATCACAAAAGAGATGATTCTACTACAAAAAGGTTCTAAAAACTTGCAAACAAAAATAATAGAAACTAAGGGTTGGGGGGCGCATCATCTTCCTTCAAACCTTCAACGATCTCTGAAACAGAACGATGAATTTGTTTTGCGAGCTGATGACTACGGTTCGCTAACCCTTGAGTGTCAGTGACACTGGAGTGAGTGGCAGTGATACCGTCTCTAATGTAACTCAAGTGATTCACATTGATGTTTTGGTATTCATCAATGGAACGCTGAGTGATTTGCTGCTGCTGTGAAATATTTTCTTCTAAGATTTGAATGTGAGCTTCAATGGCATTTTGAGCCGTGATAATATCAGAAGAAATATGTTCGGCGCGTCTGTCAGAGCTTGAGTGAGCAGCAGTAAAATGAGTGACGACCAATTCTTTCAGGACATCCAACTTAGATACTAGCACGTTCATGTTGGATTGAGACGCATCAGACTGAGGTATGAAAGTAGGCGCAGAGGTAGTGGTTTGCGTCTGATCAATATGAGGTTGAACCTGAGTCTGCGCCGGAGGAGGAGAAGGACAGAAAGTTTGTCCTTTCGGAAGAAATATGTTCGGCGCGTCTGTCAGAGCTTGAGTGAGCAGCAGTAAAATGAGTGACGACCAATTCTTTCAGGACATCCAACTTAGATACTAGCACGTTCATGTTGGATTGAGACGCAGCAGACTGAGGTATGAAAGTAGGCGCAGAGGTAGTGGTTTGCGCCTGATCAATATGAGGTTGAACCTGAGTCTGCGCCGGAGGAGGAGAAGGAGCAGAAAGTTTGTCCTTGAGAGAGTTCATCTCCCCCTTAATGGCAGCGATCTCTTCAGATTGATCAGTGAGTAAGGAAGTAAGAAGCTCAAATTGAGACTTTATATGAGTCTGTCCTTGCTCTAAGTTTGCTTGCCCCTGCTGTAAAGAATGAAGAATGGAAAGTACCTCGCTCAGATTGGGAGCAGATGGAGGAGGCGCAGGAGTAGACAGGGGCGCATCATCTTGAAGGGGCGCAGAAGGAGATGGAGGCGCAGGAGGAGGTGAATGAGTAGGAGACTCAAATTCATCTTCAGTTTCAACATCAACAGTTTCAACAACAACTGTTTCAACATCAACAGTTTCCGTTGTGATTTGATCTGGTCCAGGTGGAGGCGCAACTGGAGAAGGAGTGCGCTGAGGGATGGTCTCTTGCTCCCCCTGAACTGGTTCCTCTATGTCTGAAATGTCATCGCCGAAGAAATCAGAGAGGAGTTGTACCCTTGACACTTTGGTCGGTTGAAATTTGAATGAGGGCGCACGGGGAGTGGGGGCGCGTTGAGTAGTAAGGCGCATAGATGGCGTATAGTTTCCTTGAAACTTTTGAAAAATTGATTTAATCATTTGTACCTAATATACTCATAACTCAACACAAACATAAAATCATTAGTATTGACAAAACTATCTTGAATTTAGTTGAGTTCAAGCATACCCATTTTGCCTCTCAAAAACATGAACCGTTTCGCGTCAAGTGCTTTCGTTAGAATGTCGGCGATTTGATAGTCGGTTCCCACGTGTTCCAAATGTATATTGCCTTTCTCCACGTGGTCTTTGAGGAAGTGATATTTGATGTCGATGTGCTTGGTCTTTGAGTGCATGACAGGATTTTCAGAAACCGCAATTGTTGATGTATTGTCGCAGTAGATGGGACAATTTTCTTCGATGATATCATAGTCCACCAATTGCTGCTTCATCCAGAGTATTTGGCAACAACAACTTCCTGCAGCGATATATTCGGCTTCGGTTGTTGAAACAGATACAGAAGCTTGTTTCTTACTTGCCCATGACACAAGTCGATATCCGAGGAAATGACAGGTGCCACTAGTGCTTTTCCTATCAATTGTGCACGCTGCATAATCCGCATCTGAGTAACCTACAAGTTTAAAGTTCGAATCTTTGGTGTACCAAAGTCCAAGGTTAACAGTGCCAGAGAGATATCTTATAATACGTTTCACAGCAATTAAGTGTGCTTCTCTAGGGTCGGATTGATAACGAGCACAAACACAAACACTAAACATAATATCGGGCCTACTAGCAGTAAGATAAAGGAGTGAGCCAATCATACCTCGATAGAGCGTTTGATCAACACGTTTACCTTTTAGATCTTTGTCGAGTTTGTTGCCGGTGGCCATTGGAGTATCGTATGATTTAGCGTTCTCAAGTCCAAACTTCTTAATTAAGTCCTTTGTGTATTTGGATTGGTTGATAAAAATGCCTTCACTCATTTGCTTGATTTGAAGCCCGAGGAAGAATGTGAGTTCTCCCATCATGCTCATTTCAAACTTGATCTTCATTAGTTTCTCAAAACGCTTTCACAACAATTCATTAGTAGAACCAAATATAATATCATCAACATAAATTTGAACAAGTAATTTATGACCATTATGTTTGGCAATGAAAAGAGTTGTATCGATTTTACCGCGAGTGAAGCCTTTTTCGATGAGAAACTTTGATAGTGTATCATACCATGCTCTTGGTGCTTGTTTGAGTCCATACAAAGCTTTCTGGAGTTTGTACACATGATTTGGAAATTGTGAATCTTCAAACCCAGGTGGTTGAGCAACATAGACTTGTTCTTGGAGTTCACCATTTAGAAACGCTCTCTTCACATCCATTTGATATAACTTGAAGTTCTTGTGAGCGGCGTAAGCTAGAAATAATCTGATAGCTTCAAGTCTTGCTACGGGCGCAAAAGTTTCATCGTAGTCAATTCCTTCTTCTTGCCTATAGCCTTGTGCAACCAATCTTGCTTTGTTTCTCGTGATGATTCCATTCTCATCCATCTTGTTCCTGAACACCCATTTCGTACCAATCACTCCATGATCATTTGGTCTTGGAACTAGAGTCCAAACCTTACATCGTTCAAATTGATTGAGTTCTTCTTGCATTACAACAACCCAATTGGGATCTTGGAGCGCTTCATCAGCCTTCTTCGGTTCAATTTGAGAGATAAAAGCAGTGTAAGCATCAAAGTTTGTAGCTCTCCTTGTACGAACACCAACTTGTAGATCACCGATGATATTAGCAATTGGGTGACCTCTAACTTCACGAATTTCAGGAGGTAAGTTAGGTTGAGTCGTAGAAACTTGAAGGTCTTCAATTGGTACATCTTCACCAGATTCAAAGTCATTGAAATTTGGGGGTTGAACTGGCTCAGAGTTGAAATTTGGGTGTACACCAGATGCAGCAGTAGAAATAGGCACGTGAGAGGAATCATGAGGCGCATCATTTGAGTGAGGCACAATAGATGATTCACCAGGCGCATTATACATTGAATTAGGCGCATTTGATGTAGATGGATTTCCTTGTGTTGATAGATTCTGATCTTGAGTGGGCGCAACATAAATAGGAGCACCTGTATCATTTAGCTCAATAGAATCATCAGCAACATTTGGAGCCAAATGTGGCTCAAGGAGAGAATGTTCATCAAATGTAACATGTACAGATTCAACTATCACTAATGTAGTTCTATTAAAAACACGAAAAGCTTTAGAGTGTTTGGCATACCCAACAAAAATACCTTCGGCGGCTTTGGCATCGAATTTACCTCTATGTTCGTTTCCGTTGTAGAGGATATAACATTTGCAACCAAAGATCTTGAAGAATGCAATGTTGGGAGTTCTACCACGCCAAAGTTCATACGGAGTCTTGTTGTGAAGTTTGTTGATGAGGGAACGATTTTGAGTAAAACATGCAGTGTTGATAGCTTCTTCCCAAAAGTAATTAGGCAATTTAGCTTCAGCTATCATCGTCTTTCCCGCTTCAATCAACGTTCTATTCTTTTGTTCAACAACGCCATTTTGTTGAGGGACTCCGGCGGTTGAAAAGTTGTGATCTATCCCATGATCTTCACAATATCGAGCAACACCGTTGTTCTTGAATTCTGTTCCATTGTCAGATCGAACACTAACGATGTCATCTTCTTTTTGGGTTTGGAGCAGTCGAAATAAGGTAGTGAGAATATCATAACAATCATCTTTTGTAATCATCATCTCTACCCATGTATATCTTGAATAATCATCCACCACAACTAGAGTATACTTGTTTCTTCGAATTCTTGCGGTGGAAACTGGTCCAAATAGATCAATGTGAAGTAGTTGCAAACATCTTGTAGTTGAAGAATTTGACTTGCTTGAAAATGACTGCTTCGATTGTTTGCCAAGTTGACATGCGGCGCACTTTTTGTCATGATGGTCAGCAACTTTGGGAAGTCCTTTGACAAGATTATTCCTGCTGAGTTTAGATAGATACTTGAAGTTCAAGTGACTTAAGCGCTTGTGCCACAGCCAACTATTTTCGTTCACACTTTTTGCTACAAAACAAAGATTAGTACTAGAGTTCATACTATGGAAATCAATAATATAAATATTTGTCTTACGATATCCCGTGAGTAAGATAGCTCCAGTTTTGCCATTCTTGATAAGACATTGCGTTGAAGTGAAATGGCATTCTAATCCTTTGTCGCAGAATTGAGATATGGATAATAAGTTGTGCTTGAGCCCTTCGACGAGTGAGACTCTTTCAATGCACACTTTGTCTTTCTTGAGATTTCCATATGCTACAACTTGACCTTTGTTATTATCGCCAAATGTTACGGAGGGACCTCTTTCTTCATGGACATCTTCTAATAAGGATTCATCTCCAGTCATGTGTCTTGAACACCCACTATCGAGAATCCATTCATAATTTCTAGCATTTGAAGATCCAGCCATGAAACAAAGAACCTGAAATATAGACATTTAAGCAGGTCCCCTTTATTCCTTTTGGGTCCTAGGGTTAGCAACTTTTGACAACCCACTCTTGCTTGACCTTAGGATTTTTACGTCCTTTGGCATTGGGAGTGAATCTCAAAAGGCATTCCACGGCCTTGTGTCCTGAACAATCACAAACGGAACAATGATGAAAGCCACCAATCACGTGAGTTTTCACAAACTCTTTACTTTTCTTGGGGATGGCATTCTTCTTTGGGTCAGATGGACTAGCCTTAACAAAATCTTTCTTTTGAAATTTTGGAGCGCTTGTTCTTGGAGGGCGCATAGGGCTAGGAGGCGCACGGCGATGAGGCGCGTGGCTCTTAGGCGCATAATAAGCACTCGGAGAAGGAGCGTGCCTATTTTCAAGAATGATTTTGCTAGGAGATGGTTCATCTGTAACTATATCTTTCCCATTAGCTTTCCCAAATTGCTTCGTTGGGTAGACATAATGGAATGTTTGTCTCTTGACTTTTTCCTGTCCTTTACCCATTGAATTAGAATGTTTTTCCTTGGGAATTTCAAAAGTTTGTTGGTTGGTAAATTCACTATCTCTTTCAGCACAGACATCACATTTAAAGTTGTCACTAGTTGATGAGAATCCCAAGCCACTTTTATCACCACTGACTTTTTGGGACTCAAATATATTCTCCATAGTGACACGAGAATTGGACCACTCATTTGTAATCTTTTTAAGATCAGTAATTTGAGCAACCAATTCATCGTTTTGAACTTTAAGAAGTGAGTTCTGTTCTGTTAGAAAAGTGTTTTTAACAGTAAGAGGAGTCATGCTCTTTATCTTCTCCTTAAGGAGGGTGAGTTCAGATTTAAGTAGAGATTTCTCGGTCTTAAGCTGGGAAATTTCATCCCATGATAGTGCTAAAGCTTCCTTCATACTATCAAATCTAGTGATTACCTTTTCAGCCTTTTTGAACAATTTTTCTTGTTCAGCAATCACTTCATCATCATTGATTTTGGAGATTGGAGCAGTTGGTTCAACCTGTGGTCTAATGTATGCTCCTTTTCTCAATTTGTTCCTTGCTCCAAGATCACATCGTGAGAATAGCAATCCACCATCGTTTTGAGCCGGAGTGAGAAATCCTTGTTCAACGAGCTCGCTGATGGTTGGTCCTTTCTTCTTTTTCACTTCTTGAAAACCTGCAGATTTCTTGATAGGTTTATTCAAGGCATTCATATCGGGAACATCCTTGGAGAAGTCATCATCAGAATCATAAGCATCAACTTCATTATCATTTGCCATCAAACAAACGAGTCCATCATCGGAATCTTCATCTCTCTCATCGGAGTCTGTTTCAATCCAAGTGTTGTGCTCATTTGCTGGTGCTTCTTCTTCAGCAACCATTCCCTTGTGACGAGTGAACTTGGGAGTGAATTTGGGAGTATGGCTGCTCTTCTTCTGCATATATTCAAATTTGGGGATCGGGCAGCTTGATGCAAAATGTCCGGGTTTCCTGCAATTAAAACAAACAAGATCTTCTTTTCTTTTTGAATCACTGCTCCTTGAAAACTTTTGAGGAGCTTTGCTGGTAGATCCTTGAAATTTTTTGGTTGAGCCGGGTCTTGAGAATTTTCTGAACTTTTGAAATTTCTTCACAAATAAAGCGAAGTCTTCATCATCCATGTCTAATAGCTCAGAAGTAGAAATTTTGGGATTGGATCTTTTCTCATCTTGTACAGGCGCAGGAGTAGGCGCAGGTGTAGGCGCAGCTTCTCTGTGCGCCATCATAGCCATAGATTTTGACTTTCCTTCAGTTTCGCTGATTCGTTGGAGTTTGAGTTCGTAAACTTTGAGATTTGCATATAGGTTCCTTAAAGTCCAAACATCTAAGGTTCCAGCGTCTTCAAGAGCGCTAGATTTATGTAGGTATCTTGATCCAAAAGCTTGTAGAAAATTTACATTCAAATCTTTGTTGGTAAACTTCATGCCAAGTGAAATACATAGATTGATAATTTCACAGTAGCGTTCATAAGTTTGCCTTAAGTTTTCACCGGGGAGTTGAGAGAAATTGTTGAACCTCTTTTGAACTTCGTATTTCTTGTTCTCCTTGCAAACGGTGTCTCCTTCAATATGCTCTTCAATAGCATCCCATAGCTCATTTGCAGTAGCACAATGCATGACTTGTTGTTTCATAGCCGTGCTTAGAGTGCTTAGAAGAATGTTTCTTGATTTGCCATCATTTACAACTCTTCTAATTTCTTCCTCGGTCCATTCTTCTCTTGGTTTGAGAACTGTAGGTTGGGCAGCGTTGGTGCGTGGATTTGGATTCGCCTTCATCGGAATATAAGGTCCATAAACGACGGTGTCATGGAGCCTTTCATCGATTGAGTTGAGATGAGTCAATATGCTGAATTTCCACACGTCAAAATGATCTTCATCAAAGACCGGAACGTGAGTGTAATTTGCAGTTGCCATAGGTTTTGAGTTTGCCATTTAGAATCGGCACCCAAGCTGTTAAGCTTGAAAAACGAAAAATGTTTTATAAAGGTGTTTGCTCTGATACCACTTGTTGGTCCCAAAGGGCAACAAGGGTATGAAAAATAGCTAGAGGGGGGGTGAATAGCTGATTTAAAATTCTTTTCGTACCCTTGATAAACTCAATTGCAAATGCGCACTTTATCAAGTAAGCGTAATGAAATGCGCCTAAGTGAGTGAGTGAAATGCACAGCGGAATTTAGTAATGAAAATAGGCGCAAAGTGTGATAAAGGGGCGCACACACACTCTAAGTATTTTGGCTCAAAGTGGTTGAAATAAGGAACTAAGGCAAATGATATAACAACACAACACAATTCAGTTCAATCAATCTACAATGAGTAAACAAGCAAATAGTGAGTGAAAATAATAACTTGAAAGAAATGACAAGATAATGACACAAGCTATTTGGAGAGGTTCGATCAATGAAAGATCTACGTCCTCTACCAAGATGGTTAGTCTTGGATTTCTAATGGAGATCTTATATAATGAGTGAGTGTTACAAATTACAATGTTTGAGCTTATACACTAACTCAAGATCTATTACTATGAAAGAACAAATCCAAAACAATAACCGGTGTATCTCTTAAAGAAGAATCTAAATGATTAATCTTAAAGAGGTGCGTGTGTGTTCTTAGTATCAAGGCTCTTTAGATCTTTGAGATGGAGAGCACGAGAAACTAAAGTGTTAAGGCTTGAAGATCTGGGCTAAGGATGAAGGTATGAAGATGTTCTTGAGAAATCTGGAAAAACGAAGGCAATCTTCAAATCTTCAACAAATGCTTTGAGAGAGAAATTCTTGAAATTCTTAGCAAAACTCAGCAACTTCAAAATGTTGAAGTTATGGGGTATTTATAGTGAACTTCAAAAAACTAGCCGTTGGAAATCCTTGTGGATAAGATGAGCTGTCGCTCGTTGATTGGAGCATGCATATATTATGGCCATTTTGACACTCAACATAAATGTGACCGTTGTGGACACGTGTCAATAGATTAGGCGCATATGCATCTTTTAACCACCGTTGGATCATTGGCGTAATTTGAATTCTCTTCAAGTCTTCGAGTCTTCAATAAATCACTGAGTGTTGAATAAACACTTTGAGGCGCGTTTGAGCCCATAGGCGCATTGAGCCAACAGGCGCACAGTAATTGTGCGTTTAAATCAAGGGGCGCAGAGGCGCGTAACATAGCTTTATGAAGAAATCCTTATGCGCGCGCTCTAAATGGCGCATGGCGTGAATGTAGAAGGCGCGTGGCGCGTGGCGCAGGAGGCGCATAAGCGCGGCTCAAACTCACTGAGTGATTTTTCTTGAAACTTGATCTTCTTGCCCTATTTCTAAGTCTATTCTATAACAATGGACAACTTAAAAAATGAAGTATAAATACTTCTTACATGTGGGTCTAAAGTCCATGAAATAAAACTTAGGTAATGGATCAATCAAATCTAATAAATCCTATTACATTAAAACTAAGATATGTGTGGGCATACCCAACAAAAGAATATACTGATAATTGTAACTAAATTAAATAACATACTCATAATAAGATAAATAGTTATAAAATATACCAATTTTCCATCACAATCCACTCTTGCACTACTACTATCTTGGTCATCACTGATTTTATCAAGCAAAGACACATCTACTGGTTTATATGACATTTCATCATTCTCATCCTCATTCTTATCATAGATATCCATATCATGATAGCCTTTTGGTGGTGGTCTCACAACAACTTGCCAATTCGATGTTTTTCTTTCTCTCCAATGGAATACTTGTGAGGCTTGTGTTGCTAGTTGTAGACACTCCGCCTTGGACCTCTCACCCCGATTGCATACAAAGTATTTTTATTTAACTTATTTTCATTAATTTCTGTTACTTCGGTTAAGTTCCTAACGGATTCCGTTAGTTTTGGACTAAACTGCATAACAGAGTTAACTTTTAGGGTCATTCTGTCATTCTGTCATTTTTTACCCGCGGGCGCTTCCGGCACTGCCAGTGAGCCGCGCGCGCGTCCCGCCCCAAAAGCCGGACCCGCGCGCTTCCCACTTTGGCAGTAACGGATTGCACCTTATTTCCCTCCCTTTTCTTATTTACAAACATCTTTTCTTGATCACAAACAACTCTTTTTACATCCACATTCATCCCCCCTTTTTCTCATTAACTCACAATTCCAAATTCTAAGCCTTTTCCCAAAAACTAATATTTCTTTCATTTATTATTTGATTTCTTTTATTTGTTTTATTTTTCTTTTATTCATTTATCTTATTTGTGATTGGCTCATTCCATTTCACATGGATGACCAATTTCCCTCCATCATTTCCCTCTCTTTTTTACCTATAAAAACCATCATCTTCTACCTTGGAAAAGGGACTTCTTTTTGGACTCCAACCTTGATTCACCAACTACATTATACACAAATTCTCCCAACAAGAGTTCTTAGTAACAAGACTCTACACAAATTGTTTTACAACAATTTCATTACAACAATAACACTTTCAAGTCAAGGTTCCAAGTCCTCTTTCTCAAGGTACAACTCCATTTTCTTCCTTTGTTTTCTTCTTCTAGATGTATGCAATCCCCATTAATGGGACATGACCAACATGACTACTTCACATATTGAAGTTAGTTAAGGTTATCTCCCTACATTTTAATCTTAACTTTAATTCACCATGTTAATTTCTCTTCATCTCTTAATGTAATTGTTTAACATTACTTGTTATATGTAATCTTTATCATTAAATAAATAAAACAATTCTATTTTATTTCCCCTTTATTTCCCCTTTTCTTCTCATCACAATTGTTAGCACATTTCTATTTAATTAATTGAAGGACATGTAAATATTAGAACACCAATAGTAGCAAGACCCGCGTAAGCGGGGCGGAGTTGGTGTTTAAGTACTTCCCACTCCGTCACCTAACCCCCGAACCCTTCTCTCCCGAATCTCTGGTTTTGTACATAAATTAGGCTATTTCTAGGTTTTTCTTATGTTCCTTTAAAAACATAGGTGGCGACTCTAAACAATCTAAAACAAGTTAGACATCCTAGGATAATTCACCGCTCTAGCCAAATTGTGGTTTCCCGGGGTATCTACACTAGTATAAAAAGATCTCCTTTAAACTGATCATGGAATTGATAAAAGTTAACTAGCGTAAATCCATCTTCAACCTTCACTCCACGATAAATATTCGCCCAGTCACACTTAAATAAGGGAATTTGTAAAAGAAGATAATCCAACACTATAATGTCGCCCAATATCCCATAGTGACCTATTGTGCTGGTACTACAATGTTCATTGTCATTGGGCGCAGATTTACGTATTGTCGCTGCTTCAAGTGAAACGCCACTATTCTGTGTGGAATTTTCAGTGTCTTTGGTGCGAAACCGACGACCATTTATTATAAAGCCAGAATAGGAGAGTGCTTGCCTTCTATGCCCATACGATAACCACTTTATTGTATCAGGAACTAGTTCACCTGCGGCCATTTGGGCTTTAACCTATATATTTATTTAAAATACATTAACTAATGTATTCATAATATCTAGAGTAACATAATCTTTAAAAAAAAAAAAAAAAAAAAAAAAAAAAACTTATTGGTAAACCAATTAGAGAAAGTCTCTGAATGTTTCTTTAGAAGTTCTTCTTCGGATAGATCATCATGTAAAATCTTCAACTCTTCCATACGCATCCTAGATACAGAAAGAGTGAAAAACATTGATAACGAACAAACCGAATAAATCTCAGTTTAACCTAAACTTACTCTTCATATGGTTCCACTTCTGCGGTATTAAATAACACGTATCGATGACCATTCTGCATGTCTTCATGGCTTAATATAGTATGCACTTCTTTGGAAATTGGCCGTCCTTCAAATGTTTTTTCATCTTGATAATCCTCATTGCAATTTTTGTTTCGCCAACTTCACATGCTTTCTTAGAGAAAGTCTCTGAATGTTTCTTTAGAAGTTCTTCTTCGGATAGATCATCATGTAAAATCTTCAACTCTTCCATACGCTTCCTCTTCTTCTTCCTTTGTCCTTTACCTTTTCACCTTCCTTCTCTTGTTTCTTCATCATTACTCAATTCATCCCATTTTTCAAAATCATTTTCAATCGCACTAACAACGCTTAAAACTTGAGTACCAGTCAATATAGGAGGTTTCCCCCTCTTCTCATGAGTTCCATCAAACCAACTCTTCTTCTTTCGGTAAGGATGGTTAGACTCAACGAACCGTCAATGACCCATATATATACACAACTTTTGCTGTGAGGTAAATATATTGAAAAAGTGTCAACACCACAAATAGGACATGCTTTCTTACCCTTAGTCGTGCACCCAGCAAGATTTCCATAAGATGGAAAATCATTGATAGTCCACATGAGAATGACTTTCAAATTAAACATGCTCTTTATATGCATCATACAACTCAACCCCATTTATCCATAATTCTTTCAAATCATCAATCAATGGACTTAAATATACATCAATATCATTTCCTGGCTGCTTTGGCCCAGGGATTAACAAAGTTAACATCAGGTGCTCTTTCGTCATGCATAGCCATGGGGGGGAGGTTATAGTTAACAAGCATCACAGGCCAACAACTGTATGTAGAACTTAGATTACGGTAAGGATTAAATCCATCTGTAGCAAGCCCGAGACTTAAATTTCGATGATCAGATGAAAAATCAAGCCATTTACTATCAATAAGCTGCCATTGATGGGAGTCAACCGGATGTCTCATCTTGTTATCAATACTACGATGACTGTTGTGCCACAATAACTGTTCAGAAGTTTCTAATGATCTGAACATCCTTCTAAATCTGGGAATTATAGGAAAGTATCTCAAGACCTTAGCTGGTACTCCCTTTTTTATTTTACGTTCATCTCCTTTTCCCACCACTTTCCACCTGGATTTCCCACACCTCGGGTGTCACGCCTCAGACTCGTGGTCCTACTTGGCCCCACGCTCGGGACACGAGTGGAAGACGTTATAAAACACTTTTGAAAATTTTCCAAAATGTACTTTCATAAAGTTTAACAAAATCACACTTGAAGTTCAAAGACTTCATTTAACTTTAAACAAACTTTACAACCAACTTTCACAACGAAAGTACTTAACCCGAAGGCTTACAAACTTTTATACAAATGTACATACACCAACATTATCCAAAATAGGTGTTACAATAGGAAGTACGGGTACTCTACCCAAGAGGTTTTACATTTACATAATGTAACCTTAACAAAACAAGTCCCAACTCTTACCACTCCAACGTCCTCCCGTGCCAAAGTGTCCTATCCCCTGGACTCGCCTTTATCTAAAACAGTAAACAAATAAGGAGTGAGAATGAATCTCAGTAAGCTACTAAAATGCAACTACGTTTATGCTAAAATGATAAGCATAAAGAACAATATCATAAGCATCACATAGCACATAGTATGATAGGTAAAACCAACTCATATACCACAAATACCACAAATGTCACACTCAGGTGGATACCAAGCCAAGGTTTACCCAATAAACATAACTGTCTGAGAATACCATCTGAGAAAACCATCTGAGCAGCATAAATAGCTGAAGCCGAGATCCCGAAAACCAAACCATAACCATAAGAACCAAAGTAACAACGGAGGCAATATGACACAAAGTCATAACCCAAATGCTCACCCAAGGGAGAGATTCATCCCATCCAAGGCCAATCTGGACTGGGGAAAACAGAAAAGGCAACAGCGTAAAACCTTATAGTGAACTTGGCTTGTGTGCCACCATAATTCTCCCACTGCCTTACTCAAGGTACCAATGGAAAAAATTATAGTGAAGTTAACTTGTGCCACTATAATTCTCCCACTGCCTGACACCACAACAAGTACCAGCTGGACTTTAAACACGAGCATAGTAATGAATACTTGCTTAAACAACAACAGGGGCAATGATTCCAAAGTAGGGAACCAAGCCAAACACATCACAAAGATGAACCAATCCAAACCACATCAAAGGATGTTCAACAATATCCAATTAACATTCAGTCAAATTCCACAACACATATGTTCACAAAGGAACCGATTTCAAACACTAGAGTGTTCCACAACAAACCTCTAGGTACTCTAGGATATCACCTAAGACCTAGACCAAAATTGAACTCTAAATCACTTGGATTGGAACAACTCAACATTTCAGCAATTATGGGCAGTCGCCCATAATACCCTGTTCCAGACCAAACCTTTCAGATAGCATGGGCGGTCGCCCAACCCATTCTGGGCGGTCGCCCAAAAACTTGACAGGCGCAAAACTTGCTAATTTTACTCCCTTCGTTTCACCGTCCCAAAAGTACTACACATTAACACCTATAACTTTACTAAGGCTACAAAATCAGTCTCAAAACAACTTTAACACCACTTTGAACCCAACCAAACCAACATACCAAATACTCCCTTTGTCCCAAAATTACAAGTATCACAAATATTATCCAAATCACAAAAATAATAATTACAAGTATCAAGTATAACATATATGACCATTTTAACATTTAAAGGGGAATTAGTAACTTACCTATTTCCGGAAAAAGTATCGAGGAAATATGTTTTGTTCGGGTAGAAATGACCCACTCAACGCCCTGATCATTTTTATATAATTTGATTTTAAAACGGAGTAGTAAATAAAAAGAAATAAATCGAAATAGGTTGAACTTACCTTTTCTTATTAACCTAGGAATGAAACGAGGAAAATGTTGCAGAGTAAGAATGAACACAGAGGGAGAGATAAACTTGTTTTATAAAAAGATTTTTACCCACTTTTATAAATTTAGTCACTGGACTTTCATTTTTAACTCTTAAGCCCCTAAAGTTATAATTTCACTAAGGACCCTAAAGTTTCAACTTAATCATTTAACTCCTTTAACCATTATTACTACTAACTAAGTTAATAGCACATTTAATCAAGTAAGATGTGCAAGTCATAAAATATGATGCAACACATAAAATGCACACATAAGTCAAATAAAATCCCCAAAAATATAAAATAAATAGGGACGGGTTTTGGGGTCGTTACAATCACTCCCCCTTAAAGAAAATTCGACCCGAATTTTAGGGTTACTTACCTAGGCCCTCAAACAACCAAGGGTACTTCTTCTCAATCTCTTCCCAAAGCTCCCAAGTTGATTCCTCCACATTGTGGTTCCTCCATACCACTCGAACAAGAGGAATGCTTTTGTTTCTCAATTCTTGGACCTTCGAATCAATGACTTGGACTGGATGGTAAGACATACTCGGCTCAATATCCTCGGGAACCTCAGATAATACATGAGAAGGATCATGCACATACTTCCGAAGCATAGAGATATGAAATACATTATGGATCTTATCAAGAGAAGGAGGTAACGCAAGACGATAAGCACGATCTCCAACTCTTCCAAGCATCTCAAATGGACCAATATACCTCGGAGCAAGCTTGACTTTCTTTCCATATCTTCGAATACCAACCTTAGGTAAAACCTTCAAAAACACAAAGTCACCCTTTTCGAACTCAAGGTCTCGCCTCCGGTGATCGGCATAGCTTTTCTGTCTACTCTGGGCAATACTCAATCGATCCCGAATAAGCTTAACCTTCTCAACTGAATCATTAACCATCTGAACACCCCAAATCTTGGCTTCTCCCACTTCATCCCAACAGATAGGAGACCGACATTTCCTCCCATACAAGGATTCATAAGGATCCATCCCAATACTGGACTGAAAGCTGTTATTATAAGCAAATTCCACGAGAGGCAAATGAATATCCCAAGAATCTGCAAAATCAACTGAACAAGCCCTCAACATGTCCTCAAGAATTTGAATGGTTCTTTCTGACTGACCATCTGTTTGAGGATAAAAAGTTGTACTAAACTTCAATTCTGAACCCAAAGCCTTCTGAAATGCTTTCCAAAACCGAGATGTGAATCTAGGATCACGATCAGAAACAATACTAACTAGAACTCCATGTGTAACGCCTCACCCAATTTTATTTTCATATTTTGCGTATTATATGATTTAAATCTATTATGTGATTTATGTGCGAATTTTATATGATAGATAAGATTTTATGGCTTGCATATATTATTTGGGAATGTATGTTAGTTTATGTGTTAGTAGAACTTTGTTAAGTTGCATTAATGAACTAGTGTGACTTATAGGCTTATGTAGAATTATTGGACTTGGTTGCTCAAAATGAAATTTGAGGGGGTCCAAGTGTAAAGTTGCAAGTTGATGGAGATTTTATCCCCATCTCCTTGCTCAGCACACACACACACACACTAAAAACCTCTCCCTCCATTGTTCTTGCTTGGAAGAAAGAAAAGGTAAGAAAATATTTTGTATAAATTCCCCTAAATTCAATTACTACTCTATTTCAAATTCTAAATATATATAATTGTTCAGGGCATTGAATAGAGTATTTCTACCGATTTAATTTCCATTTTCTTGATACTTTTCTGGAATAGGTAAGTTACTAATTTACCCTATTTATTGATAAAAAGAATCCTTCCTGAGTTGTATGAGGTATATGTGTTAAATCTATGAATTTTTTTCTTAGTTCGTGAAGCTATTTGAAATAGGTGAAATTTTAGGTTTGGGAGATTGAATTCTATGTTCTGTGTTTCTGTTGATTCAAAGAGTGTTGCTCAGTTAGTGTTGGTGTGTTTGACACCCAAAACAAGTTCAGTAAAGGTGGAAATGGTAGGAGTATTTCTGGGTTTGTTTGGTCATTGTAAAAAAATGAAATTTGGGCAAGAACAACCCAGGAACTGAATTCTGGGAACTGAATTTCGACTAGGAGGCGTGCGCATCCCATAATAGGAGGCGCACGCATCCTTTAACTGAAGTTGAAAATTTGTTGGGTTTGTTGGAGGCGTGCGCTCTCTTTGGAGAGAGGCGCGTGCATCCTATAAAATTTGAAATTGCTATAGCTTCAGTAGTTGGAGGTGCGCGCACCCTTGAAATGGAGGCGTGCACACCCTTAGTGAAATTGTCAAGGCTTTATTTCTGGCTTAAGGAGGCGAGCGCACCCTTGGAGGGGAGGCGTGCGCACCCTTCCCCTGTTTCAGCCTTATTTGATCCTTTTTATTCCTAAGTGTTGGTAATTGATAGGGAGTACTTTGTATGTGTTATGAAAGCTTATATTGATAAGTAAGTGATTGTTTACACTCTTCATGATTACTAGAAGATGAATTGGTAAATGATACATACTAAATGTGTTACAAGTGAATTTGAGCATTTTATGCAATTATGCCTAAGTGATGTACATGGTTAATGGTCTAGTCCCTTACTTTGGGCCTAGTACTAGTTTCATATTGTCAAGTAAATAATACTTGTATACTTGGTTGTGAGTCCAGCTGGTTTATGTGTTTCGGGGGTGTATAGGTTCGCGTTTATTATGAGAGCTGGGGCTGAGTAATAACCGTGAATCTATGCATATGTGACCGTTTGCTCCTACTATTAATCACAGTAGGGGACTAGCTTTCTCAATGATTGGAGCATTAAGTACAATGATTGAATGGCTCTTTTGTTCTTGGTTCTTGGTTTGAGATACTGGGTAACAGGTCTCCTCTGATTTTGTGAAGCGGCCTTCAACATGAAGATCGACATCAACGTTATGTTTGGGTATGGAGTAATAAGGAGGAAAGAAATATCCTTTGTAATGTGTACTTAGCTATACGTGTTACATAATGAGTGGGAGTAGCTACTCATGTGATGTGCTACTTGATATATATATGGTTAATGAACTGCTTCCATGCTTCATTTCTATATGTATGCATATCATGCTATGATAGTAGTAACTTACTGAGATTTTTCTTCTCACCCCGTTTATTGTTTCTTGTTATATCTACTTTGAGAGCTAGGAAGTTGTTGGCTGGGGGTTGTACGGGGTATCTTGCTTGTGTAATTGATAAGAATATATCTGTAGCAAAGCTGGAAGATATTTATGTGGTGTCTGAGTTTCTGAATGTGTTTTCTACTGAATATAGTATGCCACCGGACCGGGAACTTGAATTTTGTATTGAGTTGTTACCAGGTACCACACCGATATCTAAATCTCCATATATAATGGCTCCCGCTGAGTTAAGAGAATTGAAGAAGCAACTCGAGGAGTTACTGGAGAAAGGGTTTATCCGGCCTAGTGTGTCTCCTTGGGGTGCACCAGTATTATTTGTGAGGAAGAAGGATGGTACTCTGCGGTTATGTATTGACTACCGAGAGCTTAATCAGGTAACAATTAAAAACAAGTATCCGCTACCCCACATTGATGACCTGTTTGATCAACTTCAGGGGTCCGTGGTTTATTCAAAGCTTGATTTAAGAAGTGGATATCATCAATTAAAAGTCCGAGAAGAGGATATACCAAAGACGGCCTTACGTACCAGGTATGGACATTATGAGTTCGTGGTTATGCCATTTGGGTTGACGAATGCTCCTGCGGTGTTTATGGATTTGATGAACCGGGTTTTCAAACCCTATCTAGATTGTTTTATGGTGGTTTTTATAGATGACATCTTGGTTTATTCTAAATCCAAGGCGGAGCACGAGCAACATTTGAGGATAGTATTGGGTGTTCTTTGGGACAAGCAATTGTTTGCCAAATTTAGTAAGTGTGCCTTCTGGTTAGAAGAAGTTTCTTTCTTGGGACACGTGGTGTCAGAGGCCGGTATTTCTGTTGATCCCTCAAAAATAGAAGCCATAGTTAAATGGAAGAAACCAACTACAGTCACGGAGGTACGTAGTTTTCTGGGATTGGCAAGCTATTATCGGAGGTTTATTGAGGGATTTTCTAAAATTGCTACACCAATGACAAGCTTGACTCGAAAATCTATAGACTTCGAATGGGATAACAAATGTGAAGCGAGCTTTCAGGAGTTGAAAAGAAGATTGACGGTGGCTCCAGTATTGGCTTTGCTTAAGGGGTCAGATAATTTTGTGGTTTACACGGATGCTTCCAAAGAAGGGTTGGGTTGTGTGTTAATGCAAAATGGTAAGGTAATTGCTTATGCCTCGAGAAAATTGACTCCTTATGAAGTGAATTATCCTACTCATGACTTAGAGCTGGCTGCGATTATATTTGCGTTACACAAGTGGAGGCATTATTTATATGGGGTTAGATTTGAAGTGTTCACAGATCATAAGAGCCTAAAGTATTTATTTTCTCAGAAAGAACTTAACATGAGACAACGCAGATGGATGGAAAAATTGAAGGATCATGATTGTACAATTTTGTATCACCCGGGAAAGGCTAATGTGGTGGCAAATGCTTTGAGTAGGAACACCTATATTGCACATTTAATGGCACGGGAGTGGAAATTGCTAGAAGATTTGCGAGAATGGAATCCTTATGAGTCGATACATGGCATGAGTTTCGCGAATATAAAGGCTGCATCTGTTCTACTTCAACAGATTAAAGAAGCTCAAAAGATTGATCCTGAATTACAAAAGATTGTTAATGGAATGAAAGAAGGTAAACAACCCGACTTTGCCTTTAATAATGATGGGATTCTTACTTTTCGTGGTAGGGTTTGTATTCCAGTTGATAGTGAGATTAAATTGCAAGTATTAGAGGAGGCTCATGAGACAAAGTATACCATACATCCGGGAAGTACGAAAATGTATCAAGATATGAAGAAGCATTTCTGGTGGAACTGTATGAAACGGGAGATTGCAGATTATGTGTCTAAATGCCTAACATGTCAACAGGTGAAAGTGGAACATCAACGTCCTGCAGGTTTGTTACAACTTTTAGAGATTCCTGAATGGAAATGGGAGCATATCACCATGGATTTTGTAACCGGTTTACCACGTACTCGAAAGGGTTATGAAGCAGTTTGGGTTATAGTAGATCGGTTAACCAAGTCGGCTCACTTTTTGCCTGTTTCTATGGGGTATTCATTGACTTAGTTGGCTTCTCTATATGTTCAGGAGATAGTCCGGCTTCATGGGGTTCCGGTGAGTATAGTATCCGATAAAGATCCTTGGTTTACATCCCGATTCTGGCAAGCTCTTCAAGGGGCAATGGGGACTAAATTGAATTTCAGCACGGCATTTCACCCACAGTCAGATGGGCAGTCGGAAAGGCTGGTACGAATTCTTGAAGATATGTTACGAGTATGTACAGTTGACTTAAAAGGTAGTTGGGATGTTCATTTACCGTTAGTTGAATTTTCTTATAATAACAGCTACCATTCTAGTATTGAGATGGCCCCCTACGAAGCATTGTATGGTCGTAAATGTAGATCACCTATATGTTGGGATGAGGTCGGGGAAGCAAAGCTTTTGGGACCCGAAATGGTTCAACAGTCGGTAGAGAGTGTGAGATTGATTCGGGATAGATTGAGGACAACTCAAAGTCGTCAAAAGAGTTATGCTGATCACAGAAGAAGAGATCTTGAATTCCAAGTCGGGGATTTCGTGTTCTTGAAAGTGTCGCCTCAGAAAGGTGTGAAACGATTTGGAAATAAAGGGAAGTTGACTCCTCGGTATATAGGACCATTTGAAATACTTGAGAGGATTGGGAAATTGGCTTATAGACTTGCTTTACCGCCATCATTATCCGGGGTACATAATGTGTTTCATGTCTCTACTCTTCGTAAATATATCGCGGATGAATCTCATGTTCTTGAGTATGTTCCAATTGAGTTCCAACCCGATTTGTCCTACGAGGAATTACCAGTGGAAATTCTTGATAGGAAAGAACAAGTCTTGCGTACCAAGAGAATTCCCCTGGTGAAGGTATTATGGAGGAATCACGAGATCGAAGAGGCTACTTGGGAAACTGAGCAAGAGATGCGAGAAAAATACCTGAGTCTATTTGATAATGTTGGTAAGTAATGTGATCCTTTAGATAAATAAAATTCGCGGACGGATTTTCTTTTAAGGTGGGGAGGATGTAACGCCTCACCCAATTTTATTTTCATATTTTGCGTATTATATGATTTAAATCTATTATGTGATTTATGTGCGAATTTTATATGATAGATAAGATTTTATGGCTTGCATATATTATTTGGGAATATATGTTAGTTTATGTGTTAGTAGAACTTTGTTAAGTTGCATTAATGAACTAGTGTGACTTATAGGCTTATGTAGAATTATTGGACTTGGTTGCTCAAAATGAAATTTGAGGGGGTCCAAGTGTAAAGTTGCAAGTTGATGGAGATTTTATCCCCATCTCCTTGCTCAGCACACACACACACACTAAAAACCACTCCCTCCATTGTTCTTGCTTGGAAGAAAGAAAAGGTAAGAAAATATTTTGTATAAATTCCCCTAAATTCAATTACTACTCTATTTCAAATTCTAAATATATATAATTGTTCAGGGCATTGAATAGAGTATTTCTACCGATTCAATTTCCGTTTTCTTGATACTTTTCCGGAATAGGTAAGTTACTAATTTACCCTATTTATTGATAAAAAGAATCCTTCCTGAGTTGTATGAGGTATATGTGTTAAATCTATGAAATTTTTTCTTAGTTCATGAAGCTATTTGAAATAGGTGAAATTTTAGGTTTGGGTGATTGAATTCTATGTTCTGTGTTTCTGTTGATTCAAAGAGTGTTGCTCAGTTAGTGTTTGTGTGTTTGACACCCAAAACAAGTTCAGTAAAGGTGGAAATGGTAGGAGTATTTCTGGGTTTGTTTGGTCATTGTAAAAAAATGAAATTTGGGCAAGAACAACCCAGGAACTGAATTCTGGGAACTGAATTTCGACTAGGAGGCGCGCGCATCCCATAATAGGAGGCGCACGCATCTGTGAGAGCCCGCGCTCGAAAGCCGAACCACGAAATGATCGTCCCGCGAGGGCGATTCGGGTCCGTTTCGTGCTAATGCGCTTTTGGAAATGCGCTCGGTTCTCACACAATGGTTTCCTCTCGATGGATTCAAAACAGTCAAGAGTCGCCACCTCATTTTATTTTAGGAAAAATAGAGATAAAACCTTTTATTCAGAGAAAGTGGGTTCGGGGGCTAATTTACGAGAGAGAGAAGGGGTTAGGCACTCTCCTCGCCCGTGATGGTCTCTAGCATGCATGCCACTTAGATTCATTCTATGCCTTTTCTAACTTGCTTTTATGCCCTAACAAAAATGGTGATTTATATACATGGGAGTCTTCCTATTCTAGGAAGGTTTGTTTTAATTCACAAATGAGAGTCGGCTTGGGTGGACTCACACTTGGTTTTGGAAATGGTTTTAACATTTATTTACATCAAATCAAACACATAAAGGGGTGGGGGATTAATATTTACATTGGTGAACAAAAAGGGAAACAAATCCCCTAACAAATAAATATCCAAAAATCCGTCCCCAAGCATTTTTAGGGACTGCTGTCCATCTTTCTTTCTTGTACCTGTTCTTAAACTCACTCAATCCAGAAAGTAAAGGTTAAGAAAAGTTTCTAACACATCAAGCATTAACCATGAATTTTCCTCTGATTTTAGGAGCATGTTATGGTGTTCAAATAAGGCATGCAAGATCATACTTTCAACAGTCAGATCTGACAGATATTCATACACTCATAAAAGATCCACTTTTTGCATTATGAAAACGGGGGAATCATGGGAAACACTAAACATGAAAGTTATTCCTAACATATCAAAGTTTAGATCTGAAAAGTTTAAAGGCTATCAAGAAATTTTAAGTCACATAAAACATCTCTGACTTTTTCATGTCAGAGATGAACAAACACAAATCTGCAGATCTAGAGCCTAAACAATGAATGGAAATAACAGCTTTTACTCATGGGAAAAATATAATATTTACATTAACATTTTCCTATGTTTGTCTAGAACAAAATCTATTTTGTGGTCTAAGACCAAAAGCCACGTTTTCTATGCATAAATAAAGCAACAAGGCAGAAAGGTACACCTTGGACAGTCTACTGGAAATCCACACATGGCATGAAAACACTTATCAAAACTCACTCAAATGAAAAGATATGAACATGAAACTTTAGATATACATAGATCTACATATGAACAACACAAAACAACAGCCATTTGAGCATTTAATCATGGTATATCATCATTTAGAAAGAAGAACAACAAGAATGTCAACATTTGTATCTTGGAACATCAAATGGGGGTCTAGCCTAACAAAGTGGCTAGACCCAAAAATAAACTACATAACCATCTACATTTTACATTCAAAGAGATTACAAGATGAAGAGATTACCTAGGTTGTGCTTCCTTTGCTTCCAAGGGAAGACTTTTTTGTTGCTTTTCTTTTAAGGTGTTTGCCTTGTGTTTGAATGGGAGTTTGAGTGAGTTTGCTTGCTTGTTTTTGGTGTGTGTTTAAGGTGGTTGTGTGGTGGTGTAGTGGTGGCTTAGGGACTGAGGTTTTAAGGCTCTTTCACTCACAAGAGAGTTGAGAGAGAATGGATGAATTGTATGAAGTGTTGTGTGTTCTCTCTTCTTGAATTAATGGATGAGGGAGGTGAGTATATGGATGAGGGAGGTGGAAATCTTTCATTTAGGTCCTCTAGGGGGGTTTAGGGATCAGTTTAGGGGGTGGCTACCCCGTCCATTTGCAGCTGGGAATGATCAAAATCAAGACTTTTGTGGCTAAGTTGCTGAAGAACAAACTGCAGGTCTGGAGCTCCCAAAGTAGCCGTACGGCTTGGACTGGCTGCCAGGGGGATCTAGTTTTGCCACGTGTCGCGCTCTGTTTGGACCATGGCCTACTTGATTGGCCACCTACTTGCTGCCATTTAGCTGGATGGTGGTTGGTCATCATCATTTATGCCTTGAATTTTCAACGTAGATGATCAAAATTCCTGCTCCGGTACTGGTTCCGCAACAGTCCAAGTTTTGTCCGAGTGTGCGCACAACGGTGTCCCGGTTGTCCGCGGTCCCAGTATGGAAGTTGCTTGAAATAATCTTGTGGTCACGTACATCTATCTGAAATATGTTAATGAGCAAGGAATGACAATAATATATTTTTAATGCACAGAATGGATAATAACGAGCAGTTTTAAGGGTGCGGGCCCCGTTTCGGGTCCCGCAGCTCAAAAATTGAAGTACATGCTTGTTTACTCGTTTTTTCGCTTTGATCATGAATTTGAAGTCCGTTAATCCATTCGATGCACTGATAAGGCTCATAGAACTCCCGCATATCCGAATCTGGGCTTAGGTCAATTTTAGGGTTTAGACCATTCAAAAAGGGTTTGATAAGGGGTGCGAGATCGGGGTATCTACAGAGCCCCTCGTCGAATCTCCTTGTAATGTAAAGGGGATTCTACGATTTACTAAGAGACAAACGATCTCGTCTAGGGTGTAACGGCTGGGTCCAAAGTGGGACTTCCTACGTATCTCTTTCGAGAATCAAGCCTCCGTAGTTCTAACTCAAACAAGCAATCAAACACAGACAAACAATGGTCGGTACCGGGTTTCCGGTTTACCTACGTATCTCTTTCGAGAATCAGACCAATCGTAGTTCAGGTTTATTAAAAAACAAGAAATTTTCGGGGGGAGCATTGAGATGTGTTGTCTCTTTGCTGGGGACTGCATTGAGATGTGTGGTCTCTTTGCTGGGGAGAAAATCGACATGAGAAAATATTTATGAGAACGGGCGACTGAGTTCACCGGGGTGAACTGCCTACGTATCCCTCTATGGGAATCAAGTCAAAACGTAGTTCGGGGGATGTACAACTCGGGCAGGCGAGAAGACCAAGGTGGAACAACAATACTCAAGGATTGACGCAAGGTACAATCGAAGCGGGGGGTACATCTCAGAATCCAGGAGATGACCTAATTCATCATCGAGGTGAGTCGTATCTGACTCTGGGGATCGGTCTTCGACCGACAAATTGCAAAAACGGGTGACTGAGTTCACCGGGGTGAACTGCCTACGTATCCCTCCATGGGAATCAAGTCGAGTCGTAGTTCTGACTCAAACAAGCAATCAAACTAGTGACAAACAATGGTCGGTACCGGGTTTCCGGTTTACCTACGTATCTCTTTCGAGAATCAAACCAATCGTAGTTCAGGTTTATTAAAATTTTAAAGATGCAGGGGGGCATTGAGATGCGATCTCTCTTTGCTGGGGATGGAAATCATAAATGGGGCGATGCTTCGCTCAGCCGGGGAAAAAGAACAACTCGGAATAGGGGGAAACATCTCACAATCCGGGAGATGGCCCAACTCAACATCAAGACGAGTCGCATCTGACTCTGAGAGATTGGTTTTGACCAATAAATTGTAAAAACGGGCGACTGAGCTCAACGGTATCAACGGTGAACTGCCTACGTATCCCTCCATGGGAATCAAGTCACGGCGTAGTTCTGGGGAGAACCGACTCAACATTTGAGAGAAGGTTTAAGTTCAACATGACTCGAGGATTGACGCGAGGTACAATCCGAGTAAAGGGGTACGTCTTAAAATCAGAAGACTACCAGGGGAAGATCAATGACCAATCAAAGGTCAGACGCTTCGCGCCAATCAGATCAAGGGGACCAATTCAATCAAAGGTCGAGCGCTTCGCGCTTTTCAAAGGGAGGTACGACTCAACATCAAGAGAAGACCAATCACAGATGACAATTTAGAAAACATTCAACAAAGGATACGCTGCATTCTGAGCTATGTCCCAATTCCTTGGCCTTTCAGTTGCTGTGTGATGAGATTTTTGTGTTTCATCTCGCAGTGAAGCATCGCTTCGCGTGATCTATCGGCACTATTTTGAGTGTTGCAACCTCATTTTGGATCCATGTCCCCTCTAAAAGGGTTTTTGATTATTTCACAATCAAGCTTCTCCGCTTTTGAAGGTGTTAAAACATTACTTTGCGTGGTCTGTCGGCACCGTTTTGAGTGCTGCAACCTCATTCTGGATCCCTGTTCACCCAAAAAGGGTTTTTTATTTTTTTCACAATCAAGCTTCTCCACTTCTGGAGTCGCTGCGACTCTTGGCAATTGATACCGGGTTGGAATCATTCAGTTTTGACCGCAGTCTCACGTATATCAGGAGAAATGACACGATCAACATTGTCTGTTGTGACCTGCAAGTTAGCTCTTTGGTTTTGCCATTGTTGTGGGATTTTGATCACTTGTAATGAGAAACCTCTTTATGAAACCAAGGTGTGATTCGTTGTGTGGTTCCAACTTTGTACCTGCATAAGTTTTTTGCAAGTATGTGGTCGTGCCTGAAAATTCAGCTGCCTACATATCTCTTTCGAGAATCAGACCAACGTAGTTCGAATTTATCAACTCGAACTGATTATTTTTCAAAAAGACATTGGGAATTCCCATTTCTTGAGCATCGCTGTTGACGAGGAACTTTTTGTGAAGACCATGATGTGGTTCGTTGTGATGTCAACTTCGTACCTGCATAATATTTTTTGCAAGTATGTGGTCGTGCCTGAAAATTCAGGCTGCCTACGTATCTCTTTCGAGAATCAGACCAGCGTAGTTCGAATTTATCAAATCGAACAAGTTTTGCAGAAAGGGCATTAGGAAATTTCATTCCCTATACAGAAACATGAGCGTCGACTTCGTCGAGGATCCTTCTTGTGAGGACCATGATGTGGCAGAATGGATGACAAGTACCTGCAAGATATTTTCAAGAGCAAGCAGAATATATCTTCGACATTAATGTGCTCGAGAGTGTCATTCATGTGCAACAAAAGTTTTAGAACACATACATGGATTGAAATCTTTAAGATCAAGAGATTCAGAGAAACATTGAGACAAGAATACATTATCTTTTCATTTTGCAACCATTTGCCTTTGATGGATGAAAGCAAAATTTCACTTTTCTTGCAGGATGAATTTTTTTTATTTTTTTTTATTATTATTTTTTTTATTTTATTTTTTGCACTTGATTTTTCTTTTATTTGACACATGTGCGTTGCTCGAATCTCAAACTTTGCTTTTTATCAATTAATGACTGAAATTTTATGAATGAATAGAGGGAGAATCTGAATGAAATGGATTGTGCACTTTATTGTTACTTTTGCATTTTTGCGAAAATGAGGAATATGGAGATGTGCATGGTGAAGCAAAGCCGAAAGCCTAGCGCGAACACTCAAAAGGTCAATTCCGAACACCCATTTGATCAAGACTACTCAACGGTATATCTCCGGATGCTTTGGTTGGGTCAGCCCCAGTCGTCGGCTGAAGAAACCCCATTTGTTCTTTCTGACATCGACCCCCAACATTCTCGCTGGTGAAGCCCCAGTGTCTCTTAAAGATCAAACTCAGATGTTGGCTACGGAAACCCCAGTCATGTTATAGGACAAGCCCCCGAATCTAGCGTATGAAGCTCTTGTTGCACTTGAAGAATGAATTTCATGTTGATTCAAATTGTCATTTCGAGACAATTTCATGTTTTGGCATTTCAACCTTTGGGGGCTCTAACTGTCATTGAGAGTTATTCAAATGTTCGATGTCTTGCTGTTGGAAGCAATTCACAATTTCTGACATGCAATACCCAATCGGTAGGGAGTCAACTGTCTTTGAGAGTTGTTCAATCATTCGATGCTTCTTTGTCTGAGGCAATTCACAATTCCTGACATGCGATACCCAATCGGTAGGGAGTCAACTATCTTTTAGAGTTGTTCAATCATTCGATGCTTCTCTGTCTGAGGCAATTCACAATTTCTGACATGCGATACCCAATCGGTAGGGAGTCAAATGTCTTTGAGAGTTGTTCAATCATTCGATGCTTTGCGGCTGATCATAATTCACGCTTTTTGACATTCAATACTCCTTCTTTGAGGAATCAAATGTCTTTGAGAGTTGTTCAATCATTCGATGCTTCTCTGTCGGAGGCAATTCACAATTTTTGGCATGCGATACGCAATCGGTAGGGAGTCAACTATCTTTGAGAGTTGTTCAATCATTCGATGCTTCTCTGTTTGAGGCAATTCACAATTTCTGACATGCGATACCCAATCGGTAGGGAGTCAACTGTCTTTGAGAGTTGTTCAATCATTCGATGCTTCTCTGTCGGAGGCTCACAATTTTTGGCATGCGATATGCAATCGGTAGGGAGTCAACTGTCTTTGAGAGTTGCTCGGCGGGACACAATCCTGATGTTGCTAAAGAAAGAGCTTTGAGCTTTGCGGGCCATACTGATAATACGAGATGGCACTTTGTTTCTATTGATTCCCACGTTAAGGGACCGACTGTCTATGAGAGTCATCCCACATTCGATGCTTTGCGGCTGATCATAATTCACGCTTTCTGACATTCAATACTCCTTCTTTGAGGAATCAACTATCTTTGAGAGTTGTTCGGCGGGACACAATCCTGATGTTGCCGAAGAAACGAGCTTTGAGCTTTGCGGGCCATACTATCAATTCGAGATGGCGCTGCGTTCTGATGACCTACACATAAGGGACCTAACTATCTATGAGAGTTGTCCCATATCCTTGATGTTCTCAATCTTGAGAGTTACTGAAACTGATGATGATTCTCAAAAGTTAATCTTTGCATTTCTGAGTCCCTTCAAAAGATCAACTGTCAATGAAAGTTTTCTTGTACCCTGGCGTTTTGCCATCTGAATTTCCGTGTTACCCAGAGCAAACCATTCTCAACAAATCATATTGTCATGAAGCCAAATCATTGCTCTTGAAACAAAACCCAAAACTCTGACATGCAGCCCCAGTTTGGTGTTCATTAATTCGACATCTCTTGTAGGCATTTGAGATTCTGAGATATAAATAATAGCATTCCTTTGTCTCTTTTGCTGTGACAACTTGCAGGATTTGGCAGGGGAAGGCACGAGGCCAGTATTTTGTGAAAGCAAAGGGAAATCCCAGTGGGATCTCCGACATCGTGTTTGCACAGAAATTAGATGATGGAAGGACGAGAGTAGGGGGAAGCCCCTAGACTCGGGAAACATATGCATGCTCACACATCGAAATCAAAGACTCAAGACTTAAATTTACGTTATCTTTCAAATGCCTTTAAATCAATAATTATGGACAAATCATTTGGACTTAAATTAGACCGCGACAAATTGACATGAGAACATCGTTGGGCAAACGTTGTGATTCGCGCCGCTGTTTGACCTCATTTGGTGAGAGGCCTTCGTCGTTGTCTCTTCTTCTTTATATTGATCACACCATTGGAGGCTGCACGATTTTTTTTGGTTCTTGGGCCCCCTCAGTGTAAGGGGGTGGTAGAGCACGTTGGTCTCCAACATAAGTCACCAGTTGTCGTCGTTGATGGTACTTTGCCCAAAGTTGAAAGATCGAGATCTTCTTTAGTGCAGATTGGCCTCGCATGCGCGGTGCTCCTTGAAATTGATGATGTGACATGAGATTGTTGGAACCTCGGTCCATGTCTTGTCTTTGTGCAACGAGCGGTGAAGTCTTCAGTATGAATTGTCAACTACCGTTGTTGAAGGCACACACATGAAATTGAAGTGTCGGGATATCCTTTCTGAAACAATTGAATTAAACAATAAAGCGAATGAAATATATGCAAGAATGAATAACTGATGTTTCTTCTTCTTCTATTTTTTTTTTTTTTTTTGACCTCCCCTTTTTTTTTTGCTCTCAATTTTTTTTTTTTTTTTTTTTTTTTTTTGCACTCAAGAAGAAACATCATTGCTTCTGAAACATAACAATTTTACAAGATACAAATTTACAAAATGCGAAAATTTACAATGCATCATACATTAAAAGAAAATCGCCGACACTTGCAGTTGCGTGATACCTTCACCCTTTTCTATTTGATTGGCTTCTCTGATCATGCCCTTGATTGCACCCTGAAATCTTTCTTCGTCGGGTGACTTTGTCGATTGCCTTCGTGAGCTTTGTTGATTGCCTTCGGCCCTAGTTCCCATCTCAATTAATCACAGTCTAAAATTTGTTCAGATTTCATTAATTGCTTTTAATTAAGTGAGATTCATTTTAAGCTTTATGATTCAAAAGGCATTTGATAATAACGCAAATTCATTCACTGAAACGACTATTTTACAGGACAAGCAATAAAATAAAAGCACGAAGACAACACACTCTTAGACTTAGAAGACAAAGAAGATGTGTGAGCACATTACTAAGCGATACGCAAAAGGGACAGGATTAGGAGTAGGGGCGGTGAGCCCAGTCACAAGCAAAAAGAGATCTAGGCACTGGAAGCTAGAAATCTCCAAAAGTGAGCAAAAGTGTTGCAAGCTAGCAAACCAAAAGTCTGTCCGTTTATTACGTACGCCGTCAGGGTGAAAAGCAGTGGTCTCAGGAGTCAATGAACCCCAAGGAAAAAACATTCCCATATCAAAATCAGGTCTGAGGTTTTACCAACCGCCTCGTTATCGATGAGGTTCTGAATTGCATTCTTAAGAGACCAGCACGAATCTGTATCATGTCCCGGATATCGGTGGTATTTGCAGTACTCCAGGCCATCCCAACCTTTAGGCAATGGCTGGGGTGATCGATATTTCTCCATTGGTTTCAAAAGTCCGTGAGCAACCAAAACACGCAAGATTTTAGACATGGGGGCACCGAAGTTATCAAACACCCGATTTGCTGCTGATGTGGGCTTCTCTATGACCTCTTCATCGATGAGGCTTTGGATGGAATGCCAAAGAGAGAAACAATTGTTGGTGTCATGGCCATTTGATTGATGATACTGGCAGTAGGCAGTAGACTCCCATCACTTAGGTAGGTTGTTCGGTGGCTTGTATCCTTCCATCGGTTTCAGAAAGCCTTTGTTCATGAGGTCATGGAAAACCGTGATCATTGGAGCATCAAGCTCATCAAAATGCCTATCATGGCGGCTAAACCTCCTCAAACTAAACTTATCCCTCCTTGGAGCAAATGCCAGAATCTGGGGAGTATTCTTGAAAGTTAAGTTTTGGTTGCGAGACCATGAGAACCAAGACTTTGTATCATGTTCAAACTTGGTCATATACTTTGCATTTTCCATTGAGGACTTCCCAAAGCCAAGGTACGAGGAGTGGGTTTTGGTATCAACGTGTTGGGCCATCTCAAGGAAAGAGGTAAAAGTTGGGATGGTGTCTTGAGTGGGGTTTGGACAAGTGTATGGTACTTGGTGAGAGGCTCCATCTTTGGGAAAGGTGACTATTTCTTGTGGTTGAACACGGGATTCCATGGCTTTTGGAACAACAAGTGAATGGGAGTCCTTGAGTCCTATGTGGCCTTCATTCTGCAAGAGGGCTGTCACACAGCCTATCATTTCCTCTTGATGCCCTTGGAAGATACTCTTCATTTACTCTGTCTGGGCTGTCATTTGCTTCCCTAACCATTGCTCCATTGCATAACCTGGCTCAAAGTCGGACGAGCCCTCAGTTGAGTTTGATGATGTATGTCCCTTGTTGTCCATGATTGATGGTGAAGACCGGAGTAGAGCTTTGATCAAATTGATGCTTGAAACGGACCTTGAATGTCGCGCTAGAGGACAATAAGAATTCTCCCTCTACAAGATGGATGAAAAAGAAAACCTATTTTAGATTTTCTAGGAAATGAAGCTTTATGTACAAAAGAAGCTAAAAAAAAAAAATCAAAATTTGAAGCGCAAGCAATGCACAAACCTATGAATGCCGGACAAGCACCTTGCTTTGTTTTGACATGTTTTCGCATGAGATCTTGGAATAGTGGATACCGTCTCCAAAGTATAGGACCAACGTTTTTCACCTGTACTATTGGCCGTCCGAGCCCCTAGCGAAGGGCCTATACTCTTTCTGGGATCCACCATTCGGTTACGGTCTAAGGGAGGGTCTTGACAATTTAAAGTCAATCCGAGCATTTCAATGTATTTCCACAATGTAGGTTGTTTATGACCTTTTGGGAAATGCATAAGATTGAGGTGAAATTGCTAGACAAAAACCGGCATGAAGTCTGGACGTGTCACTTTTTTTGAAAATATGGACATCGTGGCTTGGTAACGGGGAAGATTGGCTTACACTCATCGCAACGACTAATAGGCGCGCTTTGGGGTGAGAATGTACACCGCGGGCCCTATAGGGAAGTCCAATGAGCTCCCTTATACCCTCCGGTTGCCTTCTCGGGTTTGTACGGTTCTACGAGACGTTATTTTCAAAACTGTGCATGTGTGTGAGGTATCTATACTTTCGAAAATGATTTTGAAAGAAAGTAAAGAAAACAAGAAAAATCTTTTTCTCTCCTTTTTTTTTTTTTTTTAAGGGAATCACCCACCACGCATGCATATATATACAAATAAGAGGGTGAGGGAAAAAGAATGTCCCTACAAAACAAAGGTTAGGGCATAAATATATATACAACCCAAGAAAGGAAAGTAAAGCATGGCACACATAAAGATTAGAGTCTAGCCCACTTTTAATCTCGTCCCCAGCAGAGTCGCCACTGTGAGAGCCCGCGCTCGAAAGCCGAACCGCGAAATGATCGTCCCGCGAGGGCGATTCGGGTCCGTTTCGTGCTAATGTGCTTTTGGAAATGCGCTCGGTTCTCACACAATGGTTTCCTCTCGATGGATTCAAAACAGTCAAGAGTCGCCACCTCATTTTATTTTAGGAAAAATAGACATAAAACCTTTTATTCAGAGAAAGTGGGTTCGGGGGCTAATTTACGAGAGAGAGAAGGGGTTAGGCACTCTCCTCACCCGTGATGGTCTCTAGCATGCATGCCACTTAGATTCATTTTATGCCTTTTCTAACTTGCTTTTATGCCCTAACAAAAATGGTGATTTATATACATGGGAGTCTTCCTATTCTAGGAAGGTTTGTTTTAATTCACAAATGAGAGTCGGCTTGGGTGGACTCACACTTGGTTTTGGAAATGGTTTTAACATTTATTTACATCAAATCAAACACATAAAGGGGTGGGGGATTAATATTTACATTGGTGAACAAAAAGGGAAACAAATCCCCTAACAAATAAATATCCAAAAATCCGTCCCCAAGCATTTTTAGGGACTGCTGTCCATCTTTCTTTCTTGTACCTGTTCTTAAACTCACTCAATACAGAAAGTAAAGGTTAAGAAAAGTTTCTGACACATCAAGCATTAACCATGAATTTTCCTCTGATTTTAGGAGCATGTTATGGTGTTCAAATAAGGCATGCAAGATCATACTTTCAACAGTCAGATCTGACAGATATTCATACACTCATAAAAGATCCACTTTTTGCATTATGAAAACGGGGGAATCATGGGAAACACTAAACATGAAAGTTATTCCTAACATATCAAAGTTTATATCTGGAAAGTTTCAAGGCTATCAAGAAATTTTAAGTCACATAAAACATCTATGACTTTTTCATGTCAGAGATGAACAAACACAAATCTGCAGATCTAGAGCCTAAACAATGAATGGAAAGAACAGCTTTTACTCATGGGAAAAATATAATATTTACATTAACATTTTCCTATGTTTGTCTAGAACAAAATCTATTTTGTGGTATAAGACCAAAAGCCACGTTTTCTATGCATAAATAAAGCAACAAGGCAGAAAGGTACACCTTGGACAGTCTACTGGAAATCCACACATGGCATGAAAACACTTATCAAAACTCACTCAAATGAAAAGATATAAACATGAAACTTTGGATATACATAGATCTACATATGAACAACACAAAACAACAGCCATTTGAGCATTTAATCATGGTATATCATCATTTAGAAAGAAGAACAACAAGAATGTCAACATTTGTATCTTGGAACATCAAATGGGGGTCTAGCCTAACAAAGTGGCTAGACCCCAAAATAAACTACATAACCATCTACATTTTACATTCAAAGAGATTACAAGATGAAGAGATTACCTAGGTTGTGCTTCCTTTGCTTCCAAGGGAAGACTTTTTTGTTGCTTTTCTTTTAAGGTGTTTGCCTTGTGTTTGAATGGGAGTTTGAGTGAGTTTGCTTGCTTGTTTTTGGTGTGTGTTTAAGGTGGTTGTGTGGTGGTGTAGTGGTGGCTTAGGGACTGAGGTTTTAAGGCTCTTTCACTCACAAGAGATTTGAGAGAGAATGGATGAATTGTATGAAGTGTTGTGTGTTCTCTCTTCTTGAATTAATGGATGAGGGAGGTGAGTATATGGATGAGGGAGGTGGAAATCTTTCATATAGGTCCTCTAGGGGGGTTTAGGGATCAGTTTAGGGGGTGGCTACCCCGTCCATTTGCAACTGGGAATGATCAAAATCAAGACTTTTGTGGCCAAGTTGCTGAAGAACAAACTGCAGGTCTGGAGCTCCCAAAGTAGCCGTACGGCTTGGACTGGCTGCCAGGGGGATCTGGTTTTGCCACGTGTCGCGCTCTGTTTGGACCATGGCCTACTTGATTGGCCACCTACTTGCTGCCATTTAGCTGGATGGTGGTTGGTCATCATCATTTATGCCTTGAATTTTCAACGTAGATGATCACAATTCCTGCTCCGGTACTGGTTACGCAACAGTCCAAGTTTTGTCTGAGTGTGCGCACAACGGTGTCCCTGTTGTCCGCGGTCCCAACATGGAAGTTGCTTGAAATAATCTTGTGGTCACGTACATCTATCTGAAATATGTTAATGAGCAAGGAATGACAATAATATATTTTTAATGCACAGAATGGATAATAACGAGCAGTTTTAAGGGTGCGGGCCCCGTTTCGGGTCCCGCAGCTCAAAAATTGAAGTACATGCTTGTTTACTCGTTTTTTCGCTTTGATCATGAATTTTAAGTCCGTTAATCCATTCGATGCACTGATAAGGCTCACAGAACTCCCACATAGCCGAATCTGGGCTTAGGTCAATTTTAGGGTTTAGACCATTCAAAAAGGGTTTGATAAGGGGTGCGAGATCGGGGTATCTACAGCATCCTTTAACTGAAGTTGAAAATTTGTTGGGTTTGTTGAAGGCGTGCGCTCTCTTTGGAGAGAGGCGCGTGCATCCTATAAAATTTGAAATTGCCATAGCTTCAGTAGTTGGAGGCGCGCGCACCCTTGAAATGGAGGCGTGCGCACCCTTAGTGAAATTGTCAAGGCTTTATTTCTGGCTTAAGGAGGCGAGCGCACCCTTGGAGGGGAGGCGTGCGCACCCTTCCCCTGTTTCAGCCTTATTTGATCCTTTTTATTCCTAAGTGTTGGTAATTGATAGGGAGTACTTTGTATGTGTTATGAAAGCTTATATTGATAAGTAAGTGATTGTTTACACTCTTCATGATTACTAGAAGATGAATAGGTAAATGATACATACTAAATGTGTTACAAGTGAATTTGAGCATTTTATGCAATTATGCCTAAGTGATGTATATGGTTAATGGTCTAGTCCCTTACTTTGGGCCTAGTACTAGTTTCATATTGTCAAGTAAATAATACTTGTATACTTGGTTGTGAGTCCAGCTGGTTTATGTGTTTCGGGGGTGTATAGGTTCACGTTTATTATGAGAGCTGGGGCTGAGTAATAACCGTGAATCTATGCATCTGTGACCGTTTGCTCCTACTATTGATCACAGTAGGGGTCTAGCTTTCTCAATGATTGGAGCATTAAGCACAATGATTGAATGGCTCTTTTGTTCTTGGTTTGAGATACTGGGTAACGGGTCTCCTCTGATTTTGTGAAGCGGACTTCAACATGAAGATCGACATCAACGTTATGTTTGGGTATGGAGTAATAAGGAGGAAAGAAATATCCTTTGTAATGTGTACTTAGCTATACGTGTTGCATAATGAGTGGGAGTAGCTACTCATGTGATGTGCTACTTGATATATATATGGTTAATGAATTGCTTCCATGCTTCATTTCTATATGTATGCATATCATGCTATGATAGTAGTAACTTACTGGGATTTTTCTTCTCACCCCGTTTATTGTTTCTTTGTTTTCCTTAGATCCAAAAAAGGCTAGCGATAGCTCGAGGTGAGGATCGTAGTATCCAGTTCTGGTGCTAAGGGAAATTTCTTTTGGGTAGGTTATTATAATTTTGTTTTGTGAGGACGTTGGTTAGACTGAGTATGTTAAACTCAGAATTTTTGGGGTACAATTGTGTATTTGTAAATAAAGTTATCTTCTTCTGTTTACCGGCTTGTAGGCCGAGTAAGGGAAGTATAGAAGTTAGTTTTTGGCTATGTAAAGTGGTAAAAGGTGGTCAAGTGTTGAACCATCTTTAGTAGTGTATCTCCTACGTCATTAAAGGAGTATAGTTGTATTTTAGTTTTAAATTTTATCCGTTTTTAAAGTAGTGGCGTGTCTGAATTCTATGGTTTATATCAAATCTAAGGATTCGGGGCGTTACACCATGTAATCTCACGATCTCATTAATGTACAAGGTTGCAAGCCTTTCCATAGAATAACCAATCTCAATAGGTAGAAAATGAGAAGACTTTGTCAATCTATCAACAATCACCCAAACTGCATCAAACCTTCTTCGCGTACGAGGTAACCCTGTCACAAAATCCATAGTAACATGCTCCCACTTCCATTCCGGAATCTCTAATGGTTGAAGCAATCCCGCGGGCCTTTGATGCTCAGCTTTAACTTGTTGACATGTTAAACACTTGGATACATAATCCGCTATTTCCCTCTTCATATTATTCCACCAAAAGTGTTGCTTCAAATTCTGATACATTTTAGTGCTCCCGGGATGAATAGTATACCTCGATTTATAGCCTTCATCAAGAACTTGGCGTTTAATCCCATCAACATAAGGCACACATAACCGGCCTCTGAAAGTCAATACCCCTTCCGAACTGAGAGAGAAATCCTCAAATTTACCATCTTTGATTTTATCCATAATCTTTACCAACTCCGGGTCATCCTTCTGAGCTTCCTTTATTTGTTGAATTAAAGTTGGTAATACTCGAATGTTCGCAAAAATAGCTCCATGCTTTGATTCATAAGGACTCCAATCTCGAGCATCCTCCAACATCTTCCATTCACGCACCATCAATGAAGCCATATAAGATTTCCGGCTAATGGCATCGGCTACCATATTTGCTTTACCCGGATGATAAGAGATAGTACAATCATAGTCCTTCAGTAACTCCATCCATCTTCTTTGCCTGTTATTCAACTTCTTTTGAGATAAAAGATACTTCAAACTTTGATGATCGGTAAAAATCTCAAATTTTGCTCCATAAAGATAATGTTTCCACTTGTGCAACGCAAAGACAATAGCCGCAAGCTCCATGTCATGGGTAGGATAATTCTGCTCACTCGGAGTCAACTTCCTTGAAGCATACACAATCACCCTTCCATTTTTCATTAATACACACCCGAGGCCTTCTTTAGAAGCATCACTATATATTACCAAATCATCATTACCATTAGGTAGGGCAAGAATAGGAGATGTAGTCAATCTCTTCTTCAATTCTTCAAAGCTAACTTGACATTTTTCATCCCACACATAAGGAACATTCTTTCGAGTCAACTGAGTCAAGGGAGTTGCAACCTTAGAAAACCCCTCAATGAACCTTCTGTAGTACCCATCTAACCCCAAGAAGCTTCGAATTTCTGTAACTGATTCTGACCTCTTCCAATTCATAATAGCCTCAATCTTGGATGGATCAACTGATATACCTTTATTAGAAATCACGTGCCCAAGAAAAGATACTTCATCGAGCCAAAAAGCACACTTACTGAATTTAGCAAACAACTGCTTCTCACGAAGAATAGATAAAACCATTCGTAAATGTTGTTCATGTTCCTCCCGAGACTTGGAATAAACAAGAATATCATCAATAAATACAACCACGAAGGTATCAAGATAAGGTTTAAAGACCCTATTCATCATATCCATGAAAACAGCCGGAGCATTAGTCAACCCAAAAGGCATAACAAGAAACTCATAATGGCCATATCTACTACGGAAAGCAGTTTTAGAAATGTCTTCAGAACAGATTTTCAACTAGTGATACCCACTCCTCAAGTCATGTTTTGAAAAGACAACCGACCCTTAAAGTTGATCAAATAAATCATCAATATGAGGAAGCGGATATTTGTTCTTTATAGTTACCTGATTCAGCTTTCTGTAGTCAATACACAATCTCAGGGACCCATCTTTCTTTTTGACAAATAATACTGGAGCTCCCCACGGAGATACACTAGGACGAATGAATCCTCGATCAAGTAACTCTTGTAACTGAACCTTCAACTCTTTCAACTCAGCTGGGGACATTCTGTAAGGTGCCTCAGATATAGGAGCTGTACCTGGAAGTAAGTCAATACAGAACTCGATTTCCCGGTCAGGAGGCATAGCATACTCAGAAGAAAATACATCTGAAAATTCTTTAACAATAGGCACATCCTCTATATCAGAAACCCTTTTAGTAGTATCCAAAACACTGGCCAAATACCCAGCACAACCACGGTTCAACAACTTTCTAGTCTTCACATAAGAAATAATACGAATCTCTCTACCCCAGGGAACAGTTTCAAAGGTAAATTTAGGAACATTAGGGATAGAAAATGTGACCACCTTTTTAGCACAATCAACAGACGCATGATATTTACCCAACCAATCCATACCCAAGATAATATCAAAATCTTGTAATGGTAAGATAACTAAATCAGCAGGTAAAACATGCTCACGTATATGCACATCACAAGAATGCAACACCTCATTGGTCACCAAACACTCCCCTATAGAAGTAGACACCTCTAACACATAAGGTAGAGATTCAGAAGATAAATGCAATCGAGAAGCAAAATGCACAGACACATAAGAATGCGATGAGCCAGGGTCTATAAGTGTACGTGCCCTCAAACTAGACAAAAAAATAATACCTCCTATCACATTAGAGGAATCTGAAGCCTGTTGTTGAGAAATGGCAAAGACACGACCCTGCACCTTAGGCTTTCCTGAAGAATCTCTCTTCTGGCCCTGAGAAGATCCAACTGCACTTCCCGATGCCTGTACCTTAAATCTAGGACAATCCTTCTGAAAATGACCCAACTGACCACAATTCAAACATTTGCCCTGCTTTTTCCAACATCTTTCTTCTGAATGCCCTTCTTTCTGACAATAATTACAAACTCCTCTGTTCTGACTCCCTGAAGTGTTACTTTGATTTCTATTACCTGACTGTCTTTGAGAAGACCCTTTGAATTGTGAAGATCCACCTTGATTTCCTCTAATATCACCACGTTGTTGATGTTGCCTACCTTGCCTCCCTGCGCCTAACAACTCCATTTTCTTCTTGTGTTCCTCAATATCATGCTCCACCTGGTAGGCTCGATCAACTGCATCTTGAAAATCTTGCAACTTGTGGGATACTAGTTGAGTTCTAATCACAGTTTTCAAACCTTTCACAAACCTCGTAGCCTTTCTCTCCTCAGTTGCCACTAAGTGAGTACAATACCTGGACAACTCTGAAAATTTAGCTGAATACTGAGCCACTGACATAGAACCTTGCTCCAAGTTAAGAAACTCCATTTCCTTCATGTCTTGATCTACTCGGGGAATAAAGTGTTCTTTAAACTTTCCCAGAAAATTCTCCCAAGTATAGGGTACATGAGTCTCATCCCATTTAGTTTTCAAAGCCTTCCACCAATGCTCGGCAGCTCCATTCAGCTTATAAGTAGCAAACCTGACTTGATCTTCCTCAGAACATCTCAAAGCATCAAAGATCTTTTCCATTGATTCAATACACCTTTCTGTCTTAGATACATCAGGCTCTCCATCATAGCCCATGGGTTCCATCTTCAAGAATTGTGCCAACCCATCTCTTGGTGGTGCCTGTTCCCTCTCTTGTCTCTGATCATTAATTGTTTTCATTGCAGCCTCAAACATGCCTTGGAATATTATTCGAGCTTCCTCTCTGACCTTATCTTGCCCTGAAGGCCCAGACTGATCACCTTCTGTTCCAACCATTTTGAATGAATACCTGCATAGAACACTCAACGTTACTCACTCTATACTCTACTACCCTCCAAGGTCATTTAGTCATTCTAGACCATCTACAACCTAGCTCGGATACCAACTGTCGCGCCCCAGACCCGTGGTCCTACTTGGCCCCACGCTCGGGACACGAGTGGAAGACGTTATAAAACACTTTTGAAAATTTTTCAAAATGTACTTTCATAAAGTTTAACAAAATCACACTTGAAGTTTAAAGACTTCATTTAACTTTAAACAAACTTTACAACCAACTTTCACAACGAAAGTACTTAGCCCGAAGGCTTACAAACTTTTATACAAATGTACATACACCAACATTATCCAAAATAGGTGTTACAATAGGAAGTACAGGTACTCTACCCAAAAGGTTTTACATTTACATAATGTAACCTTAACAAAACAAGTCCCAACTCTTACCACTCCAACTTCCTCCCGTGCCAAAGTGTCATATCCCCTGGACTCGCCTTTATCTAAAACAGTAAACAAATAAGGGGTGAGAATGAATCTCAGTAACCTACTAAAATGCAACTACGTTTATGCTAAAATGATAAGCATAAAGAACAATATCATAAGCATCACATAGCACATAGTATGATAGGTAAAACCAACTCATATACCACAAATACCACAAATGTCACACTCAGGTGGATACCAAGCCAAGGTTTACCCAATAAACATAACTGTCTGAGAATACCATCTGAGAAAACCATCTGAGCAGCATAAATAGCTGAAGCTGGGATCCCGAAAACCAAACCATAACCATAAGAACCAAAGTAACAACGGGGGGAATATGACACAAAGTCATAACCCAAATGCTCACCCAAAGGAGCGATTCATCCCATCCAAGGCCAATCTGGACTGGGGAAAACAGAAAAGGCAACAGCGGAAAACCTTATAGTGAGCTTGGCTTGTGTGCCACCATAATTCTCCCACTGCCTGACTCAAGGTACCAATGGAAAAACTTATAGTGAACTTAACTTGTGCCACTATAATTCTCCCACTGCCTGACACCACAACAAGTACCAGCTGGACTTTAAACACGAGCATAGTAATGAATACTTGCTTAAACAACAACCGGGGGCAATGATTCCAAAGTAGGGAACCAAGACAAACACATCACAAAGATGAACCAATCCAAACCACATCAAAAGATGTTCAACAATATACAATTAACATTCAGTCAAATTCCACAACACATATGTTCACAAAGGAACCGATTTCAAACACTAGAGTGTTCCACAACAACCCTCTAGGTACTCTAGGATATCACCTAAGACCTAGACCAAGATTGAACTCTAAATCACTTGGATTGGAACAACTCAACATTTCAGCAATTATGGGCGGTCGCCCATACCAGACTGGGCGGTCGCCCAAAATACCATGTTCCAGACCAAACCTTTCAGATAGCATGGGCGGTCGCCCAACCCATTCTGGGCGGTCGCCCAAAAACTTGACAGGCCCAAAACTTGCTAATTTTACTCCATTCGTTTCACCGTCCCAAAAGTACTACACATTAACACTTATAACTTTACTAAGGCTACAAAATCAGTCTCAAAACAACTTTAACACCACTTTGAACCCAACCAAACCAACATACCAAATACTCCCTTTGTCCCAAAATTACAAGTATCACAAATATTATCTAAATCACAAAAATAACAATTACAAGTATCAAGTATAACATATATGACCATTTTAACATTTAAAGGGGAATTAGTAACTTACCTATTTCCGGAAAAAGTATCGAGGAAATATGTTTTGTTTGGGTAGAAATGACCCACTCAACGCCCTGATCATTTTTATATAATTAGATTTTAAAACGGAGTAGTAAATAAAAAGAAATAAATCGAAATAGGTTGAACTTACCTTTTTTTTCTTAACCTAGGAATGAAACGAGGAAAATTTTGCAGAGTAAGAATGAACACAGAAGGAGAGATAAACTTGTTTTATAAAAATATTTTTACCCACTTTTCCAACCAGTGACTTTCATTTTTAACACTTAAGCCCCTAAAGTTATAATTTCACTAAGGACCCTAAAGTTTCAACTTAATCATTTAACTCCTTTAACCATTATTACTACTAACTATGTAAATAGCACATTTAATCAAGTAAGATGTGCAAGTCATAAAATATGATGCAACACATAAAATGCACACATAAGTCAAATAAAAATTCCCAAAAATATAAAATAAATAGGGACGGGTTTTGGGGTCGTTACATCGGGCAATTTTCTAAATGAGCCAAGTCTTTTCTAAATAGACAACAACCATTGACGCATGCATGTATTTTGTCATAACCCAAGTCAAATACCTTAAGTAACTTTTTAGCGGCATATGTGGAAGTGGGAAGTTCATTCTTCTGTGGTAACATGCCACCAATAATTTTGAGAATTTCCGTAAATGCTTTGTCGGAAATACCATTGACAGCTTTATGTTTGAAATGCACAATTGTTGCTGTCAATTTTGTATAGTTACTACAACCCACATACAAAGGAGTTTCTGCATCTTCCAATAATTTTGAAAACCCCTCATCTCCTCTTGCTTCAGTATAATTTGGAATCTCCTCCTCATTAACACGTGCATCTACGAACATTCTGTACGTATCAGAAAAATCATCGCGATCACATGTCATTTTAGAGGAAGTGCTAGGGCGTTCTTCCCCGTGAAAAATCCAAATGTCGTATGTTTTGTCCATCCCATACATAACCAAATGTGACACAACATCATCACTAGTCTGATAATTCATATTTCTACATCGAGTACAAGGACATCGGATTTTTGAGGGATTTCCTAACATCTCCATACTTGCTTCTACAAAATTTCTTGCTCCTTCCATGTATGCTTGGGTTGGCCTACAATTGAAATATAGCATTTCGCAACTAAGAAAGACAACATGCAAGTACAAAACTAATATTTGAGCTCAAATTCAAACCTCGGCAGATTCACCCAAGCTTTATCCATCGAATATGAATTATAAATTCACGGAGAGCGCTACAAGAAAGGTAAAGTCATCTAAACATAATTAAAATGTTGTCAAGTCATTAACATAAAAATTATTTCAGATGGAGGGAGTATAAACAAATTACGTATGAAGTAAAAGGCAAACGACGAGAATGACCTTGAGATTGCTCGTCTCTAGAGCAGTCTCACGTCCTGTCAGTGCACATAACTATAGGGAAAAGGTATCTGCGGTGGAGAGCCACTTTGAATTCACCCATCACTCGTCCCCTTGATTTTATTTTATTTTTATAATGTAAATTTAGTGCTTAAAAATTGTAAGATCGACACATAAGGTAATAAACTTGTCGATTTTAACCCTCTTAACTTGTGGTAAACTTTTTATTATGATATTTACCCCCTAAACATTGTATTTTCTCTTTGAGTACACTTCTAAATAAAATTCAACCAACCATTAAGAATCATAGACTAAAGTAGAATACAAAAAATTAGCAAAATTTTAATCACAACTACCCAATGGAAAAAACATAACAACAAAAGAGAGGAAGATATAAAGTGGATACAGTATAATTACAGAAAGAAAGAAATATAATTACCCACTACTTACTGTACTAACCAATTCTTCTTTGATTTCAAACGAGCCTCAAGTCTGCCTTTAACCCAGTTAGCAAAGACACCTCTGCTCAACAAATATGAATTATCAATAAAGATGAATGTATACAGTAATCAAAGACTAATTTTGAGGGAAATTGAAAGCCCTAATTTTTGAAATTTGACTATAAAAAATCGGTGAACAAGATACAGGCCCGTCTCAATTATTGTAGGGGCCATGTGCTAAAACTTGAATAGTAGGCCCTTAATGTTAAATCTTTACACAATATATATATATATATATATATATATATAATACTACCTACATCTCAGTTTAATGCATACATTTACTATTCATTTTTTACCATAACTTTATGAAAAATTAGATATTTCTATACTATCTAAAAATTGTAATCGCTTCACCCTTAGAAATAATATCAATAACATTTTTTTAAAATTTCATTGAGAAATCTAAAAGTTAATAAATTAAACTCAGAGTTTAATTGAATTGAACAAAATAATCAAACGGTGGTCTACTGTCAATATTGAAATTTCTCAAACAAAAGTTTCAAAAACGGTGGTCTGCTGTCCCAAATTCACAACCAAATTCCACTTCTCCCCAAATTCAAAATTAATGTTACAATTAAGAGCTTCAACTTCATATTAGAAATTTCCAAGTTTAGGGCTTCAATATTGAAATTTCTGATCTAAAATTAAGCCTTATATTAAAGTTTTAATTTTAAATATGGAAAAAAGTTTGAGTTTGGGTAAAATTGAAATCAGTGAGGCCGAGCGAATGTTAAACTTTACCTGACTTTGGCAAGAGTCTGGGAGAACAAGTGTACCGGAAAGAAAAGAAGCGAGAGAAAGAAACCGAGTTGCTGTTTGACGGTCTGTTTTGTAGAGGGAGAGAGAGAGCCAAGGTGAGGGAATTAAAAGCCCTAATATTTTAAATTTGATTATAAAAAATTGGTAAACAAGATAGACAAAATTACCTTAGGAGGAAGAGATTCTTGGGGAGCCGGCGTCCAAGAATACCTAGCTTCAGTCGCCGCCCAAGAAGATATGCAGTCGCCGCGCCGCTGTCAAAGATAGAGAGAGAGAGAGAGAGAGCCGTGGTTTGTATTGTGAACGTGGGAGTTGGAAATTAGAATAGGGATTCCTTTTATTTAATTCTTTTTTTTTTCTTTTAATTGCTATTAAAATCTCTCTTTTAGTGAATTTGTTAGGCGCGTAAAATAATTGGGTTCCTGCGAGATAATCTATTTTTTTTTTTGTGCTTTTCCACAACATTAAGTAAACGTTGTTATAAAAAGTCCAATGCAACGTTTAAAGCAAACGTTGTACCACAGAAAATTAGACAGCGTTTTACCAAAAAAAACGTTGTTACAATCTACAACGTTTTTAAGTAAATGTTGTTAAATATTATTACCACAACATTTATATAATCAAACATTGTAATATGTCAGAATCCACAACGTTTACACTAAAAACGTTGTACTATAGCAGAATCCACAACGTTTCTCATTAAATGTTGTTAAAAAAAACGTTGTAAATACCCATTTTTTTGTAGTGTGTGATTGTGACCAAAATTTTGTAAATCATTCTTATAACTTTAGATTTACTCAGAATTTATTCCTCCCTTTTAAACTTATGTTTATATTCAGTGTTAACAAGAAAAAATTGATATACATAAATATAGACTCGTTTTAAGAGAGGACTTTCAAATGAACAGTAATTATGCATATGTTTGATTACTGTTAAAACAAAACATAGCTGGCAATTAATTGAGTAAAGAAGAAGAAGATAGTTACTAGATTAAATATTTTTGTAAGTATTATAGGTCTTATAAAATAAGACTAATATATGCTCAAAAAAATAAGGACCAATATCTCTCGGAAAAAAAAAAAAAAAAAAAGGCCCAATATATGCTAAAAAAAACAAAGACCAATATAAGCTAGTAAAAAGAAAAAGAAAAAAAATAGTAAAGAGTTCAGAAAGATAAAGCCCAGTATAAAGACATGGGCTTTTGTACGGGTTGATCCAATAATATTTTGCAAGGGTCGGCCCAATCATATAAATTCGGTCGAACACATTCACTACGTTTATCGGGCTAAATTAATTAAGCTCCTTAAGCTAGCTGCTACTCCCTCTTTTCCAAAATAAATCTTTTAAAAATATTATTACTTTAAAAAAGGATAATTTTAAATGTTTTAACATAGGAGTATTTATTTTGGAGGTGGACTCCTGTGAGACGGCTCACCACCCAGCCGAGCCATCCAAGCCATTTTTAATTTTTTTGGCGTCCAATTTTTTTCCCCTACCTTTTTTTGCTCGCCAGCAAAAGTAACATTTTTTATAAAGAAATATAACACTTTTTTTCTCAAATGTAACACTTTTGTTTTTCAAAAAATGTACCACAATTTTGCTGAAATACATTAAAGATAACATAAGATTGACAACTAAACTAATGTTACATTTTATAATAAATGAATGTATCATATTTTTTTCTCAATTGTAACAGTTTTCTAGGGTTTTACATTCAATTGAAATGCAAAAACGATTATATACATGAATTTTAAATCTTTTTTTAAAGAAAAAAAGTAACATTTAACCTATAAAACTGTTACATTCATATATATAGCATATTGCAATCATATGTGCACCAGTGTTCTAAAAATCGGGCTAGGCGGTGCCTAGGCGCTAGGCGGCACCCTTCCGCCCCGATTTCCTTCAAATCGGCGATATTAGGCGTCAGGCGGTGGCTCGGCGGGCTTGGCGGCGACTAGGCGGCCTCGGCGGCAACTAGGCGGTCCAGGCGGTCGTGGCGGCTAGGCGGTGACCGGCGAGTTCAAAGAAGACTGAAGAGGCGTGTGCAGGAGGGAGAGAGAAGTGAAGGAAAAGATCAAAGGATTTGGGCATGGAGGGGAGGAGAGAGAAAAGGAGATCCGTCGTACCTTGGAATCGCTGGAGAATCGTCGGAGTCATGGCGTTGGAATTGTCGGATCTGGTGCAGAGACGAGGAAGAGACGGTTTGGGGAGTGTAGCAGGCGACTTAGGTTTGGGCGTTGTTAATGTTGGAATTGTGAAATGAGTTGCTGCGTGTGGCTCTATGAAATGTGAAAGGTTGGATTTTAATTTAAGGAATTAATATAGTGTGGTGCAAATACATAGTATACATACCGAAAATAGGTATACTCACATGTACAAAAATATATGAAATCTACCTTTTCTTTTAGATTTTATTAATTTAAAAAATATTTTTTGGAAGGTAAATATATTTTGTTGAGTCTTTTAAATAATATATAAGATAAATAATTATTTTATTTATAACTTCTCGGCCCCGCCTAGGCCTCTAGGCGCTAAGCCCGGCTCCGCCGCCTAGTCCCCGCCTAGCTATTTTTAGAACACTAATGTGCACTGTGTTACACTTCAATTATTACTTTTTCTAACCACAAAATCTATTTAATTTTTTTGCGAAACTGCTGTTACACCTTACAATAAAGTGTTACTTTTTAATACCAAAACTATTACTTTTATCAGAACAAAGTGTTAGATCTCAGGATACGAGCAGTCAAGTTTTGTGTGTTAAAAAGTATGTTTTAAAAAAAAATCAAACCATATCATGACCTATCTAGTTTTATTCGTCTCGTCGAGACGAACACAACGGTATTTTTAGATTTTTTTTTGGACTTATAAATCTCAAGATATAGCATTTTAAAGTTATTGTTTTTTAAAAAAAAAAAATGCGCCACATGTCGCGATCTGGGAAAGGGGGAGAGGCTGGAGCAGGCGGGTCACTGGAGCCGGGGCGGGTTCGACCCGCGGGTTGGTCCGTCTCACCCGGTGAGACCGTCTCACGGGAGTGTTTGTCTTTATTTTGAAACCGATGAATAGTATCTTCCTGTTATCCTTTTTTTTTTTTTTTTTTTCATTTTGGTAACTGCCATAGTGGCTGACCCATAATTGTTTTTTTAGTGAACATACAAAATACACTATAAAACTTCAAACTGTAAATTGTGAAAATAAAATATTTGTGAGACTCAAATCTACAATAACTACCTAAAATGAATGTTTGAAATTATTTTTTATGTAGAACAAATTTGAGCATTTAGTTTGGGACATAGAATTTACATAATACTCCATCCGTCCCGGAGTAAGAGTCGTACCCCTCATTTACACGCTTATTAATAAATATTGGAAGTGATGTAAATGTTATGAGTGTAAAAGTAAAGTAGAAGGGAGAATGAGTGGGAGAGAATAGTGAATTGATTGGTGTTGTGAGTATAAAAGTAAAATATGAGAGAGAATGAGTGGGGTGAATAGTAAAAATTCTTTGCAATTTTAGGAATTAGACTCTTACTCTGGGACGTACCAAAATGAAAAATAGGACTTTTACTCTGGGACGGAGGGAGAAGTTAATTAGGTGGATATACATGCAATCATATACTATCTCTGTCCCTCTTTAATCTCCAAAATTTGTCATTTTGGTTGTTCCACTTTAATCTACAAAGTCCCAATAAGAAAATGTTTTAATACTTTTAAAATAATGAGATCCACTTATCATACTCACAACAACTATCCACTTATTATTCTCTACCCCAATTTCTCTCTCCCACTCAACTATCTACACTCACAACACATCAACTTTTTCACTTTTTCCTTAAATAATGTGTTCAACCCAAAATTTGTAAGTTAAAGAGGGACGGATGGAGTAGTTGTGTCTACTTCTGCGGCTAACCGGGCTTGATGAGGGAGAGGGAGTCGTGATGTTATACGATTCAAGCTGACTCTGGCTCGAGCTCTAGCTCGGCTGATGAAAGCTCGAGTGAGCTCGAGGTGTAACTCGACTTAAGCTCGAACCGTTTGTCAAGCTCGTTCCGTTATCCAATCGAACGTGTTTGACTCGTTTAGCTCGTTAAAAGCTCGAGCTTAGCTTGAAAAACCCATTAAACTTGAATTTTGTTTTCGACCGGCTCGAACTTGCCTCGATAAGCTCGTTAAGAACACATTTTCATATAAAAAAGCCTAAGCTCGAGCTCGGCTCGAGTTTGATATCGGGTTGTTCGCGAGCTCGATTCGACTCGAGATCGAATAAACAAGTGGGCTTGAGCTTGAGCTTGATAAGTTTTAAACGAGCTCGAGCTCGACACTCCAAAGCTCGTCTCAGCTCGACTCGTTTACTACCCAGAGAGATAATAGGGAAGAGAGAGTCAATCTGATATTTGTTGTAAGTACGAGAAGTGAGCCCCATTAGATTTTTAAAAAAATATAAAATTTTCATTCAGGAAAAGTATGACTTATCAATAATATGCTTAAAAAGAAATTTTGTGCTTGTTATTATAAGACGGAGGGAGTATATTTAATGAAAAATTAAAATTTATTGTTAATAGTAGTTATAATAGTATATCAGTAAAAAGTTTTATAAGTTATTAAATAATTAAATCAATTTAAATTATTTACTCAAAGCATTATTGTATTAACATTAAAAAAAAAAAATGGACGAAGTTTATTTCGATAGAGGAATATTGAGTTAGAAGATCAAGCCCTCTACTGTTGTTAATGGTGTTTTCTGATTATAAATCTGTAAGCCCAATTTCACGATCCAGATAGTTACTTATACTAGTATTTTGTTGTTGACCACCATACTTTAATTAAAGTTAGAGGTGGTCTCCCATGACAAAAAGGGGATCCGTCTGATGCATGAGACGGGTCGCCCCATGACCCATGGGCCGAACCCGCCACGTGGCAACCCACCATTGGCCCAAAAAAAAAAAAAAAAAATTGGTTTTTTTTTGAGTTTTTATAATTTTTTTTCCGGCTTTTCAGTGGTTTAGCAAAAAATAATAGTTACCATCTCTTAAAGTAACATTGTTCATAAGTAAACGTAATACTTGTTTTAAAAAAACAAAAGCTCGTTTTTACCCATTTGAAAAGTAATAACTTATGTATATGAATGTAATTGTAAGTTTATACAAGTAAATGTAACACTTTGATTGACGAAATTGTAACAGATTTCTATAGATAATGTAATACTTTTACATGTATCATGATAAATTTGACCCCATTGTAACTTATTGTTTGAAAACAAATAGATATCTATACATATGTATTACAATTATTTACAAATACTATTACATATAAATAACACGTTTGTTACATTTTAGTTATAATAAGTATTACTTTTGGCAAACGAAGAAAACATAGGAATAACACTATTACTTTAAGAGATGGTAACTATTACTTTTCACAAACCGAAAAAAAATCAAAAAAAAAATAATAAAAAATTGGGGCCAATGAGGGGCTGCCACGTGGCAGGGTCCCCCCATGGGTCCTGGAGCAGGGTTGTGGGTCGTGTAATGGGTCAAAAAAATGACCCGTCTCACCCATGAGACGGGTTGGAGTGTTCTCACACAAGTTTTTGTCTTAAAGTTACTGATCCCACGCATGTTAAGTGAAAATATGTATTAGTATACTAAAGCAACTAAACGGCTCGTCCTAGCTCAATATGCACAAAGTTACTGAACAACCATCAGGCTTTAGCCTGGTGGCCAGAGCTCATGGCTTCCAACCTTGAGGTCATAGGTTCGATTCCCCCCTCCCCCCCAGAAGTTAGAGGGGAGTTTTTCTCTCCCTAGGCGCTTCTGCTGATGATTATGTATTGAGTTCAACTATGAATTATAAAAAATAAAAAAAAAGTTACTGAACACAAAAATTTAAAAGTAAATATTGAGTTCAACTATGAATTAAAATTTGAAAAAAAAAAATTAAAAAAAAAATAAGTTACTGAACACAAAAATTTTAAAGTAAATATATGTATGAAAAGTATTGTGATTGAGAAAGGTGTTGTGAATAGGAAAATGAAAAAAAATTGCAAGTAAGACCTATAATTTAATTATATGAGTAAAATTTGCAAGTAAGGGCTATAATTTTATTATATGAGTATGATAAGTAGGGTAAAATTAATTTAATAATAATAAGTTTGACTTTGCACGCTTATTAAGGAATCAAGTAAAAGACAAAGAAAAATGAGTCAACAAAAGTAAGGAGGTGAGTATATAATTGTCCAAACACTTATTAAGGAGTATGTGGAAAGTAAGTTGTGTAAGTAATGGTTTTTTTGTAATTAGATGAACTTTTGAGGGGCAAGATTCTACAAAACACTATTCATTCTTTTCCATTTATGGAATAAACTAACTAAAAACCTTAAACTGAGACAGACTATATAAAGAGTCTGACTATATAAAGATCAAGGGTCACTCTTCCCATTGCCAATTGATTTTGGGATGGAACTTTAGACTTTATCATGGTATCAGAGCTGACCCTTTACACGTGCGAGCCCAAAGTTCGGGCCACGATGATCTAGCCCCACGTCACCCAATTATATGTCCACGCGTAAGCCCAAAGTTCGACTACGCGTGAGGGGCGTGCTGGAGCAATTATCTCATATTGGGAATTAACTAGCTAATGTCTGACTATATAAAGATTCAGGGTCACTCCTCCCTTGCCAATTGATTTTGGATGAAACCTCAGAATTTATCATGGTAGGTTTTAGGGCCTGTCTGGTGCAGCTTTTGAGAGTAAAACGTTACACAAAACGGACCGTTATGACTAAATAAGCGTATCAGTACAGCGTTCTGATCTGCAATTTTTCGAAACGGAGGCTCCATTCACACCGCTACTAATAGTAGCATCTTCAAACGGCACATATTAGAACGGAGAAAAGAAAAAGTTTTTGACAAAATTAACCTCTGAAATTTGGGATGAGAATGGAGATTTTTTGAATCTGTACTATAGAGAGAATGAAAAGAAGGAAGAGGAATTTCCATATCCGTTTTTGAAAGTTAAAAATTTCAAAACATGATAATTTGAAGATTCATGGAAGAACAAGGGGACTAGGTCGGAGGATATAGGAAGAAGGCAGAAGTTTGATGACCATCGCTCTTGAGGTGGGTTACACAATGCTTTTGTTTGGGAATAAAAGGTAAAGTGAGTGAGAGAGGAGTGATGGGGAGAGGGAGAAGGAGATGAGGAATTTGTTGATGGGTAGCACAATTTTTTTCATATTCACAACATTTACTTTTTCTTAATCTTCGTGAAAAGTCAAACTAAGAACCTTGTGCGGGGACGGAGGTAGTAGTAATTTGTTTGGTATACCTTATGCATATAGTATTGTACAGTAGTAGTTTTATTTACACAGTACCGTAGTTTTCCTTTTTATTACTCTCTTTGTCTCAAAATAATCTTCGCGTTTAACTATTCAAACTTTTTAAGAATACAAACATTTGCTTTGCTAGTTATGTTTTGTTTATGCATTTTAAAGCCTAAATTGTAGAAAGGTAAACAACTTTTTGGGACAACGAGGAATGACAAATGAGAAGATTATTTTGGAACAAAATGAGTATATTTTATAGATTTTTGACCTGTTTTGTAAAAATATTAATGATTTTTGTAAGACTCTACGCATTTGGTATAATTGATGATTGAACTTGATTAGAGTGTTGTAAAAGGGTAAAATTGTCTTATAAATAAATAATCAAATGTCTAAATCAGCATTTTAAGATGTGCACCAAACACATTTATAAAAAAAAAACAAAACAAAAAAGAACTCCGTTTACAAAAGCTCGGTTTTAAAATCTGCTCCGTTTGTAGAACTGTGTACCAAACGAGCTCTTAGAGGAGTTGGTTACTCTAAATCTACCTATGCACATGAGGGTGAGTGTTAATATCTAAGCATGATATACATTGTGGGTGCTTTCTCTATTACCTTAAGGTTTTAGAGGAGTTGGTCACTTAATAGTGAGAACCTCTGGTTTCCATTAAAGAGAATATGCGTTTGATTTTTGGAGAAAATAAATTACTAAATCTGTCTCGAAATATTGTAGTTGTGTTTAGGAATTTTGTTTTTTCAAAGTTGTAATATATCATTCATTTCAAGATAATTGTCATTGTTTACAAATTTCTATGGAATCTATTACAGATCTATGGCCCTGACTATTACAAGTTCCTATCCGCGAATGATACTTGCCCTACAACCTAATCTTCCATAGACGTCACGCGAAGCAGATCCCAAGCTCTATGCCGCTCGGCCAATGAAGGCTTGGGCATTTAGGAATAATTTTAAACATATATTTTGAATGCGGAGGTAGTACGATTTATTATAAGGAACGATTATGAAATTGCAATTAAGTCTCTCATATACATATTGAGGTTAGGATGAATGACTTAGTAGTTGTTAATGACTCATTTAATAAAGATGATTAAGCAGAAGAATCAAAGTGAAAGGGCAGATAAGGTCCTATCCTAAGGAGTGGTCCTAAAATCCTCCTAGGTTTTGCTATTTGTCACACAGATATGAAAAGGAAGTCCATTATTGAAATGAATTATCATTAGTACTAATCCTACTTTTGTAGATAAACAGCTAACTAATCTTAATGGATGACTTGGGCTTCTACAAGGGAGTATTCTTAAAATCATTTTCCAAATTCGGGTTTGAAAAAAAAGTGAAAATTTCGGGGAAAAAAACTTGTTTTACACTCGTTCTAATGTAACATTTGTTTTCATTCCTTAATGTAAAATAGAATCTCTCAATGTAAAATAAGTTTTACACATCTCTTAGTGTAAAACAAGTTTTTCATAAGGGTAGCTTTTGAAATAAATATCGTCTCCGACCATTATTTGGACCTGGAACCGCTCCACCCAAATTAGCTCCACCCCTCCACCCAGCGGTTCAGATCGAGACCACATAGGCGAGCTCATCATCTGTGCCGCTAAAATGATTTTATTTTTTTGTGGGTCCTACCGAGCTCGGACACATCTCATCCGTCGAACAAAAAAAAATGAGATGGCTTTAATCGGAATCATTGGGTGGACCGGGGTGGAGCGGTTCGAAATCCCAATTATTTAGATTAATTTTGTGATGCAATAAAAGCTAAAAGCATGGAAATTGTTATAGACTCCCCACATGCATTTCTAATGCTTTCCACCACCATCCTAAATATACAAAGTTATAGTATTAATTTTTATGAGTAGTTTAATTGACTTCTTCATCGTTTATATCAATATCAGTTTAATCACCTAACAAAACTTAAACAGTTATTATTGATAATATTTATATAAGCGTATTAATATCAATTTTTATATAGTGAGATAATTAGATTTTGAAGATATATAGAGTGATTTATTTAAATTAATTAACAAATCAAAATGTCACTAATTTCTATCTTTAAATTGACCCTATTGTTATCCCTTAATCTACTGAACTTACCCATTTGACGGACATAAATTTGCTCCAACAAATCTTTACCCTTCCTCTTCTCTTACAACCTCTTCGACTACAGCAACTTGTTAATTTTGTGTGCAACTGAGATAAATTCAGAAATTTGTGAGTCCCGACGATCTCAAAAATAATTCATCTTTCAAAAAGTATTAAAGATATAATTGTCATTATATTTTTCATCATCTTATCAATAAGGATTACTCATTTATGAAAGATTGAATCTAAACTATTAAGTTAATACAATGGAAAAGTCTTCACACAAGAGAGTTTCCACGCGATACAATAATGTGTGTTAACCGCTTTCTCTCTGCAACAATTCTCCATTGTCGGTCATCATTATCTTCTTTGAAGATCGTCTATTAAGGATTTTTATTTTTATTTTGATTTTTTCGCATCTCATAATTTAAATATTAATCACATATGATATCAGTGATTAATGTTTATATTACGAAAAATTTCTTGTTTTTCACTAATAAGTCTAACTCAAACTCTTTTCCTTATATGATTGTGCATATCTCCACGTGTAAAAATATCGATGAATTTTTTTACTCATCTATTTATTTTCCTCTTCGTTGACGAGAGCATGTGATTTCTCTCCGTTATGTTGAGAGCCCTTTTGTACTGATTGTATACATATTCTTGTTAACATCCTTGGGATACTTGATTTGACATTTATTGTCAACTCAAATGGTTCAATTTGTAGTGATCTCAAAGTCAATTCCAGTGTGGAAATTTTGAACTCCCGAGTTGGGTAGTGTCCCAAGTCATTGTTCTGCAAGGCCTTAGATGGAGTTTTAGCTGCGAAAATATATTCGGTAAATGTTTGCTCCAGATAATGGTTGAAGTTGATAGTACAATATTATTTGTCAATTCATTACACTATATTACGCATGTGAACTGTATTGCCAATATGTTGGTGGATTTTTTTTTTATCAAAATTTGTTTAATTGTATGTACATGTACACTTTAAAAATTGGGTTGAAATACTCTTTCTACTTTGATGCATTTTAGAGTAAGGGTCTCTTCTCCAAAATCTATATATATATATATTAAAGTTGGCCAAAAGAGCTATGGTATTGACATGTGGACAAACAATGGAGAAAGCTTGCATTTGGAGAAGCCACATCAACAACATACTAATAAATAAGTGACTTTTCATTTTCTTTTCATTAGCTAATACTATTAGCTAATAATAATAGTTACTAAAAAGGGTAACTATAATAGTTAACTATTATTGTAACTATTACTATTATTAGTAATAGTTAACTATAATAGTTAACCATTATAGTTAACTATTACTCTTATTAGTAATAGTTACTATTATAGTTAACTATATTAGTTAACTATTACTATTAATAGTATTAGTTAACAATATTAGTTACAATACAAGCTAAATATTACTATTAATAGTATTAGTTAACTATAATAGTTACTATTATAGTTAACTATATTAGTTAACCATATTATTTAACTATTACTATTAATGGTATTAGTTAACAATATTAGTTACAATACAAGTTAAATATCACTATTAATAGTATTAGTTAACTATAATAGTTACTAAAATTTCACATTGAATTTATGTCAAAATTGAATGAAAGAATTCTGAAAAGGTAAATAATAAGGAAGATGGAATCAATATTAGTTAACTATTACTATTAATAGTATTAGTTAACTATAATAGTTACTATATAGTTAATTATTACTATTAATAGTATTAGTTAACCATAATAGTTACTTTATAAGCTATTTTTTACTATTAATAGTACTGGTTAACTATAATAGGCTACATACATTAACTATTACTATTATTAGTATTAGTTAATTATAATAGTTATTATATAAGTTAGATTATTAATTTTTAATATTAATTAATCATAATAGTTATTATATCAATTAACTATTACTATTAATAATATTATTTTATTATAATAATTATATTAATAATTATTATTATATAGACTAATCATTGCTATTAATATATATATTAACTATTACTATCAATGGTATTAATTAATTATAATAGTTATTATAATAATAGTAATCATATAGATTAATTTTTATTATTAATAGTATTAGTTAAAATGATGATTACTATATTAGTTAACTATAGTTAAAATATTTTTTAAGACATAGTATTGGTTTCCCGTGCAGAGCACGGGTTACCCGCTAGTAACAAATAATGGGAAAGGAAGAATAGTGTTTTGGACAACTTTGTCTTTCTAATGCTTTTATAATTAAAAAAATACTAACACTCATTAACTTACTTTTTAGTCACTTGCATTGTGATAGTGTATTGGACAACTATATCCTCAACTATCTTGCAATGTTTACTCTGTAACAACGGAGAGAGTATTAATTTACTCCATACGTTTCAAAATACAAGACGTTTTAAGTATTAATTTTTATTCCAAAACATTTGACGTTTTACTAATTTCAAGAATTATTTACTCTTGTTTAACTATAGTAACTCTATTCATTAATTGTAAGTTATCTCTTATGTAAGCATTTAGCTGTTTAGAAAATTAGAATCTGTTAGAGGCACAAAAGTCATTTTAACATGTATTAATTGCATTTCTTAACATATGTGAAGCAGTCTAAAACGACATGTATTTTGAAACAGATGGATGGAGTAATTAATTAAATATTCGAGTGTTGTATACTCCATCTCATTGCAATTACTTCAAATTTCGTTTCATAAAGAGAATAAATGTGGCATTATTTGATTAGTCAATGCAGCTCCCAAGAAAAGTGTCCCTACCCTCCATACACTACACAGCACCTTTGCTAAACCATTGGCTGCTACTTAACCCATGGTCCCTAAACACTTGGCACTAAACCATAATTAACATGGAGTAATAAATTAACCGCGGTTATAATTAAACCAAAAGTCACCGGCAAATGCGGAGGTTTTCCAGCATTGGTCCCTTTGTCCGCTCACAAGCTCGCAATACCTGTGGCTCCTACCCTTAATTTTGAAACCAAATCTCCCGTACCCATCTGGTGTGTCATCCATGTGCCCAAAGTGATCCGGACATTAAAATATTTGAATAATATTAATAAAATGTTAATCTTAAAAATTGTGAGCCATTGGATCACTTTGAGCACATAGAGTGGCACACCGGATGGGTACAGAAGATCTGCTCTCCTTAATTTTAATCCTCTTCACAATCCACATCCACATGCCCATCAACATTTCATACACGCAGCCGTTGATCATTAACCCAACGGCCAGATCGAGAAAATGATGACGTAATACTGATGTAAGGCCAGAACATCGTTAAAACAATGTGTTTTGTATCTTTTGGTGAGACTTTGTGTTTTTGTTATGTTGATATGTTATACCGTTTGAAGTAGATTTTTCTTTTGACTAATCTCAATTTGTTGTTTAACTTGACTATCATCGAAAAGTTTGGTTGGCGATTTGTTTTCGATCAAGGTGTTCAAGAAGTTACGTGTTAAAAACAATATTTTTCATAGGGGAAATTTTTCGAATGCCCAGGTCGGGCCGTCCAAATTTTATTTGGAAGAGCATCAGCACATCTCAATACATTATTCGTTATGATCATGGAGTGCTTATTACTGCGTGTTCGGGTTTAATCCAATGATGCATTGGTGGACTTGAGTCTTTGTCCTCATCATCATAAGCTATGATAGAGTTCGGAGATGCCATTTTTTATTATAAGATTTTATCAGTTTTGAACTCTATCTTCTATTCTATGTAGTTTGTATTAAATGAACCGCAAATGAAGCGGTTGATTGTGTTTCAAGGGTTTCATGGTTGTATGATCATCTTAGTGTATGGAATGAGTCTCTAGTATTTGTGGACGACCAACACCTTTTCATATATGAATGCAATTGATTCTATTGTTTGTAAAAAAAAGTGACTAGCGGTTTTTTTTTCTTGATGAAAATGACATTTATTGATAGAATTTTTTTTCTTTCGTAAATCAGACATCTATTTTGGGACAAATAAATTTTCAAAACAAATACTCCCTATTTTCTGAAAAGTTTGTTTTATTTTATTTTTTGTGATCAAGATAAATAAAATTTGACTAAATATTGACGTCGATCTAATTATTTTAATATTTTTTAAATTTTTTTAATTAATATCCTTAAATGATTTGTTAACTACAATATTTAGAATTTATTGTGATAATTTAACTTGACACTCTAGTAAGATTAAAATTAACATAAGTTAGACCGTATAAGTCAAGTGAGCATAGAAAAATATTGATTTAGGGTAAGTATAATTAGATTAATTAAGTTACTCCTTTCATTTTAGGGCTTAATTGGTTGAATCATAATTAAAATATTTTAAATATATATTTTAGTAAAAAAATTGGATGGAATGGGGGCAAAGCGTGCAGATGTAAGTGACACCTAATGATGCTTGCGAGACCAAATTATAGAAAGCATATTAAGTGGAGAGAGGTAGGGGTATTAACGGAAAAAGGGAAAATCTTAAAGAGGAGAGAGAAAGTGGAGGTTAGATGTCGTGGTCAGGACCCGGCAAAGCAACTTCAAATGCCGCTTTCTTGTCTCCCATTGCAGTTTCTCACTCTGTTTTCCTCTGTCCCCCAACTCAAAATCTTTCCATTTATTGCCCCTTACGTGATTTACACCCGTTCTTTTAGTTTCCGTTTTTGCCCTTCAATATTTTATTTACTACATCCGTCCCAGGGTGAGAGTCTTACCTCTCAAATGCACGGAGATTAAGAAATGATTTACTCCCTCCGTCCCAAAACACCTTGCACATATTTCCTTTTGGGTGTCCCATTGGTAAGTCTCACTTTCCCAAAATGGAAAAGATTCTCACTACTTCTCTCTCCTCTCCACTCACAACAACTATCAATTTAATATTCTCTACCCCACTTTCTCTCTCCTTCCCTCTCACATCACCCACTTTTCTTACACATTTTATTAATTCTCGTGCTTTTCAAAAAGGGTGAAAGCTGTTTTGGGACGGAGGGAGTAAGTGATTTAAGTGTTGTGAGTGTAAAAGTAAAGTAAGAGAGAGAATGAGTGGAAATGAATAGTAAATTGATTGGTGTTGTGAGTTTAAAAGTAAAGTACGAGTGAGAATGAGTGGGATGAATAGTAAAGATTCTTTTCTATTTTAAGAATGAGACTCTTACTCTGGGATGTACCAAAATAGAAAGTATGACTCTTACTCTGGGGCGGAGGGAGTATATTCGTTTATGTCCTATTCGAATTCACTACTGCACGTTACATACTCCTTCCGTCCCAGTTTAAGATTTTTTCTTCTCTTTTTGGTATATTTTAGTTTAAGGTTTTTAATTGTTTTATTCTTTAAATGACAAAGTATAAATAGTGTTTGGACATCTTGTCCTCATAAAGTTCATATATTACAAAAAACTATCACTTACCCCATTTACTTTTCATTTGCTTGCTCTATGAATGGACAATTATATCCTCTACACACTACTATTGTTGACTCAACTTTGTCTTTATTCCTTAATAAGCGTGTAAAGTCAAACTAAAAACTTTAAACCGGGACGGATGTAGTATAAACTAGTCTGACACCCGTGCGTTAAATGCACATATAAATAATTTGATAAATAAAGTTTTTTACAAAAATAAAAATTAATAAAAAGATAAATTTAACCGGTTTATTTCAATATTAAGGAGTGAAAGCTTGAGAAAATATATTTAACAAATATTCTGCCTAGAGAGAGTTTGAGAGGGAAAGTGCTAATGCAGGTAGTTAAATAATGGATAATAGATAAATGTGAAAAAAAATATTCACTCATGTAAGACACAAACTTACAAATAACAAGGTTCTCTACATTCTCCCTAATGGAGGTGAACTCAAGACCTTCACTAAAGGAGGCCTCTACACACACCCGGATAACCCGTCTTGAACCAATAAAATATACGCACATATATTGATACTAAAGTCAACGGAGATATTATACAACAAACCCCCTTTGGCTCATACGACTTTCTCTCCCTAACCCTACCCAGTGCGACGAAAATTCTCACCGTACTCTAGTCCACTTCCGCCTTTCGGTGGATTCTCGCCTTCTCATCCCTACATTCTCACCCATACGCGCTGCAACAAACTGATTTTTGTGCAATTGTGCCTTTTAATCGATTTATCGCATCTGGTGGGTGAAGCTCGTATCAGTTTTGTTTTCCTCTACATGATTTATTGCTTTCATTTTTTTTATTCCTTATAATTTCCTCACAATTAAAAAAATCATGTTTAACTTGTACTTGTATCTAAATTTTAATTTATTAGCATTACTTGATATCTTTTTTTAGACTTGTTAGCTAAAGGTTCACCATGGGTATCAAGAAACCGAATCATATCGCGAATTGTTTAATCTTGTAACCAAGAACCAGAAGAACAATAATATTTAGAACCAATTAGTTACAGTTCAAAACTTGACATACCAAATATGGATTTCGAACCGCTGCACCCCATAGTTAGCTCCACCCAATGGTTCCGATTGGAGCCACCTCATTTTAGCTCCACCCAATGGTTGAGATGTGTCCGAACTCGGTGGGATCCACAAAAAATTGAAATCATCTTAGCCGCACACCCAAACCGCTCGCCTATGTGGCCTTGATCGGAGCCGTTAGGTGGAGGGTGGAGCTAACTTGGATGGAGCGGTTCCGGGTCCTACCAAATACACATACTGTTTAGTTGCATCACCATGCTCACTCCTTGCGTAGGTGGCTTCTCTTTTGACACCTTTTATATAAACTACTCTCTCCGTAGGGGTGTAAATGGTTCGGTTTGGTTCGGTCTTGGCCATTTTAGAGACCAAACCACTAGTCATCGGCTTGGGAAAAATTCCAAACCGAACCGAACCACGAAAAATTTCAAACCGAACCAAACCTAACCGCTATGGTTTGGTTCGGTTTGGTTCAGACCGCGGTTCAGTGATGTGGTCCAGACTGTGGTTTAGACAGTGGTCTAGAATATGGTTTGGATCGTGGTTTAGACCACCATTCACACCGAGGCTCATATCACGATTCAAATTATGGTTTACACTCTGTTTAAAAGAGAAAATTAGGAATAATGAAAATATTAAACGAATAAAAAAGCCGAAGGAAGTGAATACACTACAGAACTTTGTTAACTATGTGTCTCAATGAATATAACATTCGATGAAATGAATATTCAATAAGATGCAAAACGAGAGTTAAGAATGATGTAATGATGCAAACCGGGAATATCATTATAGTAACTATTATAATTATATTTGTATTTTATTATTAGTTAGGTTGTAATTAGCATTTTAATTATTATTTTCGTCATTATTTTTAGTAGGATAATTGAGGAGATTTTATAGTTTTTAAGTCCTATTAGGTTACTATATAGGTTAGGGTTAATTTTAGTAGGTTTTAACTTCTTTTTCAAGTCTTATGGGCACTATAAAATAGGCCTCATATTGTAATCCGAAAATTAGAGAGTTGATATTGATTGTTTAATTGATTGATTTGCAATTGTGAGGTTAATTCCTTGAAGCTTTTTAGCTTGTTGAAGGTGGATTCCTTCGTTTATTCAAGAATCTCACCATCTTGGTGTTTTTCTTGCCAAACCCTAATTCGTGGATTCGAATTGGGTCAATTAATTCGTTGATTCGGTTAATTGTTATCCTTTTATTTTTATTCCGCTGCAACATCTCATTACATCATGTACTGTAATGTAAACTATTTTAATAATTTAAAGGTGAATGTTACTTAACATACAAATATATGACTAATACATGTGGTCTGGCGGTTTGGTCTGGTGGTTTGGTCTGACGGTTTGGTTTGGGTTGGTTCGGTATGGTTTGGTCTGGAGGGGTCAGACCACAAACCAAACCGAACCACGCGGTTTACCAATTTTTGAGACCGAATCGAACCACTTGTGCTTAAAAACCGAACCAAACCGTATGGTTTAGTTCGGTTCGGTCCCAAACCGCGGTTTGGACCGAACCACTGACACCCCTATCTCTCTGTTTCAAAATATCTGTCGCTTTAAACTTTTTCACACATATTAAAAAATGTAATTAATGCATGTTAAGAAGACCCATTTGCCCCTAAATAATTCAACTTTCTAGGTAATTAAATGGTTGCATGAGAGATACTTTCACAATCATTAATAAGGGTATAATTGAGACAAAAAGGTAAAAGTGCATTGATAATAGTAAAGCGACAGATATTTTGAAACAAATTTTTACTTTTAAAGCGACAGATAATTTGAAACGGAGGGAGTAGACAGTAAAGAGTTTAATTCATTTTCAATTTTAAAATTTATTTTTCTAATGCTTCACCTTCAGGGGGATTGAGTTGGACCTACTTGAAGGGTTTTTGATGGTGTGACAAGTAGATGGACACACGTGTGTTAGGACGAGTGCGATGGAGGGAAGGGTATATGTGACAATTGAGGTACCCAAGCATGGGATTTAATTAATGAGTGGAGTAGTTGAATTTGATATTTTTGGCTAAACAAGAGATCTCATTTTCTTGATTTTGCAATTATAGTTTCTGCAAATTCCACTATCACACTTTGCCTACTCTTTTTCTGGCTTCCCTCATCATCACCCTTATTTAGCTCAGTAAATCCTTAAAATTACCATCCTGTCCATAAAATAAAAATGGTTGACTTTATTAGCTAAGTGTGACAATTGACTTTATAGTATTTTGTTAAAAAAAAATATACTCCCTCTCGTCCGAAAAATATTTTTGGTTTGAACTTGTGAGCACATATTAAAAAAATAATATTTCTTCCTTCAAAAATATTTATAGTTTTAAAACTTTTCATACATATTAAAAAAAACAATCAATACATATCAAATAGACTAATATACATTTTAAATATTTCAAGTACCAAAACAATTAAATGGTTTTACTATGACAACTATCTACTCATAAACAAAGGCAGTTTAGACAAAGTGTGTCAAAGTTTAATAGAAAACTGTAAGTATTTTGAGAAAAAAAATTCGTCTAAAACTATAAGTATTTTGGGACAAAGTAAGTAATTATTACATACTCCCTCCGTCCCGCTCGAATTAGGATTCTTGGTCAAGCAATTTATATTTTGACAAAAAATTTGAAGAAAAATAATGATGCTAATAAAAATTTAAAAATTGTTGTATCACGATTAATAATAAACTAAATTACTATTTTTAGATTTTCATTAAGGTAATTATTTTTCTTCAAATTGTTGGTCAAAGTATAAATTATTTGACCAAAAATCATAATTCGAGGGGGACGAAAGGAGTATAAAATACTTCCTCAACTCCTAAGTAAAAGATTGAAAAATGTTACCCCTTTGCAGTTTTAAGAGAAATAATTTGTCCTTACAGTTTTAAGAGAAATATTTTGTCCTTAAAATACCTGCAATTTTATAGTTTTTTCATAAAAACTTTGACATACTCTGACAAAACTACATTTATTTATGATTAGGTAGTTGTTATTGTGAAATCATATATGTAACACGTTTGTTACATTTAGTTATAGTAACTATTACTTTTGGCAAATGGAAAAACAAAAAAAAAAAAAAATTTTTTTGCCGGCGTGTCAGAGTCCGGGTCGTGGGTCGAAAACACACCAATAACTCGGATCCATGACTCGTCTCTACTATGAGAGGAGTTTTGTTGTTCTCGTGCAAGTTTTTTATCATTAGTGGGTTAGTTAATCTGAGTATGCAAATTGGTAAAAACTTTCTATTTTTGAATTTTACAATACCAATTTTTCAATTTGAAATGCGAAGGAAAGAGTATAACGAATGGAAAAATGTTTGAAAGTAGAGTCACTGCCCTATTTTACACCCATATGGAAGAACAAGCCATCAAAGGGGTATTCTTGTCAACATCCTCTTATTCTGTACAACATGATAATGAGATTTTTTTTTTTTTTGAAGAAACATGATACTGAGATTAGAATAGATGTATAAGCAACAATTATTAAATATAAGGGTACATAAGTCTTTTCATCCATTAACAAGCACAACTTAATCGAATAATAGAAAGCAAAGAACCAGAAACCATCTTTTACGAAACCTTTTCCGTGCGAAATTAAATAAATTCGCCCCCATACCACACCACCTGCAATAAAATCAACGGTCCACATTATCCATAGCTAATCCATCCCAGACGTCTATCCCATCCCTTTCCCCGCAGGCCGTTTCACTATACTCCTTTCGTTGTCCCACTTTAATCTAGAAAGTCTCAAAAAAAGAAATGTTTTACTACTTCTGTCTTTAAATGAGTGTCCAAATTTTATTTTTAGGGACATTGAAAATCTCAACTTTTTGAACAATTTGGTAACAACGATTCATATATAATCTTGTAATTTCCTTTCCAAACCTTTAGTTTTGCACGTATAAAGAAACCGGTGAAAAAAATTCGAAAAAAAATATTTAGGGAGAAAGTTATGTTCAAAAAAGACACTCATTTAGGGACAAAGATTTTTGGAAAATGGACACTCATTTAGGGACAGAGGGAGTAATACTTTTAAAATAATGAGTCCCACTTGTCATACTCACAACAACTATTTATTTACTATTCTCTACCCCACTTTCTCTCTCCCACTCAACTATCTACACTCAAAATACATCAACTTTTTCACTTTTTTTCTTAAATAATATGACCAACCCAAAATTTGTAAGTTAAAGAGAGACGGAAGGAGTAAAATAACAACAATCCAAAAATTCCCACTCCTTTTAAAAATTAACCCAACTTTTCCACCAAAATTTCGTTTCTGCCACTCTACAATCCACTTTTTTTTAATTTTATTTACACGGGGGATTTTCGGGTTTTACGGCATAAAACAGCTCAAAGCTTTTGTTTGCTTGCTTTCTGCTTAATGGAGGGTCCTTAACTTTCTCTCTCTCTCTCTCTCTCTCTCTACTCTTTTATACCTACTCTCAGTTTCTTTCCGCTTCAATCAAGCTATCAATCTTCATTTTCCTCGTTGATTTTGAATTTCGGTTACTGAAAATATCTCCAGGTATGTCTTTTAGTTGATTTTTATTTTGATATTTTAAGCTGAAATGATTTTTTCGTTTACATGTGGTAGAAATTCTTGAATGAGATCTGGAATTTGCATGATTTTAAATTAAATATTTTTATCATGCAAGAATTTTAGTTGCTGTTTTGTGCTTGGTTGTGTTTTAATCATGTTTTTTTTTTTTTTTAATTTATGTTTTTAGTTTTATTTTGGTAAAAAACTGTAGCTGCAGCTGGTTTGATTTTAGAGTTGTTTATGTGAGGGTTAAGGAGAGGGAGAGAGTAATTGCTTCAATGTTGGAAATGTGAGAAAACAGGTCTTTCATTTTTGTTTAAACGAAATAATTGTTCCGACTTTCATTATACCTGATTCTCTCAAGTGTTACCCTTTTCTTTTGAATTTGCTTTAGGAATTTTACTGGGAAAATGTATTGTTATTTTTACTTGAAGAAAATCTAAAAAGTTGTTAGCCTTTCTGCAATTTTGGTTTATTAGATGAAATATTATACTTATAATATGTAAATTAGGGCTTTATTTTTCTTCTCAACTCTAGTCCTCATGTCTGTATCTGATTAGTTTGTTTATTTTGGTCAACTGGTAGAGTTGTTTGCCAGGATTTATTTTGATTTTATTACTTGTATTCTTCAAAAAGGGTTACGGCCGGCTAGGTCTCTATTTCATTATTTCCTTGCTCATTGTTTTTCAATTTTGTTCCTGGGTTGTTTGCATTATTTTTAGAGCAATGCTAGGAGCACAAAATAAAGTCACAAAATCTTACTCACAAGATGAGGTGGCGATATTTTATTGGTTGCATCGATAATGGACCCGTCACACTCTAATTAAAAACACCAATAACATTATTACACCTAGGATTTTGTGAGAAGTTTTTGTGACTTTTTTGTGCCTCTAGTATTAGTCTTATTTTTAACTTTGATTTTTTCCCCTACTAGTATAATTTATCTATGGAGGTGTTGTTTGAAGGGAATTTGTAGAACTGAAACTTTGGTTGTATTTTGGAAAATCTTTATCTATCAGTTTCCAAACCTTACACTCTTTGTTTGATTAACGGTCTTTGGAAATTCTTTATCTATCAATTCTTTATTTATTGAGCTGTTGTACCCTTTCCAGGGATATATTACATTCTGAAAGGAATTTGTTTTCAACTTTTTCACTGTTTAGTGTTTACTGAAGTTAGAATAGATAGTGAATTAGTATGATGTGTTATTTAGTTACTACTACTAACTAACATGGGATGTTCAATGTTTTTTGAACAGATGAACACTATATATGGATGTTAAAAAATAGATTTTTTCTCAAAAATTACTTTTGCTAGTATTAATTGTTAGGTTTCAGTTATTGTTGGTTAATTCCGAGTGGATGATTTGTGTGTATATTAATGGGTCATTGATAAAGCAGGCCAAAAAGCTATTCTAGAAGTTCGACAATCTAATGTCTCCACCTCTGCTGGGTACTGAGGGGGACGGACAGGGGCATGCCTCTTTGGTGGCTTCTTCATCCGCAAGGGAATCTATTTTTCAGAATGGATCAGGACTAAAAGAAAGGAATTATCTGGGATTATCAGATTGTTCCTCAGTGGACAGCTCTTCTGTCTCTAACCTCTCACAGGAAAAGAAAAGTAATTTGAATTTGAAGGCTACTGAACTGAGGCTTGGCCTCCCAGGATCACAATCCCCTGAACGGGATTCAGAGATTAACCTCCTGGGCTCTGAAAAAATCGACGAGAAACCCCTCTTTCCTTTGCTTCCTTCAAAGGATGGAATCTTCTCAGCCTCACAAAAATGTCTTGTTTCAGGCAACAAGAGGGGCTTTTCTGATACCATGGATGGTTTCTCAGAAATGAAAAGCCCTTTGTTGTCTGAAGGGAGTTGGATGTTTACTGGGACTGGGTCTGAACAAGGAAAATTCTCATGTAATTCTAGCATAAATCGAATGCTTTCATCGGGGACCCAACCTGCCACTATTAAAGAGGTACAATCAAAAGTTTCACAGGACCGGCCTCAAACTACCAATGGAACTAGTCAAAACAAAGTGAATGGTTCTAACAACAATGGCAGTGCACCTGCTGCCAAGTAAGTGCAAGCTGTTAGTGTTTGCTAATTTTTGATGAGGCAGAATTTAGAAAGTGAGAGACTGTTATTTGTGGTTAGGACAATATTGCTGCTAACTTTTTTAACATTACAGGGCACAGGTAGTTGGTTGGCCTCCTATTAGACAATTCCGCAAGAATACACTTGCGACTAGTTCAAAGAACAATGATGAAGTTGATGGAAAACCAGGTCCCGGTGCTCTATTTGTTAAAGTTAGCATGGACGGTGCTCCTTATCTGAGGAAGGTAGATCTCAGAAGTTATTCTAAATATCAAGAACTTTCTTCCGCTCTTGAGAAGATGTTCAGCTGTTTCACCCTCGGTGAGCAATAATTTTGTTGAGTTTCATTTATTATTGCATTCAGAGGTGCCTACATTTTATGATAAAATAAGATCTATAACTCAGTATGTATTATAACCAACTCTTTTCACAATTTCAGGGCAATGTGGATCACAGGGAGCTACAGGTAAGGAAATGCTGAGTGAAAGCAAATTGAGGGATCTCTTACATGGATCAGAGTATGTACTCACCTATGAGGATAAGGATGGTGACTGGATGCTTGTGGGAGATGTTCCTTGGGAGTAAGTAACTACCTCGTATATTTTTGATCTTGTCTGTATATGTTGCTTTCCCTTTTTGTTTCAATAAATGCCATGTAGGATTGTTGTGAAATATTGCATGTTGTATCTGTGTGCTTCTATAAAAGCCTCATAAATCGATTACCATACAAACAATGGCCATGCTACTACCATAACTTATCTCTCGTTTCATCTACTAGAAGATACTTGTGCTGATTTCTGCATGATATGGAGTCTAACGTATATACCCTCAAATTTTAATTGTGCTAGTTAATTTGAGTTTGCCTTCAAGTTTGATAATCGTGATCTTAGGCTCCGTTTGTTTGAGGAAAAATGGCCTACGCAAAATGTTTTCCTCATTCTCCGTGGTGTGAAAAAAAAAAACTTTCCAGTCAAGGTAAAATAACTACGTTTGCCATGTAAAATGACTCTACATCAGTAAGACATTTTCCAAGACTATGAAACAACCACAATGTCTTTCAGTTTCTCCCCATCTACGTCGTTCCATCCTCTCTCCTTCATCTCCGTCAAATCCTCCACGAGCCCTCTATCTCTCTCTGCCCCAACCTCGATGTTCCTTCTCTCCGTGCCGTCATTCTTCTCTCTCTATGAAATCCTAAATTTTCGATCGCCAACACCCTCACTTCCTTCTGATCACGCCTAGTCTCCTTCCCATGCTCAACTTGGGTCTTAAATCAAACCCCACGGCCAATTCGGCCATGGTGAATCCTCCCCTGCTTTCATGAAGTGTTTGGGGGGGGGTTTGAAGATGAAGAGGTGGTGTAAAAGGGATGAGGGTGATGAGGAGGAATGGCAGCAGTCAGCATGTGGTCACCATTGTTGTTCTTTGTTCTCTTTCTTTTATCCAGAATGGGGTTTCACCTTGAAGATTTTGCTGAGTTTTGTTTTGATTTTTTCATTTTGTATCAAAATCCATGGATTTTTGTTTTTATTTTTTCTGGTTAGCCTTTAATCGTGTATAACTAGTCTGTAAACCAGTTGAGAAAACTCTTGGATTTCACCAAAATGTACTTGGATTTGTACCCTAAACCATGTTATTTTGTTTTTGATGAAGCTGATAAACAATGCTTGTAGAGTTTTTATTTGATCTCTTTATATTTTTGCCTAAGAAGAACTTCTCTTTTATTTGTGCCGGTGGGGTGGGGCGGTAATGGAGGACGTGGTGGAGATGGAGATATGTTTTAGAGAGAGAAGAGATTAGCAACCTAGAATCTAGAATCAATGATATATTATTCAAGTTTATCAATTTTATTTTTTGCAAGTCATTTTCACAAAATTTAACAAACACCGAAAAATATTTTTCATAGCTTCTTATAATTTAGCAAACAACTGAAAACAATTGCATTTGGTTTTTCAGTTTTTTTTTTTTTTTTTTCCGGAAGTTGTTGTCTGTGAAACAAATGGAGCCTCAGTCTTCTTTCTCCAGACATGTGTAATTGAAGTTAAACAAACACAACAAATCATTTGCTTATTTCTATTTGTTGAAGGTTGGCTTATCATAAGACTTCTCTATCAACTCTTGAAGTGAATTTAGTACTCTCTGTGTCGTAAGTAAGAGTTGTCTTGTTGGACATGTCACTCATATTAAAAATGCTAATGAACTTTATTTTAAGTACTAGGATGTTGTGTTTTTCCATCAATGGAACTAGCAAACACAGTAGGGTAAAATGGCAATAGGAACTTCCCAGAATGGAAAGGTTTCAAAGTGGAGTTATTTTTGGAACGGCCTAAAAGTATGCTCTGCATAAGGAATCTAGAGAGTACTTTTTAAATGGTAGGGGTACTTGCTTCAGGTATAACCTCACATCAGAGCACCTTTATTCTGTGAGTTGGCACAAAGAATGAATCTTTTCCTTGAACATATTCAGTAGGTTTTTTGCTTGTTGGCTTGTTTGATTACGTGTGATATTTTGTAAAGTGGTGGTTACCCTTTATTTCCTCCTTTCACGTTCCTAGTCTTCTGTCTATTGGTTATGGATTCATGATTCACAAACCTCTTTGGTATGCCCCTTATTTGATGAGCTATAGTCAATAAAATCTCATGAAATTCTTTGATAGCTCTTTTTTCGTACTTTTATATCAATGGCGTGAGCATCATACCATGTGAAAAATGCATCACTCGATCATTTTTCATTGTCAAAATTCTGATGAATAACCAAGCCATTTACAGTTACCCAATAATGGATCTTTTTGGCTTCCTGGCAACTAATCATGAGCATTCATTCTTTTAGTGTAAGCCATTTTAAAGTTTATTGGACTTCTTTTCTCTCTGACCATATATGAATCATTTTGTATAAAAATAAAGCACATGGAATTTACCAAACTCACCATTGGCAATATATCTTGGTTATCTGTGGTTAAAGGGTCTTCCACGACTTCCTTGGAAAACTTAAAATTGTCGCTCTTTCTAGATGGAGGAAATATTTGCTGTAGTTCAGCATTTCTTAACAAAGATTTTGTTATTTTTCTTTTCAACTGACGGCCTTTTACAAAATTGTATCTGTTGCAGTATGTTTATTGGGACCTGCAAGAAGCTGAAGATCATGAAGGGCTCTGATGCTATTGGCTTAGGTGCGTATATTTACATCCGTCACTTTATCTCCTCCAACTCAACAATCTTGAGAGGCCAATCTTAAGATATAATGCATTTTCGTGGCTTATGTAGCGAACTAAAAGTTTTACTCCCTCCGTCCCTAATGAATGTCTGAATTTGCTCATGATAAAGAGCAACTTGGGACATTCATTTTTGGGACAGAGGTAGTAGTAAACTAATGTCATTTTGGTTTTTAATTGACAGCTCCAAGGGCCATGGAGAAATCCAAAAACAGAAATTAGCTTCTGCAAATGGCATAATGACTGCTTTTTGGCTGCCCGAGTCTGGTTAGAAAACAACACTACAAGAGTAATGGGAAGGGCAAATATTGTATTAACTTGGTTGAGGAATCAAGGTGCCAAAGTTTGGCTAGGGTGCTGGACTGCAGTTAATATGCCTGGCTATGTTTTGATTGCATGGAAAAAAGCTCATGCGGGTATGTGTTTTTATGGGAAGTCTGTGATTAGTTCATGCAGGCCGTGTTGTGATAGTAAGTTTAACGCATGTCAAGTTAATATTTTTCATTATAGGAAAACTTTAGCTTAATGTATTTTGATGAATGAATGCGTGTCCTTTGAAGTGTATGCTGCTTGAGTTTGTGTTGTCATGGACTATGTAATGACATGTCACATTATGGTTTGTTCTGCTGTGAGTTACCTTCATGTCCTCTTATATTAAGCTATTCAGAATCCGTGTTATCATTGCTTATGAAAGAAGGGGGTTTAGGGCTTCTTCAAGTTCCCACCAATACCATTTGGGTGTAGAAAATTATTACAAAACTCATGAGATAGAAATTGGAATAGTAGTAGAAAAATGCACAAGTTGGACAGGGAAAAAAAAAAGGGGGGGGGGGGGGGGGTTGAATAACTTGAATAGTAAAAATAATTTGGCTGGTTTGGGGCTGCTGTTGCAGAGGGAGAGGGAGAGGGAGAGAGAGAGAGTTGGGTAGTGTGTGATGGAAATTAAATGGGGAGGCGGCCTAGGTATACCTTAATCTAGTTACTCCTAGTCCTAGAGCTAGTCTACTCACTGTGACGTGGTGTTGTTAATTAAGCCATGGTTGCTGTGCTGTTGGAGGGGGAGGAGGGATAATTAGTACTACCACCCCGTGGTGAATTGAATTTAATTGAATTGAATTGAATGATGATTGTGACCTTACCCTGTGTCTGCCTTTTTGGGTCCCCTCTTTCTTTCTTTGTTTTCTTTCTTTTGTCAACCCTATAGTCAATCAATTGTTTACGAGTATATTATTGTACTCCCTCCCTAGTCCTGTTAATCAAACCGAGCCTGTTGTTTGAGCTCGGTTCCGGCTCGGCTTGTTAAAACTCGATTCGAATGGGCTCGAAGTGCCATTCGAGCTCAAGCTTGAACCGAGTTTTCCAGCTCGAATTTTTATCGAGCCGACTCGTATTCAGCTCGTTTGTTCGACGAGCTCGGCTCGTTTAATTCACGAATAACTTGAGCTCGGGCTCGGATCGATAAGCTCGTTAACACGTATTGTGTTGGTTGCTTTCGACTCGAGCTTGGCTCGACAATCATCATTATTACTTTTGTAATGAATACACATACATTATACATGTACAACATTGTACAAGGAATAAATCATAACTAAAATATTTTTATCTTCAAAATGAATCAAACAACATTAATTGTAGTTATATATACAAGTATATTTAATTACTCAAATATGGAATGAACAAAATGTTTCTCATTTACACACACGCGCGCGCGCGCACACACACACACACACATATATATATATATATATATATATATATATATATACTCCCTCCGTCCCATTTTAAACTTCAATAATTTCCCTTTTGTGTGCCCCCAAAAAATGAAAGTTATTTATATTTTTTTATTTAGTGGGACCCACATGTCATACACACAACTATCCACTAACTATTCCCTACCCCACTTTCTCTCTCCTACCCACTTTCTATACTCACAACAGTCTACCCCATTATCTATATTTTATAATATAAAGATTCTCATCTTAATTCTTGTGCTCACTTTTTTTTTTAAGTTTAAAATGGGATGGAGGGAGTATATACACACATACATATAACACATATTTATATACATTATTATATACTCCCTCTGTCCTGTCCGACTTAGGACATTTTGTCATTTTGGGTGTCCAACTCGACTTAGGACGGCCCAAAATGAAAAGATAATATTACTCCCTCCGTCTCAAAATAGATGTCGTTTTGGAGTGTTTCACACATATTAAGAAATGTCATTAATGCATGTGAAGAAGACTCAAATACCCCTAAAGTAATTCAACTATTTAGGTAATTAAATGTTTAGGTAAGAGAGATTTCACTATCATTATTAAGGGTATAATTGGTATAGAGCAATAAAGAATCTTTGAACATAGTGAAACGACAAGTATTTTGAGACACAATTTAACTCTCAAAACGACATCTATTTTGAGACGGAGGGAGTACTTTGATAAGTAAATAAAAATTTGGGACAGAAAGAGTATACTACAACCTGATGATATATAATCCCTCCGTTCCTGGTAAGTTGCAACAATTTGCCATTTTGGGCATTTCACTTAAGTTGCAACAATGCCAAATAAGGAAACTCTTTATTACTTTTATAATCCTCCACTCATTCTCTCTCTTCCTCCCAACCACTCATTATTCTCCTTTCTTAATTTTTGTGCTTCCCCTTCCATGTTGCAACTTACCCGGAACGGAGGGAGTATATGATTCAATTAATCGTTGAGAAGTTAAATGAATAAGAGTTTTAAAAAAAAAAGAAAAAAAAAGTAAACAAGAGGTTACATTTGTAAATTAGACACATATTTTTGAGACTCAAAAAAGAGGAAAAAAAGAAAAAAAAAATATAGTTTTTGTTCAAAATGCAGAGAATACTTATCAGAGCTCGGTAAGACTCGAACTCGATGAGGCTCGAACTCGAGCTCGATTGATTTCATAATTTTCAGAAAAATGTTTAAGCTCGAGCTCGGCTCGTAAAAACTCGAGTTCGAACAGCTCGTCAAAAGCTCGCGAACAGCTCGAAACTCGATTCGATTCGAGCTCGAACAAGGAAAATGAGCTCGAGCTCGATAAAAGATCGAGCTCGAGTCCAAAACTCCAAAGCTCGACTCGGCTCGTTTACAGCCCTATCCCTCCCGTCCAAAATGTCCAAAATAACTGTCTCTTTTAGACTAAAAATTTGGTCCAAAATAAGTGTCGCTTTTGAGCTAAATGACCCTCTTATCCTTGCCTTGAAACTTGTTTTGTTTTGACTAATAGTCTTAGTATGAGACAAGAATGTAAGAAAGATGTGCACTTAATAGAGAGGTAAATTTGACACCTTTGTCTCTAAATCATGATGATAATTAAATTTCTTAAGAATTCTACAAATGCGAAAAGAGACAGTTATTTTGGACCGAAACTGCCCATTTGTTTTATGTGATTTATTAGGACTCCAAATGGACCATTTTCTAACCAACAAAGAAGAGCTTTGGACCTTTAGCCCCCCCTGAGCCAGATCATAAACCCATTAGAGCCCATACCGAGATGAAAATTTCATATAAACCCATAGCTAGTTAAAGGACAGAAATACCCTTTACTATTCCACACCAACCCCACAACCGCCCCAAACCCAGCCCGTTAATTGATCCAGCCAGCCCAACCGTTCTGCTAAGTTTACCCATTCAAAAAAAAAAAAAAAAAAATACCAATCAAAGTATGAAGAGTGTGAGGGTTGAACTTGGAACCAACCATGTGCAGGGGCGGATCCACCTTGGTACCAGTGGGGGCGCGGCACCTACTGGAATTTTGAAATAATTTTTTTACCGATTTTCAGTTTTAGTATTTAGTACATATATATAACTGTAAAAATAATCTGCACATTGTTGCTGGCTTAGTTGGTAAAGTATCTTTCTATGTCTGTTTGTGGTCTGGGTTCGAAACCTGGGCCAAACATTTAGCGTCTGCTAAATAACTGATTACTAACTCAAATATTATCAAGTTTATTATTATTTTTTTTTTTTTATCAACTCTAATTTTATCTTCCAAAGATTTATCTATTATCTGAAAAGCTAATCTAAATATTCTCTTCGTTCTAATTTTTTTTTTTTTTTTTTACTTAGCACGAAACAACTTTGAACAATAATTTTAGTTCCATTTAATAATCATAGTGAAAATATAAAGCTTACTGTACGATATTATATATAATGGTGTTCAATAATAAGTTTTTATCTTTTCATTAAGATGAATAAAATAAACTAGAATTATCACTCAAAACTCTTTCGTACTAAAAAAAAAAGGGGGGGGGGGGAACAATATTTCAAGACGGAGTGAGTACTATTTATAACTACTTTCCATCAACTTTTATATTTTCTTCTATATTTTTTCCTCATTAAAAACTATGTGAATATTTATTCGTTAACTCTAACTTTTTTTTTTTAAATAAACTATTTATCCATTAACACAAATTTTTCTTAATTTCATGGAGTTCAAACAATTAATTTTTGAAGCATAATGAGTTATTATAGGTATATCTTTAAATTTTTTTTTTTTAAGTTGTTGTTTTTTATTTTGAAAACTATCAATTTTTGCAAAAATGATGAAGAGCGTGACAAGTAAAAAAAAAAAGTCTTCTTTTTATTTTGAAGCATAATGTCTTTATTTTGAAGCATAATTTTTGAAGCATAATGTGTTATTATAGGTATACCTTAACCATTGAGCCAGCCATTCTCCCATGTCAACTTTTTCCATTTTTAAATAAAAATAAATTTAATATTATTTAATCAAATCTAATTAAACTCTCATAACTGACGTAAAAGAAAAGTTGTCTTCTAATATTTAAAGAATAAAAGTCTTCTTTTTATTTCTCCTTCTTCTTCTTCTTCTTCTTCTTCTTATTATTATTATTATTTTACTTTTTCAAATTTTAATTTTAAAAAAATTAATATTATTTGGTTAAATCCGATCAAACTCTCATAACAGACGTACAAGACCAGTTCTCCTCTTATAATTAAAGTACAAAAGTCATTTTTTTCACATTTTGCCATATTACAAAAAATTATTTGGTCAAATCCGGTCAAACTCTCTTAACTGACGTAAAAGACCGTTCTCCTCTTATAATTATAGTATAAGAGTAATTTTTTTTTCACTTTTTCCTTTCTTTAATAAAAAGATAATAATATTATTTGGTCAAATCCAGTCAAACTCTTACAACTAACGTATAAGACTAGTTCTCTTCTTATAATTAAAGTATATGTTGGTCCCAAAGACACAACAAGGGTATGAAAAGAGGCTAGAGGGGGGGGGTGAATAGCCTATTTAAAATTATCAACCCTTTTTCAAAATTCAACCTTGTACTTACTATTGAGTTTTGTGGTCAAGTAAAAACCACTAGTTCAAAGCAAAATGCACAGCGGAAGTTTTCGATAAAACGAAGTAGAGTTGTTTTTGAAACTTAAAAACTGCTAGGTAAGCAAACCGTGCGGTCAGCAATATTGCGGTCGGAAATATTGCGGTCGGCAAAGATAGAGGTTTGAAAGATTCAATTTGCGGTAAGCAAAATGCGGCAAGCAAGTTGCGGCAAGGTAACCTTGCGGTCGGCTATATGCGGTCGGCAAAGGTTACAGACGAGGTAGGTTGAAAATGAAGTTTTGTGTCGGTGAGTTTTGGCAAAAGATAAGTAGTCAGAAGTAGTAACTTAGGCAATAGGTAAGCAACAAACACAATTCACAATCGTTTGAGTATCTGGAAAGATCAAAACACTAAACGACAAACAAAGTCAATATGAACAATAAGAACAATTGCAGAAAGTAAATTTGCAGAATGTAAATGACACAATGATTTGGAAAGGTTCGATCTGTTAAAAGATCTACGTCCTTTACCAAGATGGTCAGTCTTGGATTTTGAATGGAGGATATATTAATTCTCTTGAGTACAAATTACAAAGATGAAGATTTGAATTAATTCCTACTTTCTATGAAGAACAAATCCTAGACTTAGACCGGTGTATCCCTAATGATGCAATCTATGTGATTGATCAATCGGGGTGTGTGTGTGTAACGAATCAAGAGCTCTATATAATCTAAATGATTGAGAGCCTAATGAATCTTTAAGTGTTGCTGGGCTTGAGATTTGATGTTCTTGAAGGCTTGCTGGGGATCTTTGAAGATTTGAGGGCGAAAGCTTGAAGATTCAAATGATTCTGGAAATCTTGAGTATGATCTTCAATCACCAAGTATTTCGACAGCAATTTCTCTCTTTGAATCTCAGCACTCTTCAATGAAGAGTTCAAGGTCTATTTATAGCCTTGGGTTGAGAAATAGCTGTTGGAAGATGATGAGCTGTCATATTCTGATTGGAGCTCATATCTTTGTCTTGTAGTTGCAGAAGTTAGTGGGCAAGATGTACTATCTTGTACCAGACATAACGACCAAATTCAAATTTGAATTTTGCAACGATTAAATCAAACTTGTCGTTTCTTGGACTTCACTTGGTTGTGTGATAGCTGGTCTGCGGTCAGACAAGATTGAGGTAACCTTGTAATCAGCAAGGATTTTGGTCGTCAAAATCATGCGGTCGTCAAAAACCATGCGGTCGCCAAAAACCATGCGGTCGACAAAAACCTTGCGGTAGGCAGACTTAGCCATTTTCACCATATCAGCAGCAGCAGCATTTCTTCAAAATTTGAGGGGCTGATCTTCTAAGCCTAGCTAAACTAAAAATGGACTTAACTAATGAAGTTGTAAAACTTCTTACAATAAAACCTAAAGTCCATAAAAAGTAAAATAAGGTTATGGGATCAATCAAATCTAGGTAATAGGAGTGGTTTATAATGTGCATACCCAACAATCTCCCCCTATTTGATTGAGACCATTACCTACTATAACAAAGACTAATTCATTGTACTTGGTAATAACATGTTTCAAGAAATTAATTTTATTAAGTTCATGCCCCAAGTCAATGCACACACAGTAAGTCAATGTTATAGATTTCTATCATCCTAAAGAATAAAATAAAAGACTAATCCTAGAAGATAGAAATAATTTTGATGTAATTCAAAGGGATAATATGAAGGAAATGAATAGCATCAAAACAACACAATCATGACTAGTACTCTGAATCATTAAAGCGATGAAGCATAAGAGTACAAAACAAAAGAGAGAATAAAAGTAGTTGTGTTACAGACCCAAATAAGTTAAACAGAAAATAAAATTGTTTGAGGCAACCAGCCTAATAAAAAAAAACACAATGGTAACATAAATAGTGCGGTCAGAAGGGCGGTAGAGAGATGCGGTCGGGGAGGTGCGGTCAGCTCACATATTCAGACCAGGGATCTTGACTTCATCTTCATACTCAGGAATAATGGGGCAAGTGAATGCATTGGCTAGCATGTAGTCAAAGCTGTTCACGGTCGGGAAATCGATGCTATTGCCTTCATCATTTTCTGCCTGTGAATGGACATTACCGTGACCGGCATCAGCAACCTGGATGGATCCTTCAGTTACTGCACTTCCAGACGATCTCTGAACAGATTCTTCTAAAGACTCCAATTTCTTTTCAACAACCTGAAACGAACCAACGACCGTGTTGGTCAGTTCCTCAATTCTTGTGCCTTGATACTCAAGCGGGGTTTTCAAAGTTGCATAAGCGGCCTTGATTGCTTCAAGCTTCTTTGCTTGATTTTCAGTCAGTGCTTCAAGAGAAGCCTTGATGGCTATATCAACTTCCTTTTCTATGCTGAACTTGATCTTTTTCAGCTCATGGACCAAATCAGTTTTCACTAGATCCAACTGCTTGTGGATTTCAATTGAAGCCTCAACAACCTCACGCGAAAGCCCACGGTTAAGGGCGTTTGTCTGAATGGTCAGAGCCTCCTTCATGAATCGAGGAGTAACCAATAAGTCAGTAGAGAGAACGGTCGAGGTTGATGCGGCAGGTTGAATGGCAGCAGAACTGGAACTGGTATTTCCACGAACAATATCTTTCACAGTCTTTGTTATAGCTACTGTCTCCCCCTTAATGGTGTCAATCATTTTAGAGTGAAGAGAGCAGAGCTCTAGCTTTAAATCAGCTTGAGTGGACTTAAGATCAATGACCTCTGCGGTCAACTGAGCAATGGCAGATTGGTTTTCAGACTGGAGTTTAGTCAATGATTGAACTGCGGTCAATAGTGCGGCAACCTGTCCTGCGGTCGCCGGAATGTCATCGGTCTTGACCGGAGAGGGAGGAGTTGGAACAGGAGAATGAGTAGGAGAGGCAGCTGGTGTGCGGTCGACAGGACGGTCGATGTTAATTGGCAGCTGAGAGCGGTCGACGTCAGCGACCGTGCTTCCTTTCTGAGTGGCAGCATCAGGACGGTCAAAAGTGGGGCTATCAACATTGATATCCCTGTCCTTCTCATCACTATCACCTTGTTCACTCCCAACAGCAACTTGTTTATCACCATCAATGTTATCACCTTCTTCACCACTTCCAACAACTTCAACTTTTGAACCACTAGAAACCTCATCTTCAGTTTCCTCACTATCTGATTCATCCCTTAGAGAGTAGACTTGTCGTGCAACCTTTTTCAATGTAGGAGCAACATCAACAACATCTGTAGTGGGAAGAGGAGGAGACCCAGTTGGTGTAAAGACCGGAGATGCAGCCACCTTTGCTTTCTTGACAACCTTGACCGGACTGAGGGAGTGAATTCGCTTTTTCTCCCCCTGAACTGTTGCGGTCGAAGGAGTCTTTGAGGATTTGAGAGATGGTGCGGCAAGGGACTTCAATGACGCGGTTGACTTGCGAGGAGGGGAAGTAGAGTAAGTAGACTTGGCGGTCGGTTCCCTGAACTTGATACCTGTAGCAACAGACGCTTTCTTTGCGGTAGGCTCAACAGCAATACCCTTGCCTTTTCCTTTGACCGGGGCGGCAGGAAGATATTCTTCTTCATCATCATCATCGTCTTCGTCACTTGCGGCAAACTGAGAAGACTTGAGTTTGGAGGGAGACTCATAGGGTTCATGAGGGTCTTTTGCAAGATAGACCTTGTAAAGTCTGGTTCCAAAACGAACACGAAAGTTTGCCTTCATGGTAGATCGGGTAAAAAGCTTGCTTTTTGAAATGGTAAGGAGAAGTTCACGATTTTTGGACATAAATTTTCGAAGCTCTTTTATGTGGGTCATGAGGAAGGTAAGGAAACGAGTGTGAGTACGGTACTTGATGGTTCCCTTTTCTTTGGCGTTATTGTATGCGGCAATGTTTGCAATCAAAGCATCGTAGATAATTTGACACCAGTCAATGTCTTTGCAAAGGTAGATTGCGGCAGAAAGAACCCATTGAGTGGTGTTGAGATTTGCTTGATTACCCGTCTTGCAATTGATGGAATGCCCGACCAGATGGCTAATATGGTACAGTACTTCATCAAATTCCTTCCTGGGTACCTTAGTGACATGATTGTGTCCCACCAACCGTTTAGCAAGAGCTTTCAATTCGTTGTCAGTGACGGTCGTTGAATAAGTAACACCAGCCCTTTTCTTGATCCCAAGAACCTCACTAATGTTGACGACATCCAAGGACATCTCAATCCCCTCAATTTCAGCATGGATAAATTTTACTATCTTGCCGGATGCACTTCGACCGGTCTCTTCTGTAGCGGTCGCAAAGAATTGATCGACGAGAGCAGGGACATGGAAGTCCTGATCAAAGGTAAAGAATGGTAGCAACCCCGTCTTGTCAAATCTCTTAATCAGATTTCTGCCAATTGCATCTTCTTTTAAATCTTCGAGGTCCATAAGAACGCCCGGTAAGAAATGTTTAGTATTCTGAAAAAATGGAAAGTTAGAACAGCATAACAAATATGCGGTCACTTGCTAGATGTTGCGGCAAGTGACTAAAGGTAAGATCCAAGTTGAAATAGATGCGGCAAGAATACGCGGTAAGCATAACACGGTAAGTATGTAACAGCAAGCATAATAAAGGCAATTAGAAGTGATAACAATCATGCGGTAAGAATACCACGGTAATACATGCGGTCGACATCAAACTTGTTATATGGTCAACAACACGGTAAGAGAAATCTATGCGGTAATACACACGGTTGACAAACATAGCAAGCAAATGAATAATCAATGCGGTAAGTCACACGGTCGACACACTTAGCAAGCTAATGAATAGACAATGAACAATGCGGTAAGTCACACGGTCGACATACTTTGGGAAATATTTTTCAAAAACAATGAAACTTAAAAACGGAACAAAGAGGATCAAAACACACACAAACACTTTGTAGTGTGTGTACGCTTAGTGGAAAGGATCAAAAAGGGAAAAGTTCAAGAACACCAAGAACATCATCAAGAACACGATGAAGATACTGTAGCAAAATCCCAGAAATTACGAACATAGCTAAAAATTGAAAAAAAAAACAGGTACCCATATCCGAAAGATCCGATTAAGAGCAAATATACCATCAATTTCGTCAAATAAACAACCAATATGCACGAAATCGAAGAAAAACGAAATGGGGGGGGCGAAATACGAAAAAACCCAGAGAAGTAATTTCGTCAAAAAATCATCAAATACTAATTATTTAAAAATTAAGCAACATATTGAGATGTAGAATGTTATCCCATAACAAGAATTAAGCAACATATAAGCATGGAAATCATCAAGATCAACAATGGGGAGAATATGAAAAGTTTTGAGAAACCCATTTAAAATAACAGATATTCGAAAATGTCATCAAAAATTGAGAGATTTAGGGACCGAAATCATACCATTCGAGATTGATAAGGTGAGGGATGGAGAGAGGATGATTTCTTGTGAGTTTTATCAACTCTAGCCATGAATTTATAGAGAGAGAGTCGGATATAGAGAGAGTTTAGAGAGAGAGTGTAGAGAGAGAGAGAGTTAGAGAGAGAGTGGAGCAGAGAAAGTGGAAATGGTTTAAGTGGAAAGGGGTATATAGGCGGTTATGGGGATGTGGAGAGGTGGAAAAGTGGGAAGTAACTCTGTAAATCAGATAGGACAGAGAAAAGAGTCCTTTTTGTTTTCAAATGAGAGCCAATGACGGCGGAGCAAAAATATTATAATGATTTGAAATAAATAAAAGCGAGGGAATAATGAAAATTACCTTAATGCCCTTGATGTAAAGAAAATATCACTCCTAAATATCTCTAAGGTTAGAACACTTACCTGGAATCCATGCGTGCGGTAAGCAAAACTTTACCGTTTGTGCGGTCGATACACAATGCGGTCGATTACTAGCGGTCGACTTATATTGAGGTAGTGCTTTTAAAATATTAACACCTGGCATTGATCCGTGCGGTCAACAATTCATGCGGTAGGCATGAGTGATGACCAAAATACATATGAGGTTGCCACCAGGCGGTCGATGTAGTGCGGTAGGAAATAGCGGTAACCTATAAACTTGTGGTCGATATTTAAATGATATTAGCTTGATTCGGGCGGTCGACATAACGCGGTCGAATGAAGCAATGCGGTCGACATAATTGCTAGGTACCTACCTTTTTGAAGAAACTTGGAGAAACCAAAACATTAGTACAAAAATCATAAGGACAAGATATTTAGAGTTCTAGCATACCCATTTCTCCTCTGAGAAACCTAAACCTCTTGGAATCCAAAGCCTTGGTGAGAATGTCTGCAATTTGATTGTCAGTACTCACATACTCTAGATGAATGTTACCTTTTTCGACATGATCTTTGAGAAAATGGTATTTGATATCAATGTGTTTGGTCTTTGAATGCATCACAGGATTGTTGGACACAGCAATGGTAGATGTATTGTCACAATAAATTGGACAATTTTCTTCTTTGATTCCGTAGTCGACCAATTGTTGTTTCATCCAAAGCACTTGGCAGCAGCAGCTTCCAGCAGCTATATATTCAGCTTCTGTGGTAGATACGGAAACTGATGCTTGTTTCTTGCTAGCCCATGAAACGAGTCGATTTCCGAGGAAATGACAAGTTCCACTTGTGCTTTTCCTGTCAATGGTACATGCTGCATAATCTGCATCTGAGTAACCTATAAGATTGAAATTTGAATCTTTGGAATACCAAAGTCCAAGGTTAATAGTTCCAGATAAATAACGAATAATACGTTTTACAGCAATAAGATGTGCTTCTCGAGGATCCGCTTGATAGCGAGCACAGACACAAACACTAAACATGATATCGGGCCTACTAGCAGTTAAGTAGAGAAGAGAGCCAATCATACCTCGATACAAGGTTTGATCAACCTTTTACCTTTTAAGTCTTTGTCGAGCTTATTGCCGGTAGCCATAGGAGTGTCGTATGCTTTTGCATTTTCAAGTCCAAATTTCTTGATAAGATCTTTTGTGTACTTTGCTTGGTTGAGGAAGATGCCTTCAGCACATTGTTTAATTTGTAGTCCAAGGAAGAATGTCAATTCTCCCATCATGCTCATCTCAAATTTGCTTTTCATTAACTTTTCAAATCGCTTACACAACAATTCATTAGTAGAACCAAAAATAATATCATCGACGTAAATTTGAACAAGTAAAGTATGATCATGATATTTAGCAATGAATAGAGTTGTGTCGATCTTACCACGCTTAAAACCTTTTTCTAGAAGAAATTTTGATAGAGTATCATACCATGCTCGTGGAGCTTGTTTGAGTCCATACAAAGCCTTTTGAAGTTTGTAGACATGATGTGGAAATTTGGGATCTTCAAATCCGGGTGGTTGAGCGACATAGACGGTTTCTTGAAGTTCGCCGTTGAGAAATGCACTCTTCACATCCATTTGATAAAGCTTGAATTTCTTGTAAGAGGCATAAGCTAAAAATATCCTTATAGCTTCAAGTCGTGCAACGGGGGCAAACGTTTCGTCGTAGTCAATGCCTTCTTCTTGTCTATATCCTTGTGCAACCAACCTAGCTTTATTTCTTGTGATGCTTCCATTCTCATCCATCTTATTTCTAAACACCCACTTTGTACCAATCACTCCTTGATCCTTAGGTCTTGGAACTAGATTCCACACTTTACATCTTTCAAATGGTTGAGCTCTTCTTGCATAGCAACAACCCAACTTGAGTCTTGGAGTGCTTCATCAACTTTCTTGGGTTCAACTTGAGATATGAATGCGGTAAGAGCATCATAATTTGATCTTCTTGTTCGAACACCAGAATGTAGGTCACCAATGATATTTTGAATTGGGTGATCTCTGACCTCGCGCACTTCATGTGGTAGGTCGGGTTGAGTTGATGGTTGTTGAAGATCTTCTAGTGGTACATCATTTGTGCCATCCCAATCATAGGTAAGTTGAGGGATTGGTTCTTCAATATTGATGGGTGTTTCAACTTCAGCTCCATTTGAGGTAGCAGCAGATGCGGTAGCTTCTGGTGCTTCATTTGAGGTAGGTGGAGGAGTAGTTGAGGTAGAAGGATTTCCTTGAGTTGATTGATTTTGTGGTCGACTAGAACCTGTCTCATTAAGCTCAACAAAATCATCAGCAACATTTGGAGCCATATGTGGCTCAAGGAGAGAATGTTCATCAAAAGTAACATGGACAGATTCAACTATCTTAAGAGTGGTTTTATTAAATACACGAAAAGCTTTTGAGTGTTTAGCATACCCAACAAATATACCTTCGTCGGCCTTAGGAGCAAATTTACCTCGATGTTCTTTACCGTTGTAGAGAATGTAACATTTGCAACCAAATATCTTGAAATAGGCAATGTTGGGGGTTCTTCCTCTCCAAAGTTCATAAGGAGTCTTGTTGTAGGTCTTGTTAATGAGGGATCGATTTTGAGTGAAGCAAGCTGTGTTGACTGCTTCAGCCCAAAAATATTGAGGTAGCTTCGATTCAGCAATCATCGTTTTTCCTGCCTCAATCAACGTTCTGTTCTTTCTTTCCACAACGCCATTCTGTTGTGGAACTCCAGCAGCTGAAAAGTTGTGGTCAATACCATGGTCGTCACAGTATTGAGCGACGCCGTTGTTTTTGAATTCTGTTCCGTTGTCGGATCGAACACTGACGACGTCGTCTTCTTTTTGGGTTTGGAGCTGTCTTAAGAGTGCGGTCAAAATGTCATAACAATCGTCTTTGGAGATCATCATTTCGACCCACGTATATCTTGAGTAATCGTCTACACAACCAATGTATATCTATTGCCTCCAATACTTGCGGTAGTGACAGGTCCAAATAAATCCATATGTAGCAGCTGCAAACATCTTGAAGTTGACGGAGTCGTCTTGCTGGAGAAAGACGATTTTGGTTGTTTGCCTAGTTGACAAGCTGAGCACTTTTCATCGTGGTGGTCAGCAACTTTGGGTAAACCACGAACCAAATTATCTCTACAAATCTTGGAGAGATACTTGAAGTTCAAGTGACTAAGTCGTTTATGCCAAAGCCAACTATTTTCGCTAACATTCTTTGCTACAAAACAGAGATTAGAAGAAATACAAGTAGAATTGAAATCAACAATGTAAACATTTTTCTTACGAATCCCTTTGAGTAAAGTGACGCCGAGTTGCCATCCTTGATAAGACAATGAGTTGAAGTAAAGTGGCATTGCAATCCTTTGTCGCAAAATTGTGAGATTGAGAGAAGATTGTGTTTTAGACCGTAACTAGAGAACATCTTGGATTGTTATTTTTCCTTTTCTGATGACTCCATAACCGATGGTCTTTCCTTTGCTGTTGTCGCCAAAAGTAACTGCTGGACCTTTTTTTCATTACGGACACTTTCCAAAAGGTTTGATATCTCCAGTCATATGCCTTGAGCATCCACTGTCGAGATACCATAAACTAGTAGTTTCATTGGAGTGGCCGGCCATTAGGCAGAGAGGACCTACAAAATAAACATTTAAGATCGAGGTCCCCTTTATTATTTTGGGTCCTAAAGATTAGCAGCTTTTGACAACCCACACTTGCCTCACAGAAGGTGGTTTAAACCTTCTAGGATTGGGTGTGAATCTTAAAAGACATTCAGCAGCCTTATGACCATAAATCATCACACACAGAACAATGGTGGAAGCCACCCAACTGAGGGTTAACAAATTTCGTTGAAGTTTTCAGCACAACATCATTTACTGGTATGGACGAGGTCGCCTTTACAAAATTCATCCACTTGAACTTTGCCGTCTTACCACTGCCCGCGGTCGTTGGTTTTCTTGCGGTAGCCAACTTCTTAGATGCGGTCGACAGACCGTGCGGTAAGTGACTGCGGTAAGATGATTCAGCGACCTTGCTGGTGCTTGCTGCAGCAGCAGGTTCATCCATGGCAATACCTTTCAACTTTGCCTTGCCAGTTTTGCTTCTTAGGATAGACATA